>JBBPCS010000238.1:3559405-3601126 GCA_037974645.1 Hollardia meadi
GTGTGTGTGTGTGTGTGTGTGTGTGTGTGTGTGTGTGTGTGTGTGTGTGTGTGTGTGTGTGTGTGTGTGTAGGCCAGGGAAAATAAATGTGATGTGCACTCACTCACCCTCCAGTATTACATCTCTACTTTCTCTCAGACTAATGGCAGCCTGCCTGGATAAGAATTGTCCTTACATCCTACACACGCACACTAAAGCATGCACGTGCTAAAACACACACTTCGTGACACATTTTCCTGATTTTAAAGCACATAAAGCATACACACACACACACACACCGTGGTGGTTTGTAGCGAGCTGACAGGGGTCTGAATGTCAGTGAATGCCTCCTGAATGAGATGGGCGAGGGAGGGTTAGCGACAACAGAGCATATAAGGAGATGAAGTGTCTCTCTCTCTCTCTCTTATTTGACCTCATAAAGATGTGGACAGTAGCGAGCCACGTGTAGCCTAAGCATAATTCCAGCTGCACTGAAAGAGTGACCTGAGCTGCACGTGGGAGGCTGTAACTCAATGACAGACAGGCCTTTGGCTCTCTTTGCTCCTGTCTGACCGCTTGTGACACCTCACAGCTATGACCAAAATGGTCTCCTCCACTCCCTTCATAGTCTCTGCCTGCACTCACTTTTAGTTCTTTTTACTCCCTTTCTGTCGTCCTCTTATCAAATTTTCACTGCTCTTCACTTGTTCTCATTTCCATAAAGTCAAGGTGCCACATGCCTTATAATATTAACACCCACTGTTGACGGTGTTGTGTTAGCATAACTCTGATGATCATGGCTTCATCACATAGAAACAGGGACATCTCACAAAATGAATAATGAGTAGAACAAATTCATTAGATATTCTCCAGTGTGTAGTTAAATTAGAAGATTTCTATTTTACACATAATTTCATGAAGAATGACTGTGTTATGGCAATCAAAGTATTTCACAATTAATTGACCAATTAATTAGAACTTGCTCTATTAAACTGTCAAATTAAACAAGAAAAATAAATGTGGCAGCAGCAGGCATGAGGGTGAGCTTTATGAAATTCAGCCTGTTCCTCTGGGAGCCCCAGTGTATTTCAGGGGCCCTGCCTTTGCGCATAAATGATCTGGCTTTGTCCTGGATAAGAGGCACAGACGAGACAATCTGATAGACCGGTTGACCAGCGCGGGAGCTTCAGTTCACTCTGAAGTCACTTAAGTCTCTCAGGAAGCTTCTCTGCCATTGTCAAGGTGAAAGGAAGACTTCGGCGTCTCTTTCTAATTCATGGGGTGTGTACAAGTCCAAGTACAGACGCGGCTCTGTGGCTTTTCTACCTCTGCTCTCTCTCTGGTCTTCCTCACTCCGTTCCCATTCAGGACAAACAAGTGTATCAGTGTCGACTGAGGAGGCCGCGGCAGCTGATAAGCAGCTCTCCGCTCTCTGATGAGCTCGCAGTAGAGGCAGCGTGGCGAAGTGGCAGACTTCCCTATGGCATTCCAGGTACGGCTAACGACTTCGTGTGTGCGTCTTTCTGAATGTCTTTGTCTTTGCTCGGCACTTCATCCCTAGCCACGCAAGCAAGAACAAACACACACTCCCACACCAAGGTGGCAAAACAACTCTGGGTCCAGGGGACTCTCAATCAAGCCGAAAACACCTGCAAGGATTTGAAATAAGGATGAGGACATTAGGGAATTATAGTATTCCATCTCCGCAAAACAAGGCATATAAAAAAAAAAGATACATTTGTGCTATCAGACTGTACTCACGCGTGTGCACACACATCTAGAGACATGGAAAAGTTCTGTAGATGACACACACACACAAACTTGTATGCAGAAAGGCAAACCACGGAAAACAAGACAGCCCATGAAAACAAAAAAATATGAAGTATTTGAGTATGAAGGGCAGAATACTAGGGGAATACTTAAATCCACATCAAATGAATACATTAGTGAAGTGGTGTTAACCTGTGAAAGTGGTGGTTCACTAAGCTGTCTTAGATGTGCTTTTGTTTTGTCCTTTGTTTATGACTCTGAAATGTCTTTTTTTATTACACTAACCAAGAATTATTAGCATATGAAAAGGCTATTTTGCAGCAAAAACTCAAGAATTACCAACAAAAAAATACAGTAGCTTGGGAGACTAAAATCCCTCTGCCCACAGAAGACAGTGTGGCTTTAGCGAATTACCACCCAAAGTGTAGAATGTATGATTCTTTTGTTTTGGCTCATTGGTGAGTTTTATAACATCCCCAGTCATGGAACATTTTCACTGCTCATTAAAATGGAAATGTGGTTAAGTTGCCCTACATGGGGAGGAAAGATAATGACGAGGGTTGACCTTTTTTGTCCATTCTCAGATACATTCATTTGAGCGGGAAGAGGAAGGAATGGCTGCTGGCCCTGTGTTAGGAACCAAAGTCTTCACACACCTGCAAGAGAGAGAGGGGAAGGGAAAAAAAAAAGCGACACAAATGCGCCCTATGAAAAGAACAGATTGGATCAACAGCTGGTGGGAGGGGAAGTGAAGGCAAACCTTTTCACCAGGTCCTTGAAATACAAGCTGCAGGAAGCTAGAACATTTTGGTGGACTTCAAACTCTTTGCCTTCAACAATAATTTTCAGGTCTGTAAACTCTTTCGTTCTGCGCTGTTGGTTCAGCTCCTTCAACATTTCTGTAGAACAAGAAAAAGAAACAGACAACGCCACATTTGGGTTTAGAATTTCCTCTCTTACACATTAGAAACAATAGCATGACAACAAGAAACAGAACAAAATGTTGAAAAGTACAGATTGTGGAAACACAATATTTCCAGCCAGTCTTAAGGAGCAATGTTCATTATATGATAGAGAAGAAGTGAAATGTACAGATTTAATCAAACATTTAAGCAAATGCAACATGAGATAAATAATGTAGCAGAAAAGGGTGCATGTAAAAAAGGAATAATTAGCTTGCATATTCTATAATGTACTGAGAAATATACAATACCCAAAACATCCTATTGGATAACAGAACTAGGAATGAGATCATCATCAAGAGAAAAGACACTTGTCCAACTGTATTTAACCTCTGTAAATTTACACTGCAGCACTAGAACTTCGGTGGAGGGAAGCTGAATGAGATTAAGAATCATCTAATAGAGGTGTGGGCTGAAAACAGAGACACTGTCAATGCATTATTCATATTGAAATAAAATTCTTTGACTTCTTACAAATACCCTGCTTGTTGAAGAGTTGACCTTCAAATGTTGCTCAATGAGAAAACAATTGCTTATCCCCAAATCCCAACACTCTCTCTCTCTCTCTCTCTCTCGCACTTGTCTTCCACTCCAGAAAAGACAAAAAAAAAGAAACATGCTCTGAGCAATCCAATGTGCTGTTGAAGGCCACACTGCACAATGAGTTGTATAATGCGGTGTAGCAGCACCATGTTAGGCCTGGCCTTACTGTTGCATTGAGTCGGAGGCACTTGTTTTTCTGTATCTTAATGAGGCACCATGAGGGGATGCTGAGAGTGAAGATCAGCAGCAGACCAGCAACTTATTCTACAGCCTTAGGCTGGATAACCACCACTGCAGCTCCGTTAAACCCCTATCGAGAATGCCACTAAGAGATTCAAATAGGATGCTACAGAAAGGATAATGTGGAACGTTATGATTGTCGAGGCAGCCAGCTTCCATACTGTCATCACAGAATTAACAGAGCATTTTATAGAGACCGCAGGCTGTGATGCATAGTCAACATCCATTTGGCACTCTGTACTTATTCCACGCTGGCGAAAGATACATGGTGATTAAGATAAGAAAAGGTGGACAATCCTCCCTTGATCAACAGAAGGCTTACTTGTCTCGAAAATTGTCTGGACTTGCCTGGCAACATTTCATCGTCATGCGTTATATGTGTGCTTTACACAGCCGTCTGGCCATTAAACGTGGGAAAACTCATCAGACTTGTGATTGTACTGGCCACACCCAAGCTGCAATAGAGTTTGTCTCTATCATACTAAAAGTCATTCTGTGTTCAAACTCAAAGCATGCATTTAATTAACCTAAAATGACACTCGCCCCTCTATTTGGCTGGAATATCCACTCGTTCAGGTCCTTACATTGTCCTAACTGACACTGGGAGCCCAGCTCTGAATTCAATTGGTAGATTAAATTATACAGTATAAAGACACATGACAAATAAGGTGCAATTCATATGCGCGCTTTGGTAAAAGCCTTTTTCTCCAAGTGGCACATCCTTTAGATCAGGGAATTAATGGCCAGAAAGAAAATGACCTGGTTATTAAACATTTTGAATACCAAATGGGGGAAGAAATAATAATAGATCCAATTTTTGACAGTGTCTGTTGTACACTGACTAGATGCACAGCTGCATGGTTAGAGGCATGCATGCAAACACAAAGCCTGGCATTTGCCTCGTCTTTCATCCATTTCTCTCCACTCTCACATTCCACTCCACTGCTGCTTGTCATTTGGCCAGCTATCTGATTACTGTGTGGGCATGGACTGTGAACAGTGAATACACAGTAGTTTTGAGTTTGCATTCGTGAATCTCCAGCGACCGATATGGCTCTCACCTCCAATCAGCCACACTGCATACTGCGTCCATTCGCCCCGAGAATAGAGAAAGTGAGAGGGGGAGACGGAGAACTCCACTTGTCAGCAAAACAATGGCCGCCTCCCTCGGAGCCGTGGAGACACACCTGAATGCCTGATGGTAAAGCTAATTATGTCTTCTTTGGGGTGGATTGGGGAGCCACCGAGAACACCTCTTCACCACCGGGGACCATGAAACGGCACATGGCATTTCCATTCTCAGGTTTGGCATTAAGTGTGTTGAGGCACAGCCATGTTCAGTGGGACCACTTGCTTTGGAAAAAAAACCCAATGTCTCAATACTCTTAAAAGGGAAGAATCTCTTGAGGAGAGTCCAGATGGATAAAATGGAGGTAAAGTTTGTTTTGTGGGGAGTACACAGAAATTCTCACAGGAGTATACTGTGCTGCATACTGGAGTATATCATTGACTGCCAACAGTGATGAAATGTGCTAGCGTAGTCTCCTGCCCCTCAGCCGTTCACAATAACAACAAGGCCCTGAGCTGGCTCTTCATGATTGGTTGACACACTGTCTGTGCAGGGGGCATGAAAACAGTGCCAGCTCTGCTGTTCACCCTAGTAACTCTACTCCACTGTCAAACATCTCTGCACACTGTGGCCAATGGGGTCTTCGGGTACGATTCCCAGTAACCTATCAGCGTGCTCAATGATGCCTCCCTACTTATAAGGTGTAGTAAGTCGTGATAGGCTGCTGTGAGAGGGAAATGCTGCACACCATTGGTTTCTGGAGAAGCCATTTTAGGGTCTTACATGTAATTCAGATGTGCCTTTGTAGACCCGCCATTTTGTGTTAACACCAAAATCTTAACTGAGTTCATAATATCTTCTGTTTTTTTCTGTAGTAACTTGACAACTTGCCTAAGCTGCTGTGTGCAATGCTGAAAAGTCTATTTTATATAGTCAACATTACGGCAAAATGTGTTGGTACAAAGCAGCACGTGCGAAGTTTTCAACACATTTGCGAAGCTCAAATGGTCTCTTAAATATAAAACGCAACTCACAAAATAAATATCAATTCTAGCAGCACCCTGGATTGGAGTTTTTAGATATTTAGATCTTAAATGTATTACTTTGTATCATTTTTATCTTCAAAATGTTTCGATTTCTATGGCACTATTTTTTTTTTATTTTGGAAGAAAGCAATGTGTAGATAAGGGGTGGTAAAACAATTTAAAAAATATATGAAATATAGATTTTTATAATATTTTAAAAAATGATTTAAAGTAGAAGACGATATGGTAGAGAAGGTTGATAGATAGAACAAGCATGATCTGACACCCGATGAAGTATTGTTCCTCTTATGAGTCTTGCTTTCCTTCTTATATTTTCTGATGAATCTTCTGTTTCAGCACGGGTCAACATATAATTGTCCACAACTTTATCCAACTGGATGACAATCTATGCTGCGCAGAGAAGACATCGATGTGTTCATTCCGACCTTTTTCTTCTCTTTTAGACTTTCAACAATCAATTCCCACCAACACTCGTTGCTTAATTACCCAGAGCCAACCATGCTATAGCTGATCAATAATTCTGTAATAATCTGCCATGATGGGTTTTCTTAAGATTGGAGAAGACCACAGCATTTAAAAAAAAATAAAAATGGAGCTGTGTTTATTTTCCACACTATATATTAAAATATTATTATAGTATAATATTATTTTGAATCTTTAAAGCGACAAGATGATAAAGCTATAGTGCTCTTTTATTAATATTTTCTTACTACTTAAGTTCTATGTGGAGGAGAAATCCTTAAAAAGAATCTAAAATGAACAAAAATGAACGAAATTTGATTAAATAATTTTAGAGGATTTTAGTTTTCTTTTCTTTTTTCCAAATAATACATGCCATCTCTGGATGTACTTCAAAAATATTATACTTTTGACAACCCATTCATATTAATTGTTAAGTATAAATATAAATAACATACATTTACAATTCCTATTATATTATTACGAATGTGTTTTTATTTGATGGTAAGTAATGCCCATTATCGAAATAAAAAAATATAAATTAATACTTTAACCAAAATTACATATAAAATCCCATCAAACAAATTGTGATATTTATTTTTCAAACTGTCTCATAGAAATTTTCCATTGACACGATTGCTATGATTACTTTGGATTAAATTAAATTTAGTAAGTTGACATAATTAAAAGGAGTCTGTTTATAATTTATTAGAAAGTGACAGAAGCACCACTAAAATATGCTTCCTCGTACAAAAGCAAGTAGTAATGTTTGAGAAATCCCATCTCAAAAAGGAAGAGTGGGCCAAGAGCATGATTCATAGTAAATGCACAAAAAATAACTCATTCCAAGCAACAAGCTTTCACGTCGTTGGGCTCCCCGAAAAAAATGTATTTCCCCTGCTGAGGGGGGAACAGAGGGCCTAAATCCCCACAGTGATACTATCAGGAGGTTTCATGTAGGATATTCCCATGTCGAGTGGCACACTAATCATAAAACAGATATAGAATACATAAATGATCTGATATTAATTACAGGTTCACTTGTTTTTGTCACAGCTTTAAAAACACAGCAGACAGATGGATAATTGGAGAAATCTGCTTTTCCCCTGCTTATTTTTTATAAGGCAAACACTTCCCTGTTTATAACTTCACACATTAAATACACCCACATGCTGCATTCACAGGCAGACAGATTGTCAAAAGTTGACTATCAGCACAAGTTGTTGGATCATATCATCTCCCTAGCAACCTCAGGTCCAAAGCACTAACGCCCAAAAGACTAAATTTCAGTTTTGATGCCAAGGCACCATTTGCACAAAATTCTTAAAATATGCCTTGACTGACTGGTAGATTTAATTCCTTTTTCAATTCAGCTAAACCTCGCTTATTCAAGAACAGGTCATAGAGATCAGGTCAGATAATAGTTTAACCAAAACAGAAAAACAAGATTTGTGGAGCTCAGATAACAAAAACCTCTGAGAGTAAAATAGCTAAAAGAGCAATGTTCCAATAACATAGAGCTGTTTGAAAAGAAGTGTACACTTCTTGTCTTTTTGTACATGTTCTAACTATAGGAACATTTTCGTCAGAATAAGAAGGCTCAAATATGTATTTCTGTTGTACATAAAATTACACACTGAAGGTGTAACGGCAAATGTGAAAACAAAAATTGAAACATAAATACCCGTTGACATTTTACATGTTTTTTGGGACTCATTTATTTTAGAATTCCATTAGTATGCTTTTTGTAAAGTTCCAAAGTGGTTTGTTTCATCCAAGAGAAACAGAAGGAGGAGCAACTTCATGGAAAACAAAAAGAAATCTGAATTCCATTAAATTTTTTTGTCATTTGCATGTTTAAATACGCCTAATTTGCATAATAATCTCCGTCAAATCTCTAGAATGTATTCATGTGTTAGTCTGATATTAGAATTATATTTTATTATTACTTCACATAAAGCAGCTTTAAGCGGTTTTGTTAATTTTTTCTTGCCAACAAAGATCAAAAGATGCAATGGTTCAGTGGGCTATTGTACGGCCTCCTCTGTCCCTTAGACCCTCGATTAAAACGAGGAAAAAATACCCCCCCAAAAAAAACTTAGAACAGGGAAAAAATATAGAAGAAACCTCAGGAAGAGCCACAAAGGAGGGATCTCTCTCCCAGGACGGATAAATGTGGAATAGATGTCGAGTGTACATAATAGACCATTAAAATAACAGAATATAATATTACAATGACAATGCACTCATTAGGTCTATATAAAGTCATCCATTCAAACTGCCTGTAATAAATAAAATAAACCAAAATGACCTTGCTTTCCATTAATTTTTTTTTTTTCCTGAAAATGGTATTACATGTTAAATTATTGTGCATATTTGATCATTTAAGGCTTATTACCGACTAGATTCCTGGTGCACGATTAACCAACTAAATTTATGCAACATTCAAAATATAAAAATTGAAAATAAAAACATTTCAAATCACCGCCCAAGTGTTGTTAAAATGTTTTTTACAATATATTTTAAAGCATCTTTCTTTTAGGATTTCAAATTTTAGTGTTCACAATATATTCTGAAGAAGGATGCAGTACACTGTAAAATTACGCTGATATGAATTATCTATTCATCTATTTGTCAGCACAAAAGGAAGCAAGGAGGCAACCGCCTTTCAAAAGGAAAGGTTAATTTTTAACATCGCCATCTTCAGCTCAGGTCAGTTCATTTTGAAAGCCATCATGGCTAAATGTCATGGCTTTAACAGGTGCAAAATGTCATGAACACCATCAGAACACTCATCTAGATGCCATCTTCTGCACAAACGCTGCTTTACATAGATAAAAGCATACGTATCTCGTGTGTGACAATCCAGTCTGGGTCTCTTTCAAAGCGTAATTACTCTAAACAGTCTCTCAAAACATACCTCTAACAATCACCGCCACATTCATTTCTGGAGACGTCTTTACAGTTTGTGCCTACTCCCAGCAAATCAGCTCATGCCATGCATCAGAAATCCTCGAGACCCCTTGAGTCTCTAGCTGTCCTGATTTCAGATTTTAAGAGAGCAGTGGCACCATATAGCCTTACAGAATAGTCCATGATGAGGAGGCTTTTCCGCCCCCCCCCCCTTGCTCGAAGCACTGCTGTCAAAGAGCCTGGACTGAGCCACAGGGGTAGACACTCAGACAGAGAAAAGGAAAAGGGGAAAGAGAGAGTGTGGGACCTGTGCCCCTCAAAGACGCCGTCTGGGCCTTTGTTGTCTTCTCCAAAAAGCCGCAAGAAAAGACCAGGAGTGGCAAGAAGCACTGTCTTGGACTGCACACTCAAGCCTCTACATACTCTCCGGACCACAGGTAAGAAGTGTATGTGCACACACATGCACACAAAAAAATTGGCACTGGTAGAACAAAGTCGAGGCAAATACAAGTACAAGCTCAGAGGAGGAAGAACATAAACAGAGCCCTGGGAGCATCTGTGTGGTCTGCTGCAACTGTGACAGGATGTCATGAAATGTTCTCTTGTTCTTTGTGTGTAGTGAGAAGAAGAGAAATATTCTGGTCCCCAGCTGGTCCAGTGGTCCTCATTATCCAGGAAGGGGGGGGGGGGGGTAGGTGACAAGCGGCCATACTCGCACAGGTTGTAACAAGAGGATACTGCAAACACGAGCACCGTCATATCTCTCCTTTCCTTTAGGCTTTGCAACGTCAGGTCAAAATGTGAAGGAAAAAAAAAAACTCTCCAGACTGTTTTAATGTGTATGAATGGCAGAATTTGCCTATGACTGTCTTTTGAAGACAGGAAGTAGACATATGTCCAGCATAAACTGTAGGTCGGGCTGGTTATAGTTCACAGGAGGTTAAAATTTGCATTCAGTGCTGCGTTTATGCCATTATAGCTCAAAGATTCTCCTCCCAGGCTGATGCAGCTATTTTAAACTGCAGTGAGAAAAACAAAAACATTTATTGTAGCAGAGTTACTGCTCTTAAAACTAACAAAAAGAGGAGGGTTTTTTTTGTTGTGTTTTTTGTGGAAAGTGGTTGCCTCAGAAACTCCGCAGTGAGCTTTAACCTGTGCTACTTACATTTCAGTGTGCATATGTTATCGGAATTAAATTAAAGATAATAATAATAAAATGAATTATGGAATTGCCAAGGACGCCAACATCAATAGGCAAGTCATATTTTTGAAAGCAGATACGCTTTTGAAATACAGTATCTCTATTCTGTCCACATTGCAATGATGTTTTGACCGCTGCGGTCTGTAAAGATGCACGACTCCTAAATCACTGCTTCTACACGGACGCCAATAGTATAAAGAAGTTTCAAGTTTAAGAAGTATTATAGGTAATTACCTATAATCATGTGCATGTTCAGGATTTTGCTAACTAGGCCTCTGTAATGGTGCTGGTCTCAAAACAATTAACAATGCTTTTATATGGAAGAAGAACAAAAAAAACCACATTAAATAACAGAAAACTGGTCACCAGAGTCACTGAGCTAAAGCTCTGAATTAAATGTGTCAATGTGCAATCGATGTAGAGCGAGTATAACCTACATAAGATGCACCGCAGGAATAAATCTACCACAAGAATAACTAGAACATGACTTCTGTTCCAAAATAATTCAATGGAGTGTAGAGTTTATTCCAGCTGAAAGCATTAACTAAAAAAACAAACAAAACACTTCCAATTAAAATGTTCCAAGAGAATCAGAGCCACTCAAAAGTTTTGAGTGGCCAGGAACCAGGTTTTCACTCAAGCCAGGTCTTAATTAGATTAGGTTGTACAGAGATACAGGTCGCGCTGATGCCTGTCACCCAATCAGGTAATATGGAAAGCCAAGTATAGACTTAACGGGACCAAAAAAGCACAAAGGGAGTAAGTGTAACTGCATGGACTTTAATGTTAGTAAGATCCAACAACACGTCAACAAATGAGTATAGATTTACTATCCTGGAAACCTGTTTCGCGCGTGCGTGTGTGTGCGTGTGTGTGTGTGTGTGTGTGTGTGTGTGTGTGTGTGTGTGTGTGAGTGAGTGAGAGACAGAGATTGTGTGCGGTCCTTTTATAGCTTTCTGGCATGTTTTCACCTGTTCCGTTTGACTGTTTAAAGCTGGTTTGGGACCTGTAGCAATGTGAAGGTCAGTATGGTATTTTTCCACCAAACGCAACTGAAATAAAAGACCCATTCAAGCTGTCAGAGACACACAAATGGAGACACTTTCCAAACACTATAACTCTTCACTAAGCTATTTTAGACTCTAAAAGTGTGAAATAACTTAGTGCTAACTTCATGCTCGCCAAAAGTTGACCAACAATATTTTCCACAATTCTCCTCGTACAGGCTGCTAACCGAGTTCGAAATACAGAAATTTGACACACCACAAGTGAGTGACCCACGCCACCTCACATCCACCATACTGCCTCTCGCAACAGTCTCAACACAAACATGGCTTATTTCTAAGAATGATCTAAATGAAAAACATGCGTCATAAATGTCACGTCTCAGTAACCTCGGCATCGTAGGAAATCCCAAATTTTTCTGACATATATACCCGCTCGCTCATATGACTCATGTGAGCTGAACTAAACATTCCGACAGCACATTGAAGGCAGCTTCATGTTAATTTGTTGGGTTGATGAGGTCAGAAACTTATTTGCAACTCAGTCGGTCAGTCCGGCTTAG
The DNA here is from genome assembly GCA_037974645.1 of Hollardia meadi. Taxonomy (NCBI): domain Eukaryota; kingdom Metazoa; phylum Chordata; class Actinopteri; order Tetraodontiformes; family Triacanthodidae; genus Hollardia; species Hollardia meadi. The sequence goes on from JBBPCS010000238.1 coordinate 3,571,155, forward strand.
TCAGGTCCACATAGATAGAAAAAAATTAATGAAATGGCATTTTTCAACAGAAATATCAGTTCATAAAATAAAGTGGGACAGAAATACGGACTAATGAGATGTGATGAACACTAAACCTATTAATTAAACTATTGAATATAAATTAATTAGTTAAATGAACTGCTCAGACGATGAGTAGCAGCCGCTTTTCTCTTGCTGCCACTGGACGCAGACAGAAGTGTGCAGTGAGGATGAAGGCTCTGATTGGTCGATTGACAGCCAACTGTAATGCTGGTCAACACCGATCACATAATATTTTCTCCATGTCACACCTGAATGCTGCTGCCGAATTGGTTCTGTGACTTACATACATATTTACATTTACAAGAGGCATTAGCCAAACTGTTCTATAGCAACAGCCTCTGATTGGACAGTTTCTTCTGTCACTCTGAGAATTGTGCAAATTGCTTGTTGAAATGAAGCAATACGGCCACACAAATTATAAGGAATTCTTCCATAATTAATAATGGATTGAGATAAATGGGTTTATAACCACACTGATTAATCACCTATTCATAAATCACAATTACTTACAGTAAATGTCTTAAGATTCCAATACCATGTGACATTTATTTTTTATGCAAGAATTCCTTATTAGAAGTTGTTCTGAGGAGCCTTATGAAAGGAAAATCCAAGAACTCCTTATTTCTAATAAGAACTGCTTATGGGCACTGAAATAAAATGCTTTAAGAATCCAGGCGTGCATGCTTAAAAAGGCCCACTTTGTTGTTATCAGGCCAAGCTTAAGCCTTGAATGTGCAGATTGGCTTATTTGTCATAGTGCCAAAAAGGCACAAAAGATGCCAATATGGATTTGAGTTTGTTGTTTATTTTTTAACAGAATGCCACATGAAATTGTAAAAGTGTGCTGGCCCCCCCATCACAGATAAGCAAACATTCTGCATAAGCATTATGGAGGACGTCATTGTCAAACTCAGCTCGGGGTTGAGTAATTCTTCCACCCCGTAACAAAGGACAATGTCATTGTGCAGAAACACACTTATGCGAAGAGACACACATGCAGCCACGCATATGCAGACCCAAAACACACACACATATGCCAACGTACCTACACGCAAATACACAAACACACGCGCACACACTCGACTCTAGGAAAGACAATGTCATAAGAGAATGATCCCAATAACAATGTTGTGCTCATGAGGAGTCACTGGCTGGTGCAGATAACATACTGTATGCTTGGAGGGGATTTGATTAGAACTGAGTGGGTGTGTAACACTTCTCCATCTTCCTTTTTAATTAAATTGCCAAGTTACTGTTTCATAAGAATTACTGCAAGGACAAGAGTTCTGTCTAACCCACATTATAAATCCTGCTGGAAAAACAGAGCTAATGAAGTCAAATGAATCAACTGGACACAGGTCTGGTGCATCTGTATGAATGCAACCTTTCATATAGCATCTGCGCAAACCACGTTTTATTTGTACTTCACCTTGAGAAGGTTGAGGGGGCACCCCAATTCTTTTGGAGCGCCCAGTCGTGCAGATGATCAACTAAGAGTGTGTCACACTTATTCACATACAGAAATGAGAGCTGCTCAGTACAAACAAATGCAGGTTTTTGCCAGTTTTGCTGGATCACTTCTTTTCCAGGCAGCTACCGAGAATGAGATTTGACCTTAAACCACAACATCATGACTGCAGCAAATATCAAATTTTTCAGTCCAGGCCCTCAGTCAGGCAGCCTGTACGCTTTGGTATTTCATCATTTAAAGTCTGAGGTTTCACCTGAATGTAACTTTTATAACCCCAGGCTGTGGGTGAACTCACAACAAACCATGTTGTCTTTTAAAACTTTCCATCCACAACTAAACTTAACTAATCATTTTATTTAAGCTGTTGGTTAGCATGTTTATATTGTAGGTGTAATACGCTAAGCCGGTGATTAGAGAGGCATTACCAACATGCATGGTGTTAAGTGGTGGTCAAAAGTCCATTATTTACTTATGTAATATTTTACAGTTTGCACTTGTTCTGCAAACCAATCTGCACCATAAAATTCCGATTATAAATGTGAATATTTTCATCCGTCACATCACAAAATAGTTCTGTGCTTCAAGGTCTCTAACATAGCCACTGTAAAAAAAAAAAACCAAAAAAAAAAAACCCCGCTGTCAAATAAAAAGTGAAGTACTTGAATATACAATTTCTTGTATTTGAAAAAATATACAAAGCTTTTCAACTTAGAAGTGCAAGCTGACAAATACTCCAGTGAGACAATAATACAAAAGTTCAAAGTTCTTGTTGGTTTAAAAAAGCTTTGAGGCTGGTTTTACCTTTCTGTGTATGTAAAGTGCAAATATACCTCAAACTCCACTTAAGTACTAATTTAAAGTTTAAAGTTCCTTTCTCCTCCGCTGCCTCCAAATGAAGCCAACAGCATGAGCTGTGCCAAGTCCTCTGCTACCCTTCACATTTAAGAACCACGCACGTACTAGTGGTCGAGCACAGGTGCCAGCGTATGTGTGAGAGAATGTAGATATGCTGCCCAGCTTGCCTTACACCTCGGCTGCGTTTACGAGTTTGGTTTGTGCACAATCCGTGCAAGCTTTGCACATGGGCGATACTCGTCTCTGTGGGCTTCACTTCTTCCAAGTTGACCCTAAACAACACACCCAAACACACACAGAACACCCACAAAAAGTAGAAAATTCCCCATGTCACCAGTGCAGCCTAAGATAAATGTCACGTTTCCCCCTGAAGACAATGTGTTTACTGGGTAACTTTGTGAAAGTCACAGTAGCCCAAGCGGAAAGGTTAGTGGTGGGGTTAGGGTGTATTTGGAAGTCTTCTCAGTACACTGCACACCTGAAAAGAGCTCCCAGAGTCAGGCGAGTAATCTTTGCATTTAATCAGATTGCTCTCTCCTTTCTTTTATTCCTCCTTCTTCTCTCCCATTTCCATCTGCCTCTCTCCTTCTCCATCTCTCTCCAGGGATAGAAAACAATCTATTAGATGGCTGGACTGCCCCACAAATTTTGATTATTTCGAGAATGCGCCAATGTTTATGTATCGCCCACAGTCCTTGTAAAGTTGTAATTCCAGTTTAACTCTCTAATATAATGCTTTTTATCTCACATTCCAGTGAGCTGCTCAACATAAGAAAACAATGTCTGTATCTGGGAGAAACGAGTGGGTACAATGACTGCTGTAGCAGAATTATGATAATAATCAAAAATATAATTCAGAGCTGTAGCCTCAAGCAACAAAACACATCCTGTAAATTTAATAGGGCAAGAGCATATTGCTGATTTCGGCATCTCATTGTGTTCTATCTTACTGCAAAGGAAGACTTCAAGTTTACATAGTGCACCACCAGCCTACAAAGACTTCTTGATTGCAATTCAGATCATTATCATTTGTCTAAGTCAGAGAAGAATTATATCTTCACATGCTAAGCCTGTTGCTCTGCTCTAAGTCAGTGGAATAATGAGTTGAAGAGGAGGGGGCATTCTGGCTAATGTCTGGTCCTGTCATTAATATTTATTATTAGATGTTGTGCATGCATTTAAAAGTTTCTTGGTAAGGAAAAAGTTTGACTATCCGCTCAGATATGTGAGAACACTGTGAACATTAGCAAGCTAATACTGCTGAACTTCTGGATTTTATGCTGAGATGTTGCAGCACATCTGCTCCTGTTTTGGATACCGAGTTGCCTCCCTGTTGCAATTACGCCTTCTCATTAGTAAAAAACATCCACTATCGACTGGCTTCCTGGTAACATCTGCTGTGTTTACACTTGGCTCCATTGATAATGCATTACTGCCTTTTTCATGGCTGATGTGTGGAATAAAACATCGACATTCGACTTGTGGCAATTAATCCCGTCATATCAGATATGACATGTGGTGCTTGAGATTCAGAGCCATTTGAGGTGTAACCTCCATTCACTTTGACACTACTTTACAACAAAATGAATCTGCTCCCGCATAACTGAAGGCAATAGATGTTTAATTTAGGTAAATGGCACTGTTCCAGTCACAGACGACTCCCGAATACTCAATGCCCGATAACAGCTCAGAGCAACGCAGTGTCACACTTTATCACAATTCCGGGCAATGCTTTTACTCTGCGTGTGTATTCTACAATCTGAGATAGGACTCAGAAATACATTAGAAGATTAAAACGAGGCTCTAAATTTTCCTTAAATATTCTAAAAACCAGTGGTGGAGCAGCTAAGTGCGTTCACTCAATGACTCTACTATGAAACAGTGTTACATATTGAACTATCAACAGATCAAACAGTATAAGTCCACCTCAATCATATAAGAAAGTGGTTCCCAGCCTATTTTGTCTGATGTACCCCCACAGTCCTGTCAAGTAACTCCAAATGCGTTCCAAATGAATTTTAAACAGGACGTTTTTTGTTTTTATTCCCCCCACTATCAACTATATTAAAGTTAGGTCCAGTTGGTTAAGTTTTCAGTTTACTATCACTTAGAGTATCAGAAACTGGACATTTCAACCATTTATCCATTAGGCGATACTCTTGCAAACTAATTGACCTGTTTATGACTAATTAACCATTTATCAATTATTGTTAAATAGCTTTTTTTCTCTGCATGCTAGATAACTATAAAGTTTTCAAGCACTCTCAAATGCAACACGTGCAGCAACAGGTAGCCTATTTGGCTAAATATACTTACTTTCAAGTATATATGGACCTTAGGGTACTTGTAATGAAGTATTTCTTATGCTGTCGTATTATTACTTTTACTTTTTTCCTTCCAGCTGTCATAGGCAAATGAGCAATGAGGAATGACTTGGCTGTTTTTTTTTTCTTTTTTATAATTTCTTCTCTTAAGGTTTTCAGTGAGACTTTGCTAAATAAGGTATTTCCAGGCAAAAAAACAGGTTATTAACAGGCATCAATGGCATAAAAAAAAGCAGGGAGGTGGAGAGAAATGTTAGCAAAGCATAGTTTAAATACAGGTGGCATGCATGGTGAGGAAGGAAGATACAGAAGATGAGAGAGAGGGAAAAAGAGAAGGGAGGTGAGTGGATGTCAAGAAAAGAGAGAGGGGGGGGGCGTGGCAGAGGCTATAAGTGGGTATGGGAAGCAGGTGGATGCTACGATGCTGGGGCTGGAGAAGATGCTGAGAGACAGCAGCATGGGAGGAATAAAGCCAAGAGTGGGAGCCGAGTGAAAGAAACAGACAGACAATTGCAGTGAAGAGGACAAGTGGGGAGGAAGGGAGGAGAGTATAGGTTGAGGAGAGAATGGAGGAGGGAGGGGGGCGTGGATACGATGCCCCCTCTAGCGTGGCAGGGAGCCAGGCGGCTGCTCCTCAGCTGCACTGCATCTGTGATTATGCATGTGGGAGCCAGGCTGTCAGGCTCCAGGTCCTGCGAATGTGCCGCACTGAGCTCTACCTTGAAATCCCGGTGATTAATGAAGCCGGAGCCGCGTTCTGCACGGAGGAGGTGGACGAGGAATGATCAATCTTAATGAGCTATCCGCCGTCCCTATATTAACTGTGGGGGGATATAATGTATGGGGCTCCTGGCGGGGCTTCTCTCCTTTAAAATACCATAACGAGGGAGATAAAGAACGAGGGCGAGCAGCTTTCCTTCCTCCGCTTATGACACACTGCCGCTGCACGCCTCACGTTTCCTCCCCTCCCTCTTCTTTTTGTTGTCTCCCGAGAGCTGAAGCTGTACTAGAAACAGTTAGACATCTCAATAAAAGCAGTCCTTAGCAAAGTTAAAGAGACGTCAAGTAGATTCTCAGCTACATCTGCTCACAAGTGCAGCCGTTCAAAAATGTGATACGAGTCAATATGCTTCATATGCATGCTCCATTTAGACTTGTGTGCCAAGGTTACTCATGAGCATATAACCACGGCACTGACCTTATTCATTTAAGAAAACTACCTGCACATACTCATTCTACTGTGATTTGAATAAGTTTCAACCTCATTAATAATTTGTGACTTCCACCTCGGTTTCCATAAAAACTACCTAGAATTAAAGAATGTTATGAGATGGAAAAGAAAGGAAAAAAAAAACACTTAAAAATTCATTCATTTCATATTTCAAGTTAAGCCTGTTTTGGAATCGTAATAACCCCAGTTCTGCTTTAGCTAATCCTGATGTGGATAGCTTTAAGATAATTGCCCAGCACAACACCGCAGTGACTTTAATTAATTTACCACTGCTTATTCCGCAGACGCTGATCCGAGTCAGCATATTGGGAATTTAATTTATTTTTTTTCTAAAAAAATTGATTCTGTATTATATTTGTCACGTTGAAAGGCATAGTTTTGTATAATTTGCAGTGAGAATATAGTGGAGGTCTACACTCGAGTAAAAGAGAGACAGAGACAGAAAAGGGGAGGGCTTCATGAATGTGCTTGCTATGATTAATGGTCTCAGTGTGGCTATCACAAATAACTCCTTTGAATGGCCCGCCATGCTAGCAGTATATTTTTGTGGTCAAATCAAAATTAATATTTATGCATCACTAATGATATTGTATGCTTTATATCTACTCAATAACTGTAGCTACTGGAGTCTTTAGACAAATATCTCTGAGGTGAGAGATGTGCAATCTGTACAGCACATCCAGAAGTGACACGTCATTATCAAATCGAGTAACATAATAAACCAGTAACAAGGCAAAATGACCCAATAAAATGGCATGTTGATTCCAAAATTGAATGTCAAGAAAAGACGGAGCTCTCTTCCTTCTATAAACAGCCCCAGCACACACAGCTTGGCCTTGTAAATAGTCACTATGTCATTAATTTGATAATGTATAATTTCCTTGCTTCATGGTAATATTGTTGCAATAATGAGCAAAGAAACAATAGGCAGGAGCACAGTAATGCTGCATTGTCAATATACTTGAGCCAAAACTAAACAAAGATGAATATATAATTAAAATCTTATTTAGGCCACAGTTTGAATAAGGCAGATAAGGCTGATGAAATGGTCACAGCTGCAGAGGAAAGGTGAGGCCCCCCCAAGCAAAGTAAAACATGGATTTTAACTCAGCAAGGCATCTTAATTGCATTCACTACCAGCTCCAGAGCTGCTCGGTCCCCAGATGATGGCTGATGTGTTCTGACTGGAAAATGAACTTGCTGGGCAGAGAGGAGGCTGTGTGTTGCTGGACACACGTGCAACAGTGGAGGAGTACTTCTACCTCTTCTTCCACCGCTTCTCTCCCTCTCTAGTGGTGTGCGTTTCATGCTTATGCAAATCTATGCATGTGATAATCTGTGCACGTGTGTGCGTTTCTCCCGTGTGTGTGTGTGTGTGTGTGTGTGTGTGTGTGAGTGAGAGAGAGAGAGAACCAGTAAAGGGGCAGGCGGAGAGAAGTGTTAAAATGATGTCTGACATGAAAAAAAGAAACGAGGAGCCGCGGCACGCACTCAGTACGCTGGCAAGTGGTTTGACAGATCTGACTGTGACCCCAAACTTTAATCTCAACTAAATATTTCAACGCATGCTGCGAATGTGCTTCATCCACTCACTTTTTAGGCATTTAACTACATACAGTGTACCACACAACAACAAAAACACTGCTACCAACAGTCTCGTAGCTGGGAAACATTTCAAAAACATAACTGAAGTGGCTGGCACAGGTAATTCAGCGGTAACCTTAAAAAAAGGCTCAGATATGTGAAAATAGTAATTTCCCTATAAAATGAAATGCGCTTTTCAGTCACGAGCTGCCTTCAAATGGTGCTCAATCATGTTTGCAGTGAGCGAGGCCGTCCCTGCTGAGCTTGGCACTAGCTTTTCCGGGCTGATATTCATCAAGACAGCCATCGATTTTAATTGCTTGGTCAATAGACACACCGACTCTGCTCTCAGCATCTCCCCCTCTCTCATGTTCACCCTCCCACTACCGTTTCAATCTCTTTTCTTCTTCATCTCTGCCCCGTTTGTTTTTATTGTCCTCTTGAACAACAATGTCAGTCATGTCGTATTCCCACCTTTTGCATAATGTGCTGACGGCTGTGACTGATGTGGCTTTGGCTAAAGATGTGGATAGATTAAGTTTGACGAAGGCTTGGTGGGATTATGTATTTATTTGCAGTTGACAGAAACAAAGAGCACGATAACAAAAAATGAGCAAGGAGTGGGTGATGTGAAGGAAATGAACAATTTGCAAGAAGGTATAGTTTGATTTGTACACTTTGACAGGCAGGTATTATGAACTGCCCCTGCTGTGGATGGAGAAACCAGGCAGGCAGATCACAGCCTGGTGAGTGGCATATCTCAGTAGGTGATGAGGTTAAAGCTGCCTTCAAGCTGCTCTGTGTGAATCTTGTCATACACACGCACACACACAGACATGTACAAACACACATACTCTATATTTTTTAAAGATGAGAGAGAGAGAGAGAGAGAGAGAGAGAGAGAGAGAGAGAGAGAGAGAGAGAGCAAGGAGCATACAGTTGTTGATGTGCCCACTGATGCAGAGTGAAGACAAATTGCTCCCTTTGAAGGCAAAGCCAAATCAAACACGGAGTGTGATTTCTGTCACTGTGGTGTTTGGCTTTAAGGCTGTGAGGCTGACATCTGACAAAACATCCATGCAGTCACATCCAACTTGTGCACACACACACACACACACACACTGCGGCCTGTGCAGCTGGATTAAGGCGGAAGAGCTCTGTCAGCTCCTCTAAGATTCAGGCCTTTGCCATCAAAAAGCCACAAAACCTCCTCTACACATTAGCGCTTACTATCATTGTGTCTAGAGGCTAAAGCTTTTTTTTTTTTTTTTTTAATGCAGCAACACAGTCACTTAAGCGCTAGCTTTAGTATTTAAACGGTTTGTCCAATAATCACTTCAAAAAACCCTCTGACGTGAGATGCATAATCAGGATTTCACTATTGCGAGTGAACAGTACAGCATAGAGTAGTAACTGTAGTAACTCATAACTGGAATGAACTTGATGCCTAAATTTGCTTGGGATACGTTATTTTTTTCACCAGCTGTTTAAAAAAAAAGTCTTCCACATGTCAGTGGCACAGTACGAGTTTGGGCAACTATTTTTTTGGCTTTTACCCCTGAAACTATATCCTGTATGAGTGATCAACTGTGCAGTTCGTATGTGTGTGTGTGTGTGTGTGTGCCAGGGTTTTTATTGCACCAATATAATACTAATATAAATTTCTTGAGGGCAAAATAAAGTCTGTGTGTGTGTTTATGAACAGCAAAAGAACAAGAAATGCAGCATGTCTGTCTGTCTTTGCAGGTGTCCTGACTTCAGTTACCACCAAATGTTATGCCGGATGTGTGTGTAACCCAAAGTCTACACTGGGATGAGATTTGCCAACAACCTTGTCCCCACCTAAGCCATTAGAGGGCTGCAGAAACACTGAACTTCAACCCCCATCTGCTCATCACACCCTACTTATATATAAAACAGTGGGTCAAAGATAACTGTACCAGAAGCAAGCAACAATGGCCACGTCACAAGAGCTTATCCTCGAGCTTATCCTTTAATTCCACCACTATGCGGTTACAGCAGTACAGTAGGTACCCTTGCCACATTGATATGCAGTGTTAATTGATCTAAAAGGCAATGCTTAAGCCCTGAAGGGGCCTGGGATATGTGACCTCTTGGACTGAGCGAGACAGCAGAGGGACGGGAGGGCTAAGAAAGAAAAGAGACAGGAAGTGACCGTCAAAGTTAATCAGAAAGATAGAAAGTACAGACACAGCGGGAAGAGAGTGAGGGGCAGGGCGGTGGGGCTGGCATTGTTGCGATTATAGCAGCAAAGTTACGTGTTCCTATCCAATATAAAATGTGTGAGGAGATTCAAGTGCCTCTACTTGCAGTTTGACCTTCACAGCGAGATTTCAACTTTGTATAATGTCTGGAAATTGAGAAAGGGGTGTTTTTACCTTGTGCCTTTGAAATACATCAGCTCTCAAACTGTAACCATACAACCTGAATACATTAACTTTATCATAACATGAATCATAGCGACAGTGTTTGCATTGCTGCATTCTAACAATCCTGCAGTGTTTTCTTTCGCAGTAAAAATGGATTCGTATATATACACTGTAATTCCAATTAAACCCTAGCTTCTTTGGCCTGTTAGGAGAAGTCAATACATTTTGACATGTGCATGGTTAATGGATCGCGACAGTCTATTCAACACAGAAGCTAAGAAACTCTCATTCAAGGTCGGACTAAGCCGACGAGCCCGTCTAATTAACCATTTCCAATTCTACCTGCAGTCTCATTTCAATGTATCGCAGGCAGCAGCCAAAATAATTGCTTTTTTGCAATCTACAAGTTCATTTGCACAGATCCTATTGATCAAAATGAGTCAGGAATAAGAAAACAATCTAAACCTAAATTAAAAGCTTCATTAAATGTGAAAATTGGTTGGGGAATTGCGAACATCTGTTTCTAGCGCCCTACGTCATAAACTCCAAGGTTAAACCAAACACTAATTTACAGCTTGCAGACTCAGGCATGATTCGGAGCTGTGAAGCACCTTCACAAACACAGCGCAAATCAACAAGGCTTCAAACGATTTCGAGAGAGATGTGAGGGCAGGGAGTGAAAGCTCCCTTCCTGCCTCGTGTTCTTCGTGAGGCCTTCTGAGTATTGCAACTAAGAGCGGTGAAAAGATAAACTTGACATAATTTTAATCAATTTCAGAGCAGAACAGTAGATATGCTGTTGTATAGTAGTTTGAGATCAGTACAATGTGTTCTTCATTCCAAAGAATCCACAATAGGCAGTATTACAGCATGTTAGGCTGCTGCTTTAGGTGCACCTCCATTCTCTGCGACCTTGGAGCAGCTTTAAAGTGAATTGGCTCTGGTTGCAAGTTGTATTTTAACAACCCCTTGCTTGAGTGTTTGCAGCCTTGTTTATGACTGTTGGCATCCGAAACTGCTCTGGTATAGAGACAGAGGGCAGAGGCCTACGTGTTTCATTTCAACACGGCCCCACATAAGGGGAGGTCACAGGGAAAAGAGAGCTTAGAGAACGTTGATTTAATACCCAACACCTCCCTGGCTTGCTTCCACTTCTGAGCTTAGGTTGCCAGCTGAACAGGATCTGTTTTGCCTTAGCCTTTCAAAGTTAGACGTGAATGGTTTCATATCTGGAAGAGAGTGAATCTAAAAAAGAACTAAAACATCCACCTGTGCAGAGTGCGTCAGCTGAGGCTGTCTGTGCTTACCTTTAGGATGTCCTGGGTCACTGAACTCGTACTTCCCCATCCCCACTGTCCGCAGCATTTGCAGGCTGTTAGGACCATCCTGATTGTCAACAATTGTGGGCTGGGCCTGTGCCGCTACTGCTGCCACCGCTGCCTGTCCATTGGTCAGAGGCAGGGCAGGAGGCTGGATGAGGCCTGGGTGAGAGGCTAAGTGGCCATTGCCCATCACGCTGTGAGGGTTTGGATGAACCACCTGGTTGGCTTGGGCAGTGAGGGCAGATGGTGCGACCGTGGGCTGAGCAGAGGGGTACGGAGGCTGGCTGGGCATGCTCAGTACCATAGAGTGCGGCTGCTGGGTTGACTGCGACGTCAGCTGGAAGTGGGCCGTCATGAGAGGGTGTTGTGGGGGTACTGGTGTCTGGATGGATGGGGTTACTCCTATGATTGGTGACTGTGCAGTCACGCTGTGGCTGTAGGAGGGCGGCTGCAGGGTGTAGGTGTGTGGCAGGAGGCTGGGCTGGCTCACTGCTGCTACAGGTGCAGCCCAGGCTGGACCTATAGACACACAGACAAGAGAGCAAAAAGAAGAAATTAATCAATTATATATCTAGATTATACACCATAAAACCCTGTGAAAAAGTTGAGGTAAATGTATTTCTACTGTTGACTGTTTTGTGGTATTTTGGCGAAGCTAAAAACACGAGCAGCATGTTGATTTTAAGTCTGGCATTAGATGATCAAATAGAGACAGAAAACAGCATGAGAAGACAGATTCCAGTTGGAATATGTTTCTCTCCACACCAGTACTGTCAGTGTGCTGCTCCACTTCAGTCCAAGTTTGTTTTTGACTTGAGATTTAATATCAAATAAAAAAAACATGAAGCAACGTACAGACCTGCGTACAAGATCACCACACACACACACACACACACACACACACCAAGAATAAAAGATTTATTTTGCTTTAGTATGCTTTTCTGAATGTGAAAGCGTACATGATCAGTGCATGTGGCAGTAGACACAATTATCCGTTACCCAGACACTCAGAGCCAATCATTTCTCTTCCCCAAGGCGTTAGATGCTGAGGCTGTGCTGGGAAGACGCAGTCATATTGGACGCCTGAACGCTGCCTACCACTCTCACACATTCGCTCCTACTCCCTCATCTCTAGCTCCTCCTGCCATGGACCAAGCTCCAAAAATAGCCTACCAGTCTGCCAAAGGGGCCAAAGGCTAAATCACAGCATGCAAAAAGCTAAAGAAAAGAAAAAAGGAAGCCCACATTATTCATGATACTGGCCCTGCTGATAAAATAGTCTGGATGGAGAGTGATGGAGAGGGAGGGATAAAGATAAAGACAGACAGCGAGAAGAAAAGAAAGAGAAGAGGATGGGAATAGAGGACTCCAAAGTAGAGGCCAGTCCTGTTCATTATTCACATGTCATTGAGCTAATCGGGACCAAGACTGTATTTCATTTCCTTTCTTTTGTAGCTCATCTTGATTAATGGATTCAAATCAAATGGATTAATATAATAATTCCACATCTTAAAAGTTTCATGCTTTTAATGGCGGGATAGCTTTGATAAGAATTTGATATATATACATTGTATTTTTGCTAGTCCTTTACTAATTTATCAACCTTTTACCACAAAAACATATCACTAACTAGGCAAATGGTTTCATTATCATGAACTGACATTGACCTACATTCATTGGCCTTGCCTACAAAGTTTAACAAAATGAAGCAACTGTATGAATATTAAATGTATTCGCTGGTTGTAAGTGCTGTCTTGTACCTCTGAATTAAGTTTTCAAACAGTGCCACATTCCCTGTTTTATTTATTGTACAATTTGCTTAAGTGCAAAGCATGGCATTAAAAAAGAACTATTTTTGTACAAAGAAACTAAAGTTGAAACAAAACTTCATTTTTCAAAGAAACTTTCTTTAACAGATACAACAGGGCGGTTTGTGTTGATTAATTCTGGCACAGTTGGCAGAGAACTTTCTGGCAGCACAGTTCAGTGAAGTGTGGCGAGGAGCTGGCTTCGTTGCAAATGCCAGTCACAGTTTGGAATAGCGCACACACGCAAATCAATATGCAATACTATTCTCGGATTTGAGTGTCATATGTGACAGCGTGCTAGGTCGGTGACATCTCACTCTCCTTACACTCTACGCCAAGCTGTAGTTTGGGTGTGGGAGCTGCAGTGGTGGTGGTGGTGGTGGGGGAAGGGGGGGCCAGCGAGCAAAGCTTCGTTCACTTACACACAAGAATAAGACCTCCAGAGCTTCATGGCCAATTCAGCCCAACCCTCAATGCACAGCGGGGGCTTTGGCCAAATAGCAGGAGCAACAACAGCTCCGTACTCTCCTATCACAACCGCATCTTTCCATCATAAGAGCACTTTGAGTGATTTCTGCTACCCAAACATTCTTCTTGGGCAACCGATCACACTGTTTAACAATTAATGTACGAACCAATCTATATACAAGACATGCACATTTTAATTAGGAGGCCAGTTGTGCAGGGGCTGAACCATGTTTGGAGCATGGCTCTCTGCTATGACGGAGCAGCAGCTGTCCACAATCTAAATTTGTTGATCTGGAATTTCCAGTGGAAAAAGCTCTGCGCCAGTATCATTCTTAAATGAAACACATTTGTGATGAGCGGAGGCCAGCAGAGCAATGGAAGGAAATTAACTGCTCCAGGGCAGAGCCATTCTGGATGACTTCATTACAATAAGAGTAAAAAACTTCAACATTGGCTTAACTCATTAATGTCGGGTCTGTGCTGCAGTGACACTATTGCTCTGTATTAGGGGGGCATGAACAGAATAAGGTCGACATCTAAATTAGACCTGGTGGAGATCATTTGGAGGACTTTTATAGTTTCACTACGAAGGTTTGATTTAGACTAAATCAGCTTCAGTTAGTGACACAATAACATTAACAAGGACAATAAAATGAGAGCAGAATGAAGGTGGTGGGTGCCTGGAAGACTTGAGGGTGATGGTGCCATTTGGATTTAGATGTTTCTCTCTTTTTAAAAAAAAAAACTTGTTGATATCACACTGACATTTTTAGAATTACAAGCATAATTAAGCTGGTATATGTAAAAATGGTTTTGGGGTCTTAATTATGCACGATTGTGTATGTAAAGTATGCATGTTGTGGAGGCAAGCATGCATTTTATGTAGGGCAAGGCAACCAAGATATCTCATTAGCATTGGATGCCAGTTAAGCTGGCCAGAGATGTCTGGGGTGTAGCACATAAGTATGTGGACTGCGTGCATCTGCTGTTAACAGGCCTACCAATGATATAAAACTTACATCACTGTAAACTCACAGCAGGTGGAACCGGTGGAATGCATAAACAGTGTCTGTAAAGTACATAAGCACGTGTATGTAAATGTTCTGTGGGTGATTCATTACCGGTGGGCTCGCTGTCTCTGTGTTGTTTGGCAGGGGGTTCATCTGTATCCCAGGGTGTGAGCTGGTTAATGGGCGTCTGTCCCCACCTCACCCCTGGAGCCAGCAGCAGTCCTGGGGTCTGGCTGTCTCCAGGAGACAGACCGGAGACCTGCAGAAAAAAATAACATCCGTGAGCATCACATGAGAAAAAAAACTGAAGAAATGTGAAAGAATTACAACCAAACCGCTCCACACCCTGTGATCAATGGTATCAACAACTATAGCTTACATACGATATTTTAGTTCATAGCTTGAATGAAAAATGCAACAAATCACAGCCGTCAAAGTGTTTTTTACGGTCTTGAAGTGAGCATGGCATACAATTAGCAGTGAGTGAGTGAGTGCTGATTACAGCCTATATATAATGGGAACAAGGGAAATAAAATCTTTTTCACGGTCTCAAGAGTTTTTTGCAGAAAGACCAATATTTCTCTTTTTATACACTAATAACAATTAACTTTCTCGTGTGTACTACTTTCAAATTCAGATCCGTCCCCCTGAGACTGTGTATATCTTAATTTTGCAATGAATTAAACATTGTGTTCAGTCAAGTGAGATAATGGAATTTTGAACACAAATACAATGAATAGAGTAAATAGAAAGAATTCCTTTCGCAGTGATGGCAGAAAAGAAAAAAATGTAATCTCAAATAACAAAATGAAAAGCTAGGTGACAATGTTTGTATGGGGGTAAATCCAATGCAACTTCCCCAAACCAAACTAAGAATTCTAAACCTTTCTCTGCACTCACATCTCTAATATTTGGCTCTGGTATGGGGAGTAAGAAATGTTATCAGGCAAGCCCAGGCTGATGAAAACACAGGGTCAATCACCACTGGACCCCTGAGCAATATTCGCTTCTCCCTATCTGCCGTTTGGACGCTGGCTCTGACAAGCAGGCAGGGAGAGGGTAGAGCCAAGCCTGATTCCCCTGCTCACCCCAGCCAGCCTCCTGAGTTAATAGAAAAGACCTGGTCACCAGGCACCCCCCTGCATCCTTCCTGGCTGATCCCCTCCATCCCTCAATTCCATTATCCTTCCCGACCCGGCGTCCACTTCATCAAGCACACCATCATGCATTCATACAAACCCTGACAGAGCACGGGGCTGACAAAAATGCAATCCAAACAATTTGGTTCACAGTGAATTAATGTGCAGCTTTACACATCAGATCGATCCCATTCCAGAACAAGTCACCCTCCCTGCTTTAATATGGATTTATCACAGTGTTACAGGGCCTTTAACAATTAGACACATTACATGATATTAATGCAACACATCTTCTCTGTAATAAACAACTTCACGTTAGCAAGTTCAACGAGTGTCACGTCCTTGATAAATTCATAATGAAAGTTATCTGACAGTTTGTGCTAGGGGCAAAAGGAAAACAAAAACAGCAAAGGGAAACAAGGCACAGTAGGAAAAAAGAGTGATGGAGTGAGAGAATGAAGCTGAGTTCAGGGGGGAGATGTGCTGTCAGGTCTTTTTGTCCAGCTCAACCTGTCGACTTCAGACAAGACAAAACTGAAATGGTTTACTCAGAGAATGCCCTAAGCTCTCAATTTCATCTGGGAGCTCTGGAGATTCAGGGAGCGAAAATTCAGACCATTTTCAAGGTTTCTATAGCCTACTATTTGTTTTAATGAGTGTTTTTCCTCCTCCGCTCTGTGTGCTTTACTGTATTTCTCTCCAGCCATGCTTTACCTTCCCTTCTATACAGGCAACTCCTCATTAACGCGCAGCAGTGACTCTCTTACTTTCGTTTTGCCCTGCACCTGCCTCATAATAGTCTCTCATTAATACTCCCACCCACTTACTCAAAACAGAGAAAATAACAGTTAAAGTGTCTTTTACTTAAAGGCAGTCAATCTGTCACAGTTTTTGTGCACTAAAAAAAAAGGTTCTTAGTCAGTGGCATCACATTGACATCATACCAGCTAGGCTCAGGAACAATCCTGACTTGAAAATGATCAAGGTTAGATAGGAAATACACACAACATACAGACTGGAAGAATAAGCAGGTATGTGCGCGCGCACACACACACAGACACACACACACACACAGTAAGAGACAATATATGTGCACAACCCAGGAGATAGACAGGATGTTTATTAAGACGGCAGACTTGCTGCAGGTAGACAGGAAGGTAGTGCAAGTTCTGGGACAGCGCCTGTTATTTTCTCTCAATTTTATTTGCTCTTCCCCATTTCCAGTCCCCTCCTCCCTGGCCGCCCATTATCACTGGGCAGCAGATGGTTTCTTCTGACTCGACAAAAACCATGCTGGCGAAGAGGTGGGGAGCCAGATAAATAATTTTTGAGTTGTGCCAAGCCACTCTGTGTTTGTTGTCAAGCTGGCTGGGGAAAGGTTATTTTGTACCGTAAGCAACATCCATGCATATGGACCACATACTGGAAATATGGAACACATAAAGGCGTGGTCTCGTTTGAGACACATGCATAGCTTTACATGCAGTATATACGTATCTGCATATATGAGTGCATCTACACAGCTGTAGTTTGATTTTCATGTCTGTAGTAGGGGTGTCACAATATAACGGTATGGACATACCCATGATATTTAAAATATCAAATACTGATATGTTAACAATACACATATGTAAATAAGGTGTAAATAATCCAGATTTTGTTTTGGGCTCTGTTGTGGTGGGTGCTGGTCATTTGTTGATGTTAGCGGACTACCTTCCTAAGCTAATATTAACTTGTGTTGCACTGTTAGCATTGCAGGGGAGGTAAAAAAGAGGCAAGGCTCTCTGGAGCCTACAAGGTGAACAAAGGAGGGACCAGGTCCCTCCGACTTGTACCATTGGAACACTGCACAGGAAAGACTGCATTTAACATCGGATACACAACTCTTCCCACCCTGGCCATTATCTTTTAAATAAATGCTTTTTAATATACGGACCATTTCGTGTTGTGAATGCGGCCATTCTCTACTATTCAAAACAACATAGTTATTAATTTATTTATTAAACAGATTTCCAATTACATTCTATTCTTCCTTTTTTTAAAGGGTGGTGCCATGAGGTAAATTTAATGTGTTAAATGCTGTATAAATTATTCTATACAAATATTGATTTCCCCTCATGGTGAGTGAGTCTGACATGAGTGTAAATCCACTACTTTCTCTTAATGCTTTAGCAAAATGTAATGCCTTTTAAGCCATTGTTCAGTATAAGATTAGATCAAAAAAATATTATAGTAATAGTAATTACATATAATAGATCACAACATTTATTACCAAATGATAATGATATACAGCTACATAGGATGAACAAAAAACAGGAAATCCTCACATGTGAGGCTGAAACCATTTTTTCTCATTTTTCCATGAATAGTTAGAAATTATTAAAAGATTGTCAACATTGTTGCAGATCACTTTTGTCCATCAACACATCGATTGATTGATAGTTTCAGGTCTATTCCAAAACTAGCCATATATTTAACAGGAAATATTTTGTTCCATACTCTATGGTCATTCATAAAAGTACGACTGCATAAAAATACAGCATTTTCTTCCAAGTTGCCCTGCAAAGCAGAAATCCACCTATTACTGCTTCACAATCACACATTCAGATACACATGGGCACACATATGAATGCACACCGAAGCAAGTGGGATCCTTTTCTCCCTTCTCAAACCTCTGAATGTTGCAGATATGCCAGAATCAGTGTATTGAAGAGTGGAAGATAAAATCACAATGCATTAGGCCTAAATATATACTTGTCCTCCTCCGTCCGGGCAGCAGAGACAGCAGTCTGATTCCGGTTGGCATATCAGCTATTTTCTCGGACATGGCAAACACTGACATCTGTCATTATGTGTGTATGTATGTTGCAATAGCCAGCAGCATTAATGTGCATTGATTGCTTTGAGTCATCCACAACTTCCACATCCAAATAAAGAGAAAGCGCTTGCTCACGGCTTTGTGTCAGAGCCAGTCCTCCTCTATGTGAGGTGTTGAAGCAGTTCAATCCTATAATTAACACGGGGTAGGACACCGGACTTCCACAGAGAACTAAAAACATGGATATCCTGCAAAGACTTCAACCCTTTGTAGTTATTGTGCTTGCGGTATGCGCCAATATACCTACGCCTGGACAAAGAATGCTCCCATCCAGTCAGGAGATGGCTTTAGTTTCCCCAGAGAAATTACTTTATTGCTCGACTCAGGAAGAAATGGCAGGAGAGAGCGAGAGAAAGACAGAGATGAGTATGTCTATAACATCCAGGTCCCATTGGGGTAAACAACGATACAGCACTCACTGATCAAGTCAACTAACTGCTATGAGATTTAATAACAGGTCTGGATAAAAAAATAAAAATAAAAAAAAAAGAGGTGTAGTGTTGTGAGAGCAAAGCTGATTTTGAAGGGGAAAAAAAGAGGAGGAATGCAGGAGGGCATGTGCTTTAAATGGAGAAATGCACTCGCACAAACACACACAAAGCAGGTCAGTAACAATACCACACTGAAAGCTAATCTTGTAAAATGTCATTAGCACAACTACCAGATACGATGAGATAGCAGGGAGCAGGCCAGCGCAACACTGGTTGATTATCTTCTACCTTTTAAGGTTCAGTGTTCCTCTGCTGGCAAAACTCTTTACACACAAGAGGAAAATAACAGACCGCAGACAAGGAGGAGGTTCACAATCACTCAGCTAACGTGGTAATCATGCCCGTTAATGTGCAGTTGTTATCCTGATAGGTTTATAAGATAATCTAATCAGAAATGGAGGGACCAGGAATGCGACTGAATTTCTAATGGTCCAGTGTGGAGCTGACATTGTGGGTTCATTTAAATGCATCCAAGAAAATAGACCACCACAATCAGCGGGCTATCTCTGGGGAGATGCACAAATTTATTTATAATCGAAATTTCAATAAAAGCAGTCATTGCTGTGCCTTGCTATATCGTGTCTAGCCATAAAATAATGTCACATTGTAATTCATAGCATGAACAAATCATTAAAAAAAACAGTGTGTGTGGGCAAGGAAATGGAATTCAACTCCGAAGGAATGGCTTTTTCTTCCCTTTGGCCAAGCATGGACAGATACAGCGAATTTGGCTGAAATGTGGAGGGTGATGGAAATAATGGCTTTCCACAGAGAAAAAAAGCAGAAAGAATGACAGCGAAGGAAAGAGTAAAAGATTGAGAAGCAGAGTAAGACAAAGCCATCCATCACATAGCCTTGTATCATTGCCTATGACAGATCATTTACAGTTTTTCTAAAATGGAGAGGGGGGGGGAAAAACACCTTTTTTCTCCTCCTGCAACGTCCAAAAGCTCCAACCAAGTGTGGTCCAAAACTGACCAGGAGCGCTAAAGAGTCTGCAAAAGCGTGTTTTTCTTTCAAACATTATTCACTTACTGTATAGAGGTATCTCTTTTCCATGACAACACGCTGACACCTAAATATGCAGCGGATTTGTTCTGGGCTTCCGTCATAATGGTGCTGAAAGCTGGAGCCGAACCGTGGGGCGGCTGTGTCCAATCTATTAGACTGGAACATAGCAGAGCATCTCACGGGTAAACAAAGAGACTACACTGCGCCATTTTTGGCAGCCATCTTAAAATGTAGTGGTGCTCCAACATGCCGAACAGCCGAGCATATTCAGCAGGATGGCTGCATACTGGAGAGGCAGAGAGGTTTGAGGTAATTTTTTTTTTTTTACTCCAAATGATCCATTATATCGTACTTAAAAATGTGAGCTGATAACAGTGATTAGACATATCCAGGACACCGTGGAGGGTATAAAATATTGTACTTCTTGAGCATTAAAAAGAAAATCTTGTGTGGGGTTTAAAGACCTTACTGTGAATTGGAGGAGCTCATATCTTTACTGACTTTTTCACAGTCAGAGAAATTACTATAGATAAATATGTAGCACAGCTCTTACCATATCCCTTTCTGCTGGGAAACCGTTTAAGTGTATAACCGTGTTTTCTCACTGTTTACTTCACTCATTACTGTCCATAATGAGAAGAAACAAAGAACTCAGTCAAAATAAACAAATATTATCAAAAGAAAATTGGCTGCTGAATATTTTCTGACAGCCAAAACATTTCTGCTATTAGACTCAAAATCTAAAACGCTGTTTATGGGGATTCAGTTTATTCTGTTTATCATGAGCCTGCCGAACAATGCTTTCCCCTCTTTCTGAAAGAAACATAGCAGATATAAAACATGTCATATCTCTAGTCACCATCTGGATCGAGGCAATATCACTATACAAGAAAAATGTCAGCCATCACTGCCGGTTGACTGTTCATGACTGGCAGGTAGTGCGCAAAAAATTGAAAATACAAAAAAAAGCTGATCCTTCCGGGCGCCAACACTTAACACTGACCCCCGGCAAGCACAAAAGACAAACATAACGAAAACACACAACACGAGTGCCTGGTGGGTATATATGCTATTGATGCACCACAAAAAGGGCTACGGATACAGACTCTATAATTTCGAGCCCTGGGCCAAACGACTGAAGGGGAACGGACTTCACTTCCACTGAAATTCCAGCTAAGACACTCCGACAGCTTGGCTCGACGCACCCGTTCCAGAAAAGACAAGCGCGATCGCAAGGGCGAGGCCGACAAGCTTCAGTGGAAAAGCAGGGCTGGAAACCCCGCCTAATATCCCATGAGTGCTCTGAGGTTGTAGCTTATGCCCTCCAAACCCTACCTCAGCCCCTCCTTTTCTTGTGTTTTCTTTTGTCTTGCACAGAGTGTAAGTGGCTGTGTTTTATCTGCGGGACTAAGCAACGGCAGAGAGGGTGACTAGTGCTTGGACATGTGAGCTGTGGAGACTTCCTTGTGTCATGGTAACACCTCCCAGAGGAGCGTGTCAGGAGCCATGTTGCCCTCTGTTGGCACTGGCCGGGACAGTGAGAGACATAGGTCTTCAGCAGGCCATGACCCTGCCTGATATGTGGTGAGTGTTTGGGGAACAAAATATCCACTACCTGTCACAGCAGCAGCCTTGGAGACCCAGAGATGACTCTGTATTTCTTTGTCTGTGGTTGAAATCGAGGAAAAATGACAAAATGCGTGGCCTTGTGTGTGTGTGTGAGTATTGAGTGCATGTGTAGCTGTAATAGATGAGCATCAACTGGACAAAAAGCCATTTAGTGCTAAAGAGTAAATTTAATTTTTTATCAATATTCCAATATAAAGGAAAAGTTTGCCACGAGTGCATTGTGGGGAGTTTTCAAATGCTTTTTTCAATGCATTCACTCTGCAAGCCAAATACTGGGACATTTTTGGCACAGGACAAAAACCAAATGTCCATCTAGTATGGCTGGAAATACATTGCAATTAACATGCAATGTATGTTAATTGCACCAGTCCAATGCTTACTTATGCAGAGGTTCAAGTACCAATCTTGCATATTTTCTGAAAAAAGGAAATTCCACCGGTTTCATGCACACTTTATTTGTCTCTTACATACAGCACTTCATCACTGATGGTAGCATGTTTTCTTAATGGTGTCGTCTTGAAACTACTGAGGGAATAATTCCAGTTGAAATTACAGAATGTACAGTATGTATGACAGGGTCTTATGTTATCGGGTTGCTGTTATAGTAACGAAGCCTTCATTTCAAATGGTCAAGGACAAGTTAACCTCCAAGTTAACTTCACACAGTGTTGATAGGTTTAAATGTCCTGCACGAACAACTAAATGTTTGAAGATTATCTTTAAGGATTGTTTTTTACAGGACTTCTGCTTGACTTAATGTATATATCAGAGACTAACAAAAAAAGTAATAGCGTCTATGGTCAAGGGCTGGACTGAATGTCTGAAGCATGTCTTATGAACTGATACCTATTCTGTGATGCAAACAGAAAGATAAAACTAACACAGCAGACAGGCAGTTAGATGGATGCTACTATCCCATGGAGCCTCCTGTTGACGTTCACTGGGCACAGAGATCTGGGAAACAGGGAAGCAGCCTTTGGTCAATAGGGACCACAAGAACAGAACTGTCAGGATTCTGGCCAAACACCCATGCTGCTCTAACAAAATGTCCAAAATATGAAATAGCTTATTTTAAAAACCAGACGTATTTAGGAAAGCAGCTAGGGCTGTATATTGTTTAACTTCCCATCCACAGGAATTTTACTGCTAAAATGCACATACTGAAGCATTTTACAATGTTACATGATCTCAGCACCTGGAGGGCAACAACTCTAATCAGACTACAAGGGAGAGTAATTAAACTGAAAATACAGGCACAGCCAAAGGCCAGTATTTGCTGCAAATGTCCCTAATTAATGATGCAGTACGGCAACATTATGAGTGCACAATGAGCAAATGCGGCAGCTCCACTTTGATGAACTCTGGACATTGAAATGGATACACCAGTTGGCAACAGAGTGCCTATCACCTTTCATTGGAGCTCCTAAAAATAACAGTATTAAGTGAGGTACAGCAGAATTTGCACTGCAGCGCTGTCAAATCAAAGCCCCTCATGACTCCACTAAGGTATATAATTACTGTACTGGTGTGCCTACAAGCCTCTTACTATCTGTTATCTTTGCAGCATTTCCATTCACTGCAGAACATTTCCTAGTAAAAGAAATTAAATGTGCTATGACAGTCAACATTCCAGCCTTACAAGAAAACAAAATAAGTTCCCATGCTAAATGCACACCTATTTTAAGAGACGTGGCTTGAACAGGGATATGGAGTTCTGCCTGAGACATTATCAGCTAAAAAGACAAGTCGACATGAAGCAGTGCACAGACGGCCACATGTATAACCTGTGGCAATGTTCCAACCTTTGAGTTTTCAGTCTCGGAGCTCCGTCGCTGCTCCCCTAGGATTTGAGGAGACTGAAAGACTGGTTTATCCCACAAGATGAAGTGGTCAGTGCAGCTCTGTGCTCCTGCACGCATCGGTGGGGAGTCCTCACAGCACACCGCTTGGGGTAAGATACACACTGGAGAGACATGCTGGGATGATTAGAGACCCAAGATTCCTAAAGAAACTGAGAAATAGCCATGAACTACACTGCGGCAGGTGGATAAACAGACCTTGGCGTGAATTATTGGAGGATTTTTTAAAGCAAAAGGCTTTTTTAGTCTGTTGGGAGCTGCCTTTCAACTGCCTGTGAATGAGCTTCTCTTGATTTGGTCTGATGTTGGTTTTTCAAATGCTAATGCTATTCTATACAGATGGCAGAAGTAATTTCAAGGTCCATATCCTGTGTCAAAAGTTACAATTGACAAGTAAAATTAGGATCTTTTTGAAGATTGGTTGATGTCTCCATGCTTGTTTTGTTTCACAACAGCACACAATTTGGTTAAAAATAAAATAAAATAAAAAAAATACCCCAAAAAACTAAGAGCTTGTAGGAAAAACAAATCAAATCTGCAAAAATATTCTTCAGGAAACGTCATGTTTTGTCTTTCTTTAAAAAAATTGGTGGATTCTGGATTATTATCACTATTGTAAAAGTAAAATAAGCATTTATATAAGCTATAAAATACTGCACCGTCTATGGTGCTAAGTCCACATTTTAAAGTGCTTTCCCTTTCTGTAAATACTGAAAAAGCTCTGTTCAGTCTGTAAGTACATCAAGAGGTAAAATCAATGCAGTGTGCTTGTCAATGTTGTAGTTCACAAACTCTTTTCCTTCTGTTTTGAATGTGTCCAGCTCTCTTCAGTAGACTCATACACTGAGGTTTTATTACAGACTAACAACAGTTATATAGATAATCAAAAAGAAATACCTCTAGCTATAGTTGGCATCCGTTTGTCCTTCTCCATTCCAACTTAAAACTTATGAGAATAACAGCTCTGTATCTATTTTATCAGTCCCATTGCCAGTGAAATGGGCAGACTTACAAAGATTTGCTTTGGATCTTTGTAGTGCATACATGCACACATCAAATTTGTGAAAACTAGGACTTTAAAAAAACACACAATACATTCCTGAAATGCCTTTTTAGGCCAATATTTATTCCCTTTGGCATTTATAAAATGATTTAATTTTGTTATTCGATTTACTTGTTTGTTATGCGTCAGTGTGTGAGAAAAAGTGTTTCTGCTTCGTGGACACAGACAGACAACATTAATATTCATGAGTCAGATGATTAATCACTTACATGGATGAGTCATGTTACTAAAAACTGTTACTGCAGCCAAATATAAAACCAGAATGCTGATGAGCATTGAAGTGGGGCTTCATACCTGAGGTGTTTTCTTTCTCTCTGTCCTCTTACTTATGTAAGAAGACACATCACCCACCCCACTGATCAATAAAATGCAAAAACAGAGACCATTAGTAGTTTAAATGTTACTTGTGCACAATAATTCATTAGATCTACATTTGCTCTATGTGGAAAATGTGCAATTGCATCATCTGTAAATAAGAGTTGCTTTGGTCCCTCTGCTTGACCAGGGGGTGTGCACAGCCCCTTTACTGTTTCTGAATGAGTTAATGACGCCACGGGAGGTGGGCTTTAAAGACACCTCTGTTGTCTGCAGCAGCACCTGTGCTGTACACAGATTCCTGTTTCCCTTACACAACCATGCACAACTGGTTCCCTGTGCACTTGTTGACAGGAGCTTGTAATCTGAAATAGTCTGCAGGGTTGAGCTGTTAAGTCCCTTGTATGGGATGAAGTTCTGGTTGGAAGGGGAGGAATAAGAGTGTACCTCTTCTATCCCAAGCTTATTGAGCTGTCAGGTTTCAGTCCCTATCAGAGAGCACTGATTTCCTGTCACATAATCGGCTGTATGTGCTTTGACATCTGTCTTTGACATAAGCGCTTCGCATAATGGGCCTGATTTGGTGGTTACAACCACATAAGGGAGCGCGTCCACATATTGATCTGTGTTGACGCCAAGCATAGTCCTTTATTTAAATTGATCCATGACGGAATGCTGGCTTCACACTCTGATCTTTAATGGAAACTATGACTGTAGATTGATCAAGACACAGCGGAGTCATCACAAGCGGAGGTATCACAAAGCTAATAGTACTAATCTGTCTGGATGTGGAGATTTAACATTTCCCCTTTGCAATGTATTCTCTGTGAATTTTGAAGAGCCGACTTGAAATTATATTTTGGCATTAGCATTTCAGTGACCTTTCCAGCACTCAATTCGGCTGTCAAAAACTATACAGCTGGGAAGAAATGATCCAAAAAGAGGAGGCACACTTAAAACAACTGATGAAAAAGATGTCGGAAACTTTTTTTTTTTTTTTTGGCATTTACTAACCACAATATTTTTGTCACGTACAGTTGCATGGAAAATGTATACAGCACAAACATCTCTTTGACTAAACCACGATGTAAAATAAATAATGCTTTAAAATAGTCCAGAAATTGTAACCTGTAAACTGTGTAACAGAGGAGCCATTGCATTGTATTAATATTAATCTTAAGCAATGAGAGAAGACAATAAATAGGTTGTGTTTTCCATAGAGACCAGGCCTATTAATGGAGATATACAATGTGCATGCAGAGGACATTGCTTGTGAGAACAGTCACAATCTCCTGGCCATGCCCGGACATTAGTGAGAGTCATTAGACTCATTTAAATGAGGTCGTTAAGCCGATGAAATGAGGCCATATATTTGAGTGCAGAAACAAAAGAAAGGACCCCCCCCCCACCCCACCCCATTTCTCATTGATACACAATCTCCTCAAAGTCAAGTATGCCATAACTCTGGCGGGAGGGAAGAGCCTAGGTGACGCATTTTGGGGGGCAAAAGTCACCAGCTCCGGACAGTTCACAACATCCTCACTGTCAAATAAAGTTTAATACCAGCAATAACTGCAACAACAACTTTATCGTGCCATTAGTGCTGTATGCAGAACTTGATAATGCAGCCATTAGGAGGCTTGAACAAGATTGTTTTATTCTTTTCACTAAAGCTGATGATTAATACTAGGGTGACTCATCAGAGCCAAAGGAGGTCCTCTCTGACCAACAGTATCTCTCTGTACACATACATATACTGTGTGTACAGTAAGCCTATTCAAGCAATGCACACATAGCTGACTTTTAACCAGGTGGTCACACTCGTAAAATACATTAGCTAATTATATCAAATGGAGTATTTTTACATTAATGGGAAGTCTCTGCAACAATGGTTGAGAATTGCAGTTCCCAAACAAATGCCAAATAAGCCAACAGGTCATCAAAATTAAATGAAAAAAAGCATAATTTACAACTGTTCTTCAGAATGACCCAAAAGCAATTTCTGATCTTATGCCCCTACGATGACCAATGGTAGGGGCAGCTGTGGCTCAGGTGGTAGAGTGGTTGTCCCCAGCCCCTGGTGTCTACATGTCAAAGTGTCCTTGAGCAAGATACTGAACCCCAAATTGCTTCCAATGCTGCACCATCGGCGTGTGAGTGCATGTGTGAATGGTTACTGCTCCTGGTGAGCAGGTGGCGCCCTGCAAGGTAGTCACTGCCATCAGTGTATGTGTATGGGTGAATGCTGACTTGTAGTGTAAAATGCTTTGAATGGTCAAGGTGACTAGAAAAGCGCTATATAAATGTAGCCAATTTACCGTTTGACAGATCTGCCAAACCTTCCAAAACTGTTACAAATCCCTGTTGCAACAACAAAAATGGGTTTTCTGATCCGACACTCCTATGGTTAAGGTTCAGATAGGTTCAGGCAAAATCAAATTGGTTACAGTTAGGGAACGGAGATGTTTTAGGCTCAAAAAAGTTCTTGGTTAGGATAAGCGGACCTTTGACATGGTTCCAATAATAACCAGTTGGTCATGGTTATAAGAAATTGTCAACTGTTGTTGCAAACACTAGGTAAGCTGTTTTCTCCCCTGTCAAAGTCTGAATTTACTCTGTTTCAAATAAGAAAGCTGGAAGTCTGGATGGTCAGAGAAGAGTATTAATGGGAATAGTGTAAGGCAGGAGAGACAAAAGAGAAGAAAGACTCAAGTAATGCCAAGATAATAAAGCCTTTTTACACTGAAATTAGCATGTAATTTTTTTAAACGGTGATTGACTCCTTTCCCATTGCCAGTATAAACGAGTAAGCATTTCCTTTTCTTTCTTTTTTTTTGGTGTGTCATGTTCAATGTCACAAATGTGCCAGAAAACAGGGAACAGTAAGTAGAAAGCAGTATGGAAGCCAAAGACAACATTATGGGATGATGTTTGAGATAGATAAGTTGAGATAGAAAACTATTTGTGCGCCAGTCCAGAAGTCCGGAATTTCATCGTGCGTCATAGCATCGCATCAGAAAAAGGGGGGAAATTGGCGTGTTCACCTAAGTGTTATAAAATACCCATATCATTAAATCCTCCTATTATCCTCCTGCAGCCACATAACCGGGGAATGAATGCCGATTGTGCCATTTCCCACTGAAGACTAAAATAAAAACTCATGTAAGTAGGTGTTAGTGGGATTTCTTTGTCCAGTGTGAAATGGGTATAAAGGAAACGGATGACAAAGGCAGAAAGACCGGGGGAGAGAGAGCTCATTGTTTAACATGTATTGTTACACCTCTACTGTGAGGAGCCTAAACATGTTGAGAAGTGACGATAATCATTTGGTTTAGGGACAAATCCTGCTTAAGTTCTGATCTAGGATTATGACTCTGATTAAAAACCATGTTCTTTCTGTTGCACAAGTCTGATGAATCAGTCAAGGGTGAAACAGCCAGAAGATGTGCCCTGGAATTAATCACGTACCGCCTCTTTGTTTTTGATCAAAGTGGGTCCTCTATTCCTGTATTGACTCATTTTCCGTGCAGCGTACTAACACTGAGGAGGAGCTCACAAAACATTCGCAGCAAAGGATCTCAAGATGAGATGGATGAATTATTAATTGGTGTCTTTGCAAACTGTAGAAAATATAAAATCATCGTGTTTGTGAGCTAGGCAAGTTTGAAATGTTTTTTTTTTTCCTCTTTTCTCCTTATTATGGCAATTCCTGGAGGCAGGAGCAGCTACATTGAAAATCTGGTGTATGGTAAAGAGCGCTTAAATTAGGTCCCTGGCCTTCCAGCTTGGTTATCTCTGATGATCGGAACAGTGTGTACTGGGTGAAAAGACCCATTTTCCCTCTGGCACATCATTTAACATGTCTCATTTACCAGGAAAATATGCCGGTCACACACCAAGAGATTTCTGGTCACATCCTTACCTCGCTCAATACAAATTTAAAGGATTTGAATTAGGACAACTATTACATTTCTTCTTCTCCTTGTGTTTCCACCTAATAAATATTAATGTTTTCTTCTCCTTTGACCACAATAAATTTTAAGTAGGTGCCTTCAGCAGAAAGATTAAAAAAAGAGTTGCCTTTTTACTAGATAATGAAAGCTCAACCCAGATCTTTGTGGGGCACGTTAAAATAAAATAAAAAAACACTGGACATGATAGAGTGAACACTGTGCGAGGAAGTGAACAAGAGGAGACAGAATCACTAACTCAAGCCATTTCAAAATGTCAGCTTACAACTTCAAGAGAGAAGAAACTGGAGTGCATCTGCTTTCTAGGCAGTAATTTAAAAAGTTAACCTAAAAGTCAAGAGCCACAACACCTGAAATGTGTTCATGTTATTTTACCCTTTTACCCCGACGAAGGCCAAAACGCTTCGCTGTCAGTTTTTAATATTCAAATTGGCTTGGTGTTTTCTTTCATGTTAGCTTACAACTGATGGTTGAGTCCACTTGATTTAAGTTAATTAAGACACTTAGACTTTGATATCTTGGCCCAAACACAGAGCTTAAACAGAGTGCATATTGGACTACAGAAATATGACACCACATGAATGCTGGACAAGTAAATAAGCAACTGCTGCAAATCAAAATGGGCTCTGTCAGTTATATATTATTGATGTTCATAAGAGGGTTTTTTGCAAAGTAGCTATTAACAGCTGTCAGATAAATATAGTAAGTGTAAATTTAAGAGTAAATTATTCCAAGCACTTGTCGCTTATAATTGTATCAAAGTACAATACTTGAGTAAATGTACTTAGTAACTGTGTACCAGTAATGCCAAAGCAAAGCTAACCCTTCATCAGCAGACAAAAAGTGCATTTGTAATGCATTTTATATCTTGAATTTTTCTCACCTTTTTGTGTTAATCAAAATAGATATAATATTTGCCCTGAAAGTAGGTTGCCACACAACTCATGGGAGTTGAATGCCATTTACCAGGGTATTCAGGGCACCATTCAGCCTGTGTATTTCCATTTCCCTCTTTTGTGTGTGCACATATTGAAAATCAGAACTTATTTGTGCACTAAATGTTGTTCTTTGAAACAATCTGGTAGAAGGA
>JBBPCS010000238.1:3604894-3621691 GCA_037974645.1 Hollardia meadi
TTTACCCCCCCCCCCCCCCCCCGTATTCTACTCTAATATCACCAACAATAAGCTGTTCTTGTTAATAAATTGTGGATCACATCAATCATTGTAGTAATGTCATTTCATGTAAAATGTTACTTGTGCCACTTACCACTTCAACTGTGTGCAAACGGTGCCTAAAAAGCACGTGTAAAAACAACTACTACACTGTGAAGGGATGAAAGGGAAACACATACATGGTGTATACAGTGGTTGTGGTTATGGCAAAAGAGTACTTGGCAGTGTGTTGATCCGTGGAGCTCCTAATGAGAAACACCAAGCTCCCAGTAATTTGTTAGCCCGAGTTAAGGTCAAACCGCAAATGTGGCATGATTCAGTCAACCCCAAAGTCCCTATTAGAATTTGCATTTAAAATATATTATTTATGTGTGTATTATTAAAATGTCTGGCTGTGGATCCCCTGAGCATAGTGCGCAGCAAAAGCCCACAGCAACCAGGCCACACTACTAGGGACTGACAATCAAATAATGGACAGGGAGAAATGGAAGAATAATGAGAGAGAGAGAGAGAGAGAGAGAGAGAGAGATTTTTAAAAAATCAATCCGAAGAAAAGCCTCTGTCACAATGAGGACCTTGTTGGATTTTAAATTATCAACACAACCCTTTTTGTGACAAAATAAAAAAAAGATTTGTTTGTTATATATGATGGGCGTTGAACATACAACAATGCAGAGAGACAACAAACATAAGGATATTTAAACAATAAACCTTTTTTATGAGCAACAAAAGTTCTACAAAGTTGTCAATGTTTGGTTTTACCTCGTACAATGATATCTTATGGAAATTTAACTGCTTAAACTTTGCCTTTGTGCCTCTGCACAACAGCCTCACAATGACAATGATAACATGCTGATGTTTAGTAGGTATGTTTACAATGTTCACATCTTAGTTAAGCATGTTAGTATGTTGTACTAAATACAAAGAACAGCTGAGTTGAGGCTAATGGGTATTTGGTCATAATCATAATTAAAATGTTTACCTGACTATGGTGTAAGGTGAAAGGTGAATCAAGTCATCAGGATATATCACTTGGGCACCATGAACATCTGCACCAAAAAGCATGGTCATTCATACCATAATTGCCGGGACATTTCAGTCTCACAAAGTCAATTGGTTAATGATTTTGTTTCCAAGTATTTTCAGAAAGCCTCTCTTAAGCCTTGCTTATTGTCTCTATTGTGCATCCAACTGGAAACCTTACCAAGTCAAGCAAAGAAATTTCAAAGCAAAGGCTGTCAATGTCAATTTACAGTCAAAGAAAGTGCAAGCTTTTGGTCCACCTTTTTCAAATAAGAAGGAAAGAGTAAATGTCTTAGTTTTACCAAGAGTCAAGTTCCAGCCTCAGGCAGGGCAATTATAACTCCTCTTTTTGTAGCCATGTTTATTTGCACCAATATACCCTGGGCAGTGCACCAGCCAAACATGAAAAAAAACCCACCTGATTTTGCCGCATGTAACTGATGCTGAGAACACCCACAGATCTTAATACCACAAGTGTGAGACGGAGCTGAGAGAAGCGCCAGAGACGCCGGAGAAAGGTGTATTGTTTACCTGTGCATCTTAAACGCCACTCTGTCTGCCGCTTCCCTGATATCTGATATTCCACGTGACATGACTGATGCTTTAAAAGCCTGCATTCACCATCACCCTTCGTTTGGAGTTAACCTTAAGGTGGCAGCACTCTGAATGTCAACCCCTTCACATGTGGACCTTTTTAAATGCCACCGCTCTTTATTCTGCAATTGTGGAGCAGGACAGACAAAGGGAGAGGGGGTGGCTAAGGAGGGAGGGAAAAGATGCTGGCAGATGAGTTTTTTCCTCTAGAGGAAAGCCAAATGACATACAATCAGCAAGGCCCAGCAGGTGTTTCATTTAACACTTGAAGAAGAGTATGGGTACTAAGTGTGGGTCTTTGAAGGGATAGAGAGCTGATCTGCTCATCTGATGATTTGTTAAGTTACATACACTAGGTGGATAAATGGCAGCCTTGGATGATAGAGCAGAGAGTCCTTCTTTGGGTTCACTGAATTTATTACAACTGATTTATAAAAAGAAGGATAAATGCGCAACAAATAATCCTTTAGCGATAATCCTTAATATAGTGCAGTATGTGTCAACTTTTCCCCAAGCATTAGTGCTGCAAGACATTAACAACTACACTGCACTTCTGTCTAAAAAAAGAGATTTAACACATAAACCTCTGAATCACAGGTACAATGAGTATCAAACAACTATTAAACACCCTGTGGGTGAAATCATAACATCGGTTTTGCCGCTATAAGGCTGAATATGTTACAAGGAGTTTCTGAGCTTCACAGCTGAGAGTGAAGACAGTAGATTTAGCCATGTTTTGCACCAAAGTAACAACTGTTTGCTACAAATTTAGGGTACAATTTATATTGTTTTTGCTCTGGAAACATGCCACAATAAGAAACCAGTGACTTAAACTAAAGTTGATCGCAGTCCGGAAAAAAACTACAAACTTTTTACAACCACCCTTTAGGCCATTAGAGTGTGAGTGTTCACCAGGTAAATTTGTGTGAAGCCCCTTGACACAACCCTGGCACCCTCTCATGAGGAAGAAGAGGAGTGACACGCAGAGGTGAAAGCGATGACAAATGATAATCGAAAATCTAAGACGACAGCCACTTCAAATTGCCCTGGGATCAACGATGACCTTTTGACACTTAAGCGAATCGAGCAAATCTGATAAGTCTCCACATGCTGTGGAGAGCACCGTGCCTGACCACAGCCACAGTTTTTCTGTTTGTTGTTCAGCGGTGTTCTCCTTTATGTTGTTAAGAGATTTGCTGAGAGCATTTCCAGTCTTGAAGAGATGAAGACTAGGAGTCAAGCATCATCTGTGATCCATCAGTGTCCTGTAACAGCCGTCTCTGGCGTCAGAACATGCGGTTGCCGCTATCCCATATTAAATCTCTGCCACTCAGCGCCGACGGATCAGCAATCCAATTTCACACAAGCCCGCTCAGACTGAGGCAACGCTGACGCAGGAATGAGGATCTATGCTTCAACAAAGACAAGAAGTTGTTTGAAGTGCCTCGAGGGCTGGTGGTCTTGGGGTAAGAGATGGTCTGAAGAATGAGACAGAAACAATAATGGAAGTGTGATGGAGGGAGATAAAAATCAGGGGTGATAACGTGGGAGAGGAGTTTCTGTGACTGGTACTTTCATCAACTGAGCTACTGCAGAATGAGCCCCTAATTTCCCAAACCATCTCTGAGCACAGAAGGCAAAGTAATGGAAAGCACAAGACAGACAGAGAGAGTAAGCCTCCGAGACGAACCTGCACTTTGTAAACACACCTTTGTTTGTGTAATGACATCCAACATGCCAGTTTCTGCTCAGGCAAAGAGCGGCGAGACAATGATCTTTGTGTACTGCTCGGAGGGCAGATGTACAGTATTGGATGACAACACACTCACACACTTTCAATATCACACACACTCATATTGCATAGTCATTGTGACATGAATAGAGAAGGAGCTTGCATCTCGTCTTTCACAGAGCAGAAAGAGATCTGAATCTGATATCCAATGACTGCTTATTAGATCGAGCCATCAGGCCGTCAGTTTGGAGCCAGACTCATAAGACAGTGTAGAGGCAGCTGCTTTCCATTCCCACCCACACACACCCGCACAAAACAGCAGGAAAAGAGGAGACCAAGCCCCTTCTGGACCATCTTCTCTTCTCCTGCCAGAGCTGTGCATGCTTCAACCAGCATAAACCCACCACAAAAGCCAGGAACCTGAAAGGTCTCCTATTTTGGGATATCAATGTTTTTTAGAACAATAACATGTCTCTGTCTCTGTTTTTATTTCTTTTAAGAGAGTTAAAATCCAGTTACGATGAAGCAGATGCATCAAAAGCAGAGGCAGAGAGAACAAGGACTTGTCCAGGTTCGCAGAATTGTGCTGGATGGATAAATGCGGCATTCCATTGTTGATACGAAAGGTCAGCTGGGATCTCAGCCCTACACACAGAAAGACAGACGCAGGTGGACCCACGAGAGATTATGGATTGGATGAAACCTGTAGAACATCCTGTCACAGTGAGATCGACAAGGCAGAAAAAGATAACACTTGCCCTCATTCTTTGACCTGTTGCATTGTTATGGCACCACATCCGCCAACCTTTCCATTTCTATGCGGATTTTCTTCTTCTTAAATCAAGAAGACTGCTGTCAATATTTCCTGTTGACAATAAAAGATGATGATGTCCTGACCGTGTGATGAGGGTGTGAGATTTCTGATAAATCTGTCATCAGATTCATGACTCCCATTTTCCATCCATCTGATTTCAAATTCTGATAAAAAAAGAAAGAAAATGAAGCCTGACAGTTCCCTTTTTACAGTGCCTTTCTGACAGTTTGACAGTGCGCAGTCCTCATGACTGAGGTGTCTGTCTATCTGTCTTTCAGTTTGTTTGGCTTTATATCTGTCTGTCTGTCAGGTGGGCTGGCTCTGAATCTCTGTACTTGATTAGCAATCACTGCGGCATAGTCTAGTCTGATTCCGAGTAGAAAGCTTTAATTCTCCCCACATGGTGCAGAGACATCCAGACCCTCCAATTGCCCCTGGTAAACAGACAATCACTGCTTCTTGGTAACACTCCAAAGTTTCCACATATCATCTTAATCCCCTTGAGGTCCACCGTTTCTTTATCACTCTGTCGTAGATTCCTGTTTGTCCACAAACATTTTGACCATGTTCGCGTTTATGGAAAAAAAAAAGATTAGAAAGAATTACTGCATGGCTGATGGAAAGTAAAACATCGGAGTGGGAAAATTATGACGTTTGGTTTAAAAACTGTCAGACTAATTAAAATCAGGTGTACCCATCCAACTAGACAAGCTATGAATGTATTCTTCGAAACAGCGAATGCACTGTGTTGTGCCAGGAATTCAAAAACTTGTTTTCCCAGTGAGCAAAAATCCAGAGGAGCCAAGAAGGAGTGGCACTTTTAATGGTGGCATGTCTAATACTTGAGGGCAGCTTTCTGAATAACCACTCAGGGCTGTCTTGATCCAAACTGACATTTTGGCCGGACGGCAAGACAGAGAGAGCTGACAGGTTCATCTCAGCTCTGTGTCAGACACGCTGACTTTTAGTGCTAAAATATACTCTGACAAGTGCACCACTTAATCACTTACAAAGAACAAAAATGTGCAACAGACCTCTGGCTCTACACATTTAAAATTGCATAACTGTTCAAACACAGGAAGTCAGTTAAAGACACAATGGACTCGCATACAAATAAAGACTTGTTTTTTAACAATAGCGTATGGATAATGAATGAAAGCGTCAATGGTGAAATAAAGTATTTCTAATTAATCGGTTTGGACTACTTCTGAGAAATTCTCTACTCAGAGCTGGATTTTGTGATATTTTCACTGTGAATGCAAATGGCACACAAGTCTGTGACAGGATGACAACACATACAGCGGAAGCTAATAAATCACATCCAGGCAGCAGAGTGTGAAGATTGTTTACCTTCGTGCTCCTCAGACAAAGATAAAAGCAACCCAGAAAGCGTACTGCTATTTAGTATTTAGGCAGAGTTTTGAGTCTAAATTTAGTTGTTGTTGTTGTTTTTTACGTTAAAATGTCCAGAATAAAAGAACACCACAAGTGTTCCTGATCATTGACAAATAACTATCAGCACAGAGATTTCTGGTATATTATAAAAATTCTAAATTAAATAATCAAGTTAGATGCATCGCCAATTTATATGTCAGTATAAACAACAAAAAGCAGACTGGATGACATTATTTCAAGCAGTGAAGCAATCATTTTTCCTCCAGCTGTGTTCTTGGCTTTCCTCATAAGGTAGCGCAGTTTCCTTTAAGATCCCATGGTATGTTTGTCTGCTTTGGAAATATACAGTTTTATCTTTCCTGGGTGATAGAGATTCTGTATTTGATAAACAACTATGGTTTCGTCTCCTATCTGAAGCTAATTCCAAAGCAACAATCTGCTGCCTCATGCAGCTCCCCCAGCATGCACCTTCTTAAACTTTAATAATCTCATATTCAATACATTTTGCAGAGTTCTGTCACAAAGTTATTCCAGTTTTCAAAGGAAGTCTTCCCCTTTTTGTTTCAACCTCAATAAAGATTCAGTGATTTTCAGAATTTTTTAGCGTATTCATTACACGAGCTTTGTTGACATGGTGGTTTTTTTTAATGCAGATGTAAAGGCCCAGCAAAAATAAAATGTTGAATACAGAAGCAAAAGAATAAAAAGCTTAACCACTGCCACTGCAATACAGAGGTGAGGCACACTCACGTCACATGGTCGATCCACATGCAGTTACCGCAGTTGCCTGCTGAAAATATATAATTCATCGTAATTTATTTGCATCGTCGCTATCAGAGAAAAATGGCACGTAAGCCTCAATGTGGTTGCAGCAAAAAAAAAAAGAAAAAAGAAATCACTCAGAAAAGTGAACTTGCTTTTTTTTGTGTTTTCTTTCTTTTCTGATTGTGTCAGAGTGAGGCCATGTCACCTGCTGTTCTCTGGATACCATGTTGTGTTTGGCCACAGTGTGGGGTCTGCTTCAATCCACTGGTTAGCTGACCTGGCTGAAATCAATGACCGAAAAGTCCCGATGTCTGGTTTTCATTTCAAGACGAGCTCTATTGATTGGTGCTACCAATGTTTAGACATTGGGAATTTTGTTTTCACCATGCTCACCTGAGCTACCAGGAAAACTTTTCTTAAAAATCAACTTTCGAAACAATCGTTTTCAAAAATGACAAGTATGCATTGCAGTCAACATGCATCCTACTATAGCTTTTAAACATATGTGGGTAATGGAGTAACCACTTGTTGTAGAAGAATCTACCAGGTGGTGTGATCTGTCATGGGATGAGATTTCTGTCCACACGTGCTCAGCAAAACAAAATGCTTCATTTAGCTTTGCTGGGGAAAAGCCGCTTTAATGGAGTGCCAACAGCAGGTATTCCATTCAGTCCCTATCAGCCGAAGATCAAACCACATTATCTATAGTAACTGAAGCTGGAGCACTAATACTTGTTAAGGATGATTGAATATATTGAATATAATTTCAAGTAGAACTTAAGTGAATAACAAATATATCAATTTTCTTTGTTTACCAGGCTGCTGGCTTGTGTGGTAATTTTATTTCTTAAAAGCATTGGTCATTGTACGATTAATGAAATGTGCTGAGAACACTGTCAATGTGAAGCCAAAAGGACAACTGACAACATAAACTGGAATTACCGGCTTGTGGTTGCATGCCTCCGCGCACCAATCAAGTTGCAATTTCCATCCATGTCTGTCCAGACTCATGTGATATATGGAGTGAGTGATGGAGAGCTTGGTCACATGGTGCAACAACAATCAACCCCTAAGCTCAATATCAGCAAAACCAATGAGCTTGTGGTGGACTATAATGCCTTATAAGAATGGGACAGTGAGGTCACACACAGCGACCTTGACCTTTGACCTCTGACCACCAAAGTCTAATCAGTTAATCCTCGAGTCCAAGTGTTTGTGCTAAATTTGAAGGATTTACATCAAGGTGTTCCTGAGATATTGCGTTCACAAAAATGTGATGCGCAGGCGGACGACCCGAAAACAAGTACTCAAGTACTACTCAAGAGCATGTTTATCACTGTTCTTTTAGACAGTACTTCCTACTCATCAACAATAGACATGAAAGGAAGTGATTTGAAACAGAGATCTGCTAATGAGAAAAGTTATTCACACATTTTTGCTTGCTTGTTTTTTGTTTTGTTTTGTTTTTAATTTTATTTCAGCTCTTATGTCATGATATTGTCAAAATACTGTACTTCAAAACGCAGAGGGTAATCTTTTGCACCACAGTACCACATCTACCTGACCGGAATAACCTGAAGAACTAAGGAGATGACTACAGGCTAAAGGAAAAGCTCATTTTGCTAGCTTGAGACTGCTCTGTGGAGCAGAAACCTTTTATGAGGAAACATTTCAACAGAGAAACGAATGAGATGCAAACAGAATGAATCAAAATGCTAATAATACAGAGAAACAATGTAAGCCTACAAATAAAATCCCCATACTGCTAGTTTGTGGCACTCCTTAAATCAAAATATAATTGTTCTTTTATTTCAACTGTGGTGCCTGCATTTGTGCTCAAAGATTGGTAAAGAAATACAAATCCCATCACTGCTCCTGTTAAATATCAGGGGAGGACGGGTTAAACATTTCATATTAAAAGGAATCAAATCAGGCAGAGAAATCCATATGTTTCAGTGGGATATCTGTAGGAAGATACAGTCCGAGTAATATTATGTGTTCAGATAAAAACTCCAGCTTTGCTCTATTTTTAAACCCTATAAAACACTGAATAACAGGCTTTAACATTAATGTGCAAACACTGAACTGAATATTTCACAATGACCTATAAAAGTACAAGTGTGGGTCATCGCGAAACTATGTGATGCAAAGTGACATCAATAGAATTTAGAGCGATTCAGGGGTAGAAAAGTAATAGAATATTCAGGATTAATTTTTCATTAAAGAGCGGGTCCTCTTCCACAGAGTCTGCCGTGTTGCACTGCCATATTTCTACAGTAGCCTTTCACGTTTTTTAAGTCTATAGCAGCCATCGTAGGTGACAATGAGATGAGGGGTGAAATCCTACAGACTGGTACGTTAGTCAGTCAAAAGAAAGAAAAGGTTATTTTTGATGGCCCAGCTAACACTTATTACAGCTTTATCAAGGGCCTTTTCAAGACATTGAAAGTACAAGCATGAACAAAGCTTAACAGGTGTCTGGAATGTAGTGATAATTTCATTTAACTGTTTACACTCAGCTCATTTCCAAGTCTCTGTCTTCAATTCTCTGCATACCTATAATGAATATATACAGAACATACCTCTAGGAAAGTGAAAAACAATCACATTATGGAGACATGTTATTTACTCACCATAGATCTGTCTTGTTAACCTGCTACCGTGTTTGCGAGAAAGCTGGACTGAAGGTGTTGTTTAAGTCCATTTAATTATTTCCTACAAAATTGAGTGGGATTGATATTTTGAGGAAAT
This sequence comes from Hollardia meadi, assembly GCA_037974645.1. Taxonomy (NCBI): domain Eukaryota; kingdom Metazoa; phylum Chordata; class Actinopteri; order Tetraodontiformes; family Triacanthodidae; genus Hollardia; species Hollardia meadi. Next base: position 3,614,008 of record JBBPCS010000238.1, read on the forward strand.
AATGCTGTGGATCACAGCATCACCTGGAAGAAGTGGAATGGCATAGAAAGTGAAAGTGGACTTGATTTAAAAGTCCTGTTTATCAGTCGGAGACTTTTGGTTTTTTAATAATGGGGATTTACTGTGTCCAGTGGCTACACATCCATGACAACGGCAGAAAAATACATTAAAATGAATTAATGGCTCAGCAGGAGCTAACAAAGTACAGCTCTAAATTAACTATAGCCCACTGTTCCATGTGGTTAGCTTTACATCAGGATGGCCAATATGACCAGATGGTACTTTTCAACCCTCAGCATTCGTCCTACACACACCAACACATATGCACACCTACATGCACTTACACACACAGCACCATTAGGCCGACCGTATAACTCTTCACTTGATCATTAGAGCTGAAGCAAACCACATGAAGAAATGTTAAACGACCACAACAAATACCAAATCAATGCTGAAACAATACACTTGTTCTGGGACACATTTTACATTAATGGCACTAATTACCCTATTAATGTAAAGAGTCATATGTGCAGGGGTATCACTCTAAAACACACACACACACAGACACACACACCTAAACATGTCGAGCTATTGGACTGTGTCCCCACTTGGGCCACTGAGTTTATGAAGAGAGAGTCTCCAAACAGTGGAGATCAATAACGGCCTGTCAGCTTTTTAGTGAAGCCATGGACAGAGCAGAGACTCGGGGACCACGGAGAGAAAGCTGCATCCGTCCATCAGACTCTTTGTGACCCCCAACAGCTTTGATCAAAGATGACAGAAAAAGAGAGAGCAAGTGAGGACAGGAGACAGCTAAGAGGAAGAGAGAAAGACAGTTTTTCAGGCCCCTGTATCTTTTCTAGGCCATACTTAAAGCAGAGCTCTGGGTGTTTCCCTTTTGAAACGCTGCTGGTCTCTATTGCCTGCCTTACAAAAGACTGTCAACGGCAAGACAAAGTAGAAGGGTAAATCCCTGAATAAACTTTACAGAAGCATCTTGAGAAGGACCTCTGTTTTATCTACTGCAGATGTGCACACACACACTCTATACTGTACCTTTAAACAATTGTGCATTCATGTGCTAGGCAATGCACCTAATTTCCCTGGCAGCCATTTAATGATGACAATGGCCACGGTGGGAGTTGGCAAGACTTTGTTGGGATGTATGTAATTATTCGGCCGCACAAAAGGAGGGCCAGACGCGGTGCCAGAGCACATTTACTGTGTCTGTGGCCAGTGCATTCAGCATGGTATCTGATGATGTGCACTTACTGGCTAAATTACCGGAGCATTGTTTACCTCTGCTCTTAAGGGTATAGACCCAACAGAGAGCTAGAGCACCCGGTGAATAACAAAAAAGCCTGGATGGATCTGCTGAAGTTCAAATTAAAGCAAATGATCTGATAGTGAGGAGGAGTGCTGAGAGAAGATGAATGGCACCCATGGAAGCAGAGGCAGGAGAGAGGCTGAAATGTCTAACTCTTTTTTGTTAAAGACCTTCTCTTCGAACACTGCTGACAGCTACCTAGCTAACAAACCCACGGACGAGGGGGTGGAGAACAAATACTGCTCATACATTTCCAAACTGAAGTTTTCTGTATATGGTTTGATATTGATATCATGGTCATTATATAGCCTTGTGAGTTATACCTACATTAACAAAGAAGTGGTTTAAAAAGCAGAAACATGCAGGCATGTGTAGGCTTATAAAATGTAATTGAAGAGAATTAGATAACTAGGTAATCTGTTTTGACATACACTCAATTAAAACAATGTAAAGACAATACATTTAATGTTTTACCTCAATAATGTAATTGATTTTTATAAATATATGCTTATTCTGAATAAAACAAGCATTTGGAACATTCCATATAAACATTGGTAAGAGGTGATAAAAGACATCCATGAAAGACTCACAAGGATGGGACAAAGTTTTCCACTTTGTGAAAAACTCTGTGGGCAAATAGTCCCACAGTTTAACAACAACATTTCCCAATGTACAATTGCGGGGAATGTACGAATTTCACCATCTAAAACCCATAATATCCTCAAAAGATTCAGAGAATCTCAAGAAATTTCTGCACATAAGGGGCAAGGCCAGAAACCAGCATTGAATTCCCGTGATCTTCAATCCCTCAGGTAGATTTGCATTAAAAACTGACATGACGTGGACGCTGGAACACTTGGGGAAAACCATCGTCTGTGAACACTTTTCGTCGCTGCATCTACAGATTGTACCATGGAAAGTCAAAGCCAAATAGTTTAACAACATTCAGAAATGCCAACGACTGTTTTTTGGAAATTTGTTTTTGTCAACTGGGTAAATGAAAAAAAGGACTATCCAGAATGTTACCACAATAAAGTTCAAAAGCCAGCATCTGTGAAGGTATGGGAGTGCAGGTACTAAACTGGTCTGCCTACAGCCCAAAGCTGTCTCCCACTAAAAAAAAAGTGCGGCATTATGAAGCACAAAATACAACAACTGAGACCGTGGAACTCTTGAGAAACTGAAGTCCATGCAGGTCCAAGCAAGAATGGGAAAAAATTTTACTTCCAAAACTTCCCAAAGTTTGAATATATGTCAAAAATAATTTGCAAATTGTGTTCTGTTTATAGTTACTTCTTACACACTGTCCCAACTTTTTTGGAATCAGGGTTGTATAATGATGTGGTCCATTTTTGTTTGTTTGCTTCTTAAGAAAAGCACCACCTCAAACCATCACTTCTGACAGCAACACCCATCTAAGCCACTGTCAGAGGTTATTTACATAATTAAAGAAGAAAATTACTAAGGAGGCAAACACAGTACAATCCTGCCATTTGGCAGAGAGAGAAAATGAAGATGGAAGGAAAATGGTTTGGCAAGAATGGGGCAGAGAGAGCAGCAGAACTGCAGTGAGGGATAAGGGTGGCAGGAGGCAGCAGAGAGAGAGAGAGAGAGACAGAGAGTGGACAGTCTTGAGGAGCTGAAACAGTTGAACCATGAAGACAGGCATGCCAGTAAGTTGGACAGTGCAGAAACCATTGCAGAAAGTGAAAGAGGACAACTGAAGGACAGCAAGATAGAAAGAGGCAGGAAAGCCTCAGAAAGCCAGGAGAAAGTTGGGGATAATGTCCAGTTGGGAAGTCTTCACAGATTAAATAGTTGACACAGGGAGAGACAAAGACACACTGAGAGGTTTTCAAGATAAGTCAAAAGGAAAAAGGTGTTGTGGCCTCCACTTGGACGGGGCTCTTACCTTGACCGACGCTGAAGCCACTGATCCCGCTGCCGTGATGCCTCGCTTGACCGCTATGTCGCTGCTTGATGTTGTCACGGCAACTGTGACCGGCGTTGGGAGGAGGGAAGGGATGACTGGGAGGGGAAGGAGCCCCGGACGGTTGTTGCCATTGACAACGGCAGAGGCACAGCTATGATTGGCTCCTCCATTGTGGAGGCCAGAAGGACGGATATCTCTCCGCTCCCAGGGTCCCCGGTAGTCCCTCTCAAAGCGGTGGTGGTGGCGTGACATCACTTCCTCTTCCTCTCAGAGGGAAAAACAGGGGCTGGCCTACAGGAAATGGAAAGAAAGAGGGCAAAGGTCATGCTGAAATTCTTTTTGCATATGTATGCAAATGAAGGAAAGAGAGAAACAAAGGCAGGGTTTTAATGATAGTGTCTCGCTCTTTCTCTATCCCTCAGTCTTTTTCTGAGTGAATTCGGGAGAAAACATTTTGACGTGAAGGTGTAAATGGTCACACCATCTGCTCCCATTGCACCTGACTGACATGAACACAATGCGGCTCATTTGTTGCTTTTAATTCCTATTCTCCCAGTCATTAACGAGGGCAGACAAATAAACACTGCTCAGTAGGTCTATAAAAAAACCACCATCAGTGCCAACACCATAAGGAGCTAAATTTGTTACACAAGGTTAAAACAATACGGCCAAGCGACACACAAACAGGTACACCGTCAGTCGAGTTTTCCCGAGGACGGTGCAGCAGTATCATGACCTTGCGGTCAAAACCCATTCATCTGAATAGATAAATACCCCAGCAATTACAGCTCATCTCATACATCTAATGGCTGGTTAATTCAATCAGATTGCCCTTGAAGTGCATTTGAGGGTTCTCCCCTTTTCAAGCACGGCAGGGTGTGCTGGGCTAAGAGACGAGAGTGAGCTGGAATTACATCAGTATGGGGTATGGCGCTACTGTGTAGCATGACTGGCGTATCACTCTATACTATATCATAAATCAAAGCGGTACAGGATCTAAGTACAGAAATCCATCACTGAGAGGATTGTAGCGCATTGTACTCCTCCTCACCAAAGCCACGTTATGCTTCCCAAGCCCTTGATAACAGATGAAATAAATACATAACCTCAAACCAGGTTCAGCAAGCCCCATGCAAAATCCCCTGGTCTGTAGGAGAGAATGACAGCAGATGATAGGTCTTTATTCTGCACACTGGGGTCTGTCACGCTGCCTCTTCCCTCACAGAGGAGAGAATGCCTTGAAATGCCGGCTTCTGTGTGTGTGTGAGTCTGTGTGTGTGTCTAAGAGTACAAAAGCAGCATAAACTACAAGTGAATGACTGTGCATGCACGTAATGTTTTGGCAGGATTTAATAAGAACGCGCATGTTCAAAACTTCAGTTTTTGAGAGTCTTTGAGCAGGCAGACTGTTGGAGACGAAAAGGTTCTTTAAAAAGCTTTGATGCAGGTGATACACGATGCAGTCTGTGGTGGGAGCGCTGGCCCTTCTGTTTCTTTAGCTGCTGTGACCATCCTTTTATATACCCGCTAAAACACTCTTTTTCTCTTTATGTCCTTCTCTGCTGTGCTCCCATTCATTCTTTTTTCTTCATGCATTTTTATTTCTCGCTTATAAAAGGTTTGCTCTGTCCAAATACAGCAAGCTGATACGCTGTGATGGAGCCAGACTAAGCATCTAAAAGCTGTGGGACAACACTCACATGCTGTCTCACTCACTCTGCAATAACCTCTTCTTTCTCTTCGCAGTAACCCCTTTTAACAACCTCAATTTTTACAATAGAATAAGCTCTTATTATCTCCAAAACTATTTTAGAAAGAGAGAGCAACAAGGTGCTAGTCCGGTGGAACAATGGCGTGGCAGAGTTAGTGCCAGGTAATGTTCGCTTATCGCACAAGCTCCACACCACAGACGAGAAATAAGAGAGCAGGAAATTCCTCCACATAAAAACAGAAAGAGACAAGAAATAAGAAAGGGACTTTATCGCCACAACAGTTGGAATTGGGGGCAGAGTGCATTTGCATCCACAAATAAATGTACAATTTATTTTATCAATCTAATCCAGATGAGAAGTGGGTACATGGCGTAGTGCTTCAGACTATATAAAGAGGACATAGCCTCTGGGTCTAAAATGCCTAAGTACCGTAAATCTGCATTTTTTTTCTAACGACCAACAGGGGAGTAACCCCTTACCCCCACCCCCCAAAAAAAGCCATCTCCCTTGATTTATAACCTAAGTATTCATTTTGTAAATTATAGTCTCATTTAGAGTAAAATAACAATAAAGAAACAAACAATAAAGCAGGGTATGTTTAAGGGCGTGGCTACCTTGTGATTGACAAGCTACCACGTTTATAGTGTCATTGTGTTCTCCAGATCCGATCTCTTGCACCTCTATCCAAATATGGTCACAAATGCAAACTCGAGGCTTTGAAATTGTAGTTTACAAACCAATGGGTAACGTCACAGTGGCTACGTCCACCTCTCTTATACAGTCTATGCTGTGAATCCACCGTGCTCCCTAGTCCAGACAGTTTTAAGATATTCTGCAAAAATGCTCTAGTTTTTTTTTGTCTTCCTGTTATGGTTAAAATTAGGTTAACAATGACTACCTGTAAGCAAGAAATGATCCGGTAAACCCTGCTGGCCAGTGTAAAAGCCAAATATTTTATGTACTTTTAGGGAAATATGGAATTTTATTTCATATCATAATTGAAAAACAGCTTATAGTCAACAAACAGGACTGATGGGAATATTTTTTGGCTTATCCAAAATCAAGGCAATTCATCACATTGATGCACAATTTAGACAAAAATATATTATTTAGATTTATTGTAATAGTTTATTTTTTAGGTGGACCCCGCTAAGGTTATACAGTAAGGTTATTATACAGCATTCCAAACCAGATGTCCTGATACATCCTACTTCTTCCTTTGACACTGAGGGTAAATGTGGGCGGTTTTAAGTACTTTTTCTGGAGAAGAGCCTCTTACATTACCGTGCTTTAAATTCCATCACTCATTTATGCAAGTGGCATTTTCAGAATCTTTGCACTACATTTCATTATGTGCACAATCCATTAACTTAATTCCTGTCATCCTTGCACTATGCATGTCAGTATGTACAGTGTAACCAGAGGCTGACAACTGATCCCTGCAGAACGAGTGTCACTGAGAAAAATCCCACTACAGTTAGGGTCCATGATAAACAGAAGGATTTAAGCCACTAATTACAGACACTTCAATTCCCTTCACAAGTGTGTTTCTGAAACTCATTCAAAGTCTGTGTGTGCGTGCATGTCTGTTGGTGTATGAGCTTGCGTCACCTTGAGGCTGAGAGTGTGTGCTGTGTGTGTTAGTAGGGGTAAGTATGAGCAGGTGATTAAAGAAATTTCGCTCTCAGGCGCCTGTGGAAAACATCACCCAACACACCTGTGGACTCTGCCAGAGCAGATAAAAACTTAAATACATCACATCTACAATGACACTTCTCTGCTCTGTGCTGCACTGCTCTAGGGAAATGGTGTCAATAAAGATTTCCCCAGTTTCTTTTACATCCAGTGAAGTCACTGTCAGCCCTGGACACAACAACAGTCTTTCAGAGAAGATATGATAACCTTTGCTGCAAGCTGCAACATGTCAAGCCAACATGCTTAAGAGCATTTCCAATTTCATAAGAATCTAATGTTGGCATTTCAGTCATATCCCACAGCAATTAATGAGGCTCCTGCAATCCTGTCAGCATGTTAATAATCTTATCTGAAGGTATCAGACTTTCCCACACCAAATTCTATTTTCTGACTCTGGCTCCTACTTAAAATAACTGATGACTGAGAATCCTTTGCAAAGAGATGAAAATCTCAATAAATAAATAAAATCACTGATGTTCTTGGAAGCCCAAACAGTAACAAAAAAGAACCCGGTTTCCAGCACATACAGATGAGCAGAAAAGAAAGTGAGAAACACCATGTCAGCAATCAAACCTAATGAGCTGGCTGACTGGTATCTCCATTGTGTTGTCAGTCACGTCATGAGCTAAAAGCAGTCAGCTGCGGATGAGGCAGAGTGTGTGCGTGTCGGTCGCTGGGTGTTTTTGACTCCCATTTCAAAAAGCAGATAATCTAGCACCGTTGATGCATCAGAATCAGGACCCAGCATACAATGTTCCAAAGGCATACGCAAATGAGACCTAAAATTGAGATGGTGCATGTGCGTTCGTGTGTGGGAGTAAGCCAAAGTCTACATGTGTGCAGGGCCAATTGTGGCTGACATCATCACAACCTCCTTGCTATCACCACAGAGATGATATGAATGTTCCTGCGTGTTCACGCGCAGGTTGTTCACCGATCTGCCACAACATTAAAACCACTGACAGTTGAAATGAATAACATTGACCATCTCGCTACAGTGCAATATTCTGCTGGGAA
>JBBPCS010000238.1:3631708-3644814 GCA_037974645.1 Hollardia meadi
CTAGAGCAGTGAAAAAGCAAGGGAGCCAAAAATGGTGGGAATGGAGTATATATATATATGTGTGTGTGTACTGAGGTAGAGCTAAATGTTAAGGCCGCCTAACAGAAGAAAGAAAACAAAGAGGGATGAGACAGATCAAAAAAAAAAAGGAAGGAGGGGGGATGTTCAGAGCAGAGGACGTCAGTAATACAAAAATGCCAAACCGGTCTCCCAAGGCAGTGTGGCTTTATACATTTCTACAGACATTTCTCATCAGAGAAGAGTGGAACACTTTCTCAAGTAGTCCATCCAGAACATTCAAGTAGGAGAAAGTCCTTTCTTTGGAGCCATTTTTAATTGTCTTGTAAACGTGAATTCAAAAGGTAACAAGGAGAGGTAGAAATTATCCTAATTAGTGAATTACAAAGACTGCCAATATTCAAAATGTATTATAATGCACGCTTCAATGTTTCACTTGTAATGATGATCCATTAATTGCACAATACCGTTATCATTTTGCATCGTTTCCATTGATGGAGCTGACATTGGTTCACACTTTCCGTCTTGTTCCCACTGAGGCCTGAGCACAGAGCGATGGGTTAGGGGCTCCTATTTCCTGCGCTCCCCCAGGCCCCTTTACTTTGATAAAGGTTGCATACCTCGGGGCATTTTTGAGGACATTTCCTGCTCTCTCCTGACACTTTCACCTTGCAACCCCTGTCCCCTCTCAGCATGCCCGTTTTCTCCAGCACAGTGCAGTTTACTGACTGTCACACAGCGTGCCGGCTGGATAATCCCAGTGAGACCGACGCTCCATTAGGAGAAAGGAGGCTGCTAAAATGCCAAACCATATTACCAACCCCCTCCTCCATATCCTCTACTGGGCTCCCTCCTTGTCTTTTTCTCACAGAGGGCACCTGGTACCGCATCTCTTCATTAATGCATGGAGGCGGGGGGGAGCATGTCACACACACACAGAGCTTCTCATTCCTTCACTCAGCCACTTATCTATAGTGAAAAGCATGACTACATTGCGGGTGCCCTCTGACAATGGGGGCCAGGGAGGGAGGGGACACAGTGTGTGTGTGTGTGTGTGTGAGTGAGTGAGAGAAAGAAAGAAGGAAAGAGAGAGACCTCAAAGTAACAGTCTAGTTTAGAGCTAATCATGCTGAAGGTAATGAAGCTACCTAGAGACACTGTCAGCCTGCAAGGTTAATGGAACACCTGTATGCACACTGTGTGAGGAACAAGAGAGTGAGAGACATTATCTGTGTGAATCAGCTGAAGTCAATGTGTGTGAATGTGTTTTTGGAAGCTCAGGTGCCTTCTGCATGAGACTGTGCATGTGTACATTATTCAGTGGAAGTTCTGCCAGCCTTGAGACACCGGCAGTTCAAATGGAAAGAGTAAAACAGATGCCACAGAGCACCGCCGCTGCTCATATCTGTCAGCATCACAGAAGAAGAAGAAACCCTTCTCTCTCCAACACATGGGTGCAGTTTCGAAGGAGTGGGAGTGTGTGTACTGTATATTGTAGCAAATGTTGAAGGTAAGACGAATACAGAGGTACAAAACTATATAAAAAGAATTAGGTTAACTTGTCAGAAGAAAAAATTAAAACATTTAACTTTCTGTGTAGCAGATCAATTTAGTTTCTTTGACATCAATGGCATTTTAGAAGCATATTTCTGTAATTCTTGCACAGATCTTTAAACAAATATTCAAATCTGATCAAACAAGCCATTATGTTGACAGCTTTCAATTCCATTCAATGACAGAAGCGTCAGCAGGCAACCTTTGAGGAGGGGAAAAGCAGGCAACTAAATTATGCAAATGTCTGTCAATTTAACGAATCAGAGGCAGAGAATTAGCAGCCCGTTAGTCTCTCTTAGACCCACAAATGCCGCTAATACAGATGAAGGGCTGGAGCCTGATTTCATTATCAGTACTCTGAAAAAGAGAGGAAGGCGGAAGAGAAAAGGAGAGAGGGAATGAGAGGGAAATGAGAGATCGGGAGATGGAGACAAATGTATGTGAAAACACAGGCCTCAATTCAGAGCCCTATCAACTCCAAATATCAAATTAGCCAAATGAATGGTACAAGATAAAGGAGAGCACGGGGAGGAGAGTGAGCACGGCAGACGGGCGAATGAAAGGGGCAGAGAGAGAGTAGCGCGAGAGAGAGAAGCAGCGAGGGCGTGTTAAGAATGGCAGGGATCGGAGAGTATTTCAATAATCGATAGAGCGTGAAGTGAAGAGCGAGTGAGACGCGGAGAGGGAGGGAGAGAGAGAGCAGGATATCACAGTTCATTAGTCATTGCTGGTGACAACTAGAGACTGTAGCAAGAAGATTGTCGCTGGGTCTTAATCAGATGAGAAACGATGGAATGCCAGTTGTTAATTTCAACAGCATTATAGTGTCTTTTGTCTGCCTCTGAAGGGGCTTATCGCAATCTCTCTACCTCTGACTGCTGCTGCTCCTCCTGCTGCTACGCCAGCAAACAAGCTGCCAGCCAGCTCACCAGGGAAACTCTAAAGAGCTGGGGAGAAACTAAACTCTCCCTTTCTGCAAAGTCTCACTCTCTCATACTCTTTTTTTCTCTCCTCTCTCTCAACTCTTGTCTCCCTCTGCTGCATCTCCACACATACACAAACTGAAAAACATGTAACGCTACAGTAGCCCTTGGTGTTACACGGAAGCATCTCTGAGCCACAACACAGGAAATCAATTCTCTCTTTTAAAGCAACCCATTAAAGGGCGCCAAGAAGAGTTTAAGCACATGCTCAAGACATACCATTACAGTATATTATGTATTCTGCTTCAAGGCAAACCCTAATGAACACACACCATTACACATTGCTACAGAGAAACTACTATATGCTTGCACTCACACACAAATGCCAATATAAATTGCATACATACAGTATAATGAAAGAATTCAAACAAAAAGATAAATTATATTCCCTCTCTTATTCGCGCTCTTGCTTGTACACAGACACAAATTAATACTGCAACATCCTCCTTAAAATGCACATCTTCACCATGTTTTCCTCTCCCAGGGCCTGTTCCTGTCAGAACCATGGCCCAAAACTCTCAGTCAGCCGGCTCAGCTGGGGACAGTCTCTCTGACTCAACCAACTTCCCTGCCTTGCTGGAAATGCGTTTACTGTATTTTGTACCACTACGCTGCACTGCCTGCCTCGTTCACCACAGCCAAACAAAAACTGTATGGCAGTCATGCAGCTACAGTACGTGAGCTTTGTGTGAATAAATGCCTGTAGCCATTTGGGGGTGTGTGCTGGTGTGCAGAGCAACTGTTCACATGAAAGAGCAGCAAGTTTGCAGAGTTAACAAAGGGTGGGGTCATGTAAGGTTGCATGACAACTTGCAGTCAACACTGCTACACACAGTTTAATTTCGCTTTGATCAACAACTTGAAATAATTTTCAGAAATATTTTTTTCAGGTCTTTGAACTAGACATCTTTAATATGCTGTGAAAACATACAAAACACAGATCTTTTTTTTTTATTCTTGACAAAAGCTGATTACTGGCTGTTTTTTAAAAAGTTTGTCACATACAAGTTTATATTGTGCAGTGAAATGCTTTGTTGCTTCCTCTGTAACTATGCTCATTAAGCCTGTTGCAATAGCTACTTTGTTAACAACTTGGTTGCCCAAGAAATAATTGCGATAAACTATATTATTGTCAGTTTAAGAGTGTTTTATGCCTCTGACATGATGATGATATAATAGCATAATAATGCAAGTACGGTCGGTTAAAAAGCAATGGACTTTTAATTCTAAAGAATATTCAGAAAATGGATTTGGAACAACAATTATTCAAATATCCTAAATAAATGAAACATAAATAAAACTACACAACTAAAACAATAAATGAAATGGACTCTTGTCTGGTTCTGCCATGGTCTGTTGGTTTGTGTCTTGCCCTGGGCTGCTGATTTTGCATCTCCTTCCGGGCCCTGGGGCCTGTATTACAAAAGTTCATCATACCCAGGATCTCTTTATCTGGCTTCACTAATCCTAACAAGCGCAATTACGCTAAGCGGCCGCACGACGCCCAGAAAGTCAACCCAGGTCTTCCCAATCTAGCCATTACATGTTCATATGAAAGAGGAGATGTTTGCATGGGCAAGTCTGCTGGTAGCAGAGCGGCATATTTTACAAAAGAAGATCAAAATATATTATTCACAAATATGAATAAGTAAAATAAAGTATAATCTAGGCTAAAAGCAACACATTTGGAGCTGCCTTACGAGAAAGGACAGCTGACAAAGAAAATGTCTGAATGCATAAATCAATAAGCTTATAATAACACTGCTTCATCATTAGGACATGAGTAGATACGGGTGGGCGATCTGTCAATTTTAGCTTGTGATCAATATTGAAGGCTGCCACAATCTACTTCTAAGGCAAATCATAGAGATGGTGGTACTACTGTCCTCTTACTTCTGTTTCCAAACTTCACATAACCTCATTGACTAGCAGATCCGTGCTACACGAACAAGTGATGCAGCTAACTAGATAGCTACGCTGATTGGACAAATTAGTTCGCATTGCTCTTACTTGGGTGACTAATAATGCAACTTATGTTAACAACATGGCGGATGAGGAGCTTGTGCCAAAAAGAACTATCTTTACTATTGTATCTTAAGGATTTAACAATGCAAATGTAGAAATTGATGAGCTACTTCAAGTCTTACTACAGTCTACAGGACATTTCAAAATTGAGAAAAAGGATAGCAATTTAAATCATGGACCATGATTGTGATTACATGGATTGTGATATTAATTTTGGCCAGATTGCACACTCCAAGAAGTTGCTCTTAGTATAATTAGCCTACATTTGAATATTCCTTTAAATTAATGTGTCACTTAGATATGTTCTTATGCATGTATGACCATTTAAGCCTTATTCTATCAGCTGTAACCCTGGCGGTGTCAAAGAGCGAATAAAAAATACACGTTTAAACACATTACAAAGTGATAAGTAGGCCTTCTTATATATATTTTAAGTACAAGTACTGGAAACACAGCTAAATCTTTCCCTCCTACAAGAATCTATATCTCTCATAAAAAAAATAAAAAAATCATCAGGGAAAGCCAAAGAGCCCTGCTGGTCTCTGAACACTCTTTCCCTTCTAACAACCAGTCCACACAGGAGGCCTGTGCAGCACATGTGCATTGCAGAACCTCTTGCTTTTCATTTCAGCGCTCATATGAACAAATTAGAGCGGCCACACGTCCCACGTAAGCATGGGCAGCTCCAGCAGCGCCTCATCTAGAGAGTCAGAGTCTCGCCTATTCTTTTCCACGCCATGTGGTTCTCAGGAAAAACAGATCTGAAAATGATCTGTGGATAGTTATATGAACATTATACCAGAGTTTCACTACAGTTTCAGTCTCTATCAGGTGAAGGGCAGTATTTTCTGGTGCGCTTACTCTGCCTCTTTTTCTCTCCCTCTCGCTGAACGAGGATAAAGTAAAATCACACAACATCATTATCAATTATTATTAAAAGCAAACTCCATGTAGAAAGAGAGGGGGCTGTCTGTAGCAGCCCACAGCAGAAAGGCTGCCTGTTCCACACACACACACGTAAGAGCAGCAGCAGATCAACAAGGCAGCCGTCATGCTCTGCACATGCCTCCTGTGTGGACGAATCATAAGAGACCCTCTCTGCTCATCAAGCTCCACAGGATCTTCTACAAATGTGGATGCCATTTTCCAAGAGAATTGATTGGTCAATAGGTGGTGCTTTTATATGCATCGATCTGTTATCTTGAACATAACCCGCTCTGGAGCAACCCTGATAACGATGTTAAGTGCCAGCGCCAGATCCTGCTTCACAGTACAGGCCTCAGAAAGGCGAAGTTTGTATTAGTGCAACAGGGTGCACACACACCATTTCTTATGTCTCTCACTCCATCACTGGCTCTCCATGTTGCACCACGTTTTCTTTTGTTAGGTTTAGTTGTACTTATCTTTATTTTACAGCATACAACACTGCACTTTCACACATCTGCTTACTAACACTACATACATTCAGTTCATGTTTTCTGTTGCCATTTCAGTAAAAAAAAAAAAAAGATTATTTGTTCTTCCCAGTATAAACTTGTGCATTTCTTTCCTTTTGTCATGGCCTGAAGAGGCCGGGGTCATGATAGAGTAGATTTAAAAAGATGCAATATGAACAAGAGATAAAATTGTGCGAAAACAAAAGACAGATAAACAGCTTAATAAAAAATGTACTGTTGGTGGCTTTTCTTTATGCGTGTGCTTTCCTGCCTGACTGTGTGAGATAGAGTGAGAGACAGTTTGTGATGATGTGGCTTTGTGTGACAATGCAATTCCCTGCTTGACTGTATGACTGTGTGTATCTACAAAACTCTGCAGAGAGAGAGAGAGAGAGAGAGAGAGAGAGAGCTTCAGTTATTTGTCAGCAGTGCTGGGGTTTCACTTGACTGAAAAGACCAGCCAGCAGGGACCAAGTACCACCTCCCTGATGACACACTTTTCTCACTGCACTCCGACTGACCTCACACCACACCCACCCACACACACACACACACACACACACACACACACACAGATAGACATATAAACTTACAAAAGCACACACATTTGAATGCACAGACGAGTACAACGGTGTTATAAACACAAATACAACCGCACATGTGCACGCATATACTCATACTCAAATAGAGGACACACAAGTACACACTAAAGGGCATCCATATGTGAACACATGTAAGCACAGCACACATTGCATGTATGAACGCATGGATGCACGTGGATGCAGAGCACGCACACACAGACAGTGTAGATGTATCTAAAGCTACTGCAGGCACTGTATCCAAGGGAGTAGGTTTGATCTGGTTGGATTCACAGTGAGCATTAGTGTTCAACAAACCATAATAAATGGTCACGGCTGTTAACCCCCCGTGCTTGCATGTGTTTAAGCGTGTATGTGTCGGCATGACTTTTTGTGATTTTCCATAGGTTTCTGTTTTAGCTCATCCTTTATCCCAGTATAAAACCAGTCCACTAACTAGTACCCAACTCTTCCCAACTTATTCTCCAGTCTCTCACTTTCTTTTGTCCTCTTTAGTCTCATACCGTTCTCTCCTTCCTCTTTATTAATCATATATTAAAAAAGTGAATGTATGCCTGAGAAATTATTCTGTACAAGGGCTTTGGAGTTCAGGGTAGGACTGCATATGCCACATTGGAAAAGAAAATGGCACTGGAAGGGTATTTTCATCTTTGGTCGGTACACACATGCCTAAAAGTACAAAGACTTGCTAGCAAATTATGTTTCGATGTTCATGGACTGGACTTGAAATGGTTCACAGTCCATAATAGCCATTTTTACACAGTCTGTACAAGGCAGGAACTTTGCATCATTATTCGAATCACTGTTCTGTATTAGACGTATAAACATGAATTGAGGTAGCATTGTTGTTCAGCAGTTAAGTCGGCAGCGGAGGCAGTAAGTGTAGCCTGTGTAAAAAGGATGCGACGGCAGGATGAGACACAGAGCTGTTACACTGGGTACGGACGCTGTTGTGTTACACTTAACACTTTTTTTTGTCTCTGCCTGCCATCTTAAAATCACACACTGGGGCAGCGTTAAAGTGTGCTGGAAGTTTTGGGTTCAGCATAAAAAAAGCAAAGCCTGCGTCACGGCAGTATTGTGGGATTTCTGTTTAAGAAGGGCTAACTGACTTTGAACATGGCTGGCGCCGTGGCTTCAGGTGGAAGAAGGATTCTGATGTCTGTTTTATGTAAAGTGGTCCACATCAAGTGGTAAAAGCAATCTACACATCAGTTGGGAAGTTGAGAATTTAAGGAATATATTTGTTACATTATGACACAGCACCCGAGAAATCATCGGTCATAACCTGTTAAAAATATTATGAAAACTTAAAAAAATGTTTGCAATATAATTGACCATTCACTACTCACTACGTTTGGCATTTACAATGTTAATGGTGGCAGATTTACCATTCAGAATACAAGGTAATTATTTTTACAACGGTTCCTTGATTTCAAACAGAAGTAGGTAAAAGCAGGCTTCTCATTTCTAGCTGGTGACCACTGATTTTGTCAGCTGAAGTAAAGACTGTCGCTGGCTGTCTGCAACCTGCTTCTTTCGTTTCTAGCTAATTCATGTTGGAATAAAAACCTGTAAAAGTCGTCAATTGAAAATAAGCATTTAATGGCCGATTAGTCCAAAAAGACTAATGTGCATTTGGATGAAAATTCCTGTATAATCAGCAATACGTGTTAAATTTATTAATACAGTATATGCACCAATCGAAGTCCCATCAAAAACAAGAAAGAGATTGAACTGGCAACGTTTTCCCAGAGAGCAAAACACAATTACCAAAGTAAATCAATAAATAAGAAAGTAAAAAAGACTATGCTTTACACAATGAATAATTTCCTCCCTGGGTTATGGCATCAACTTACTGTCTCTCCACTGGACTAAATACTTGTCTTATTTCCACAGAGGGGCCCCATTCGGTCCAGATAAACTCATGGCCACAGCTGAAAAGGTCACCTTCGGTGCCACTGTGGAGTGTAATTACCATGTATTAAATAGCTCGACCCATCTTCATTTGCATCCACCTCTGTTCTTTCCCTGCTCAGGAGGATTTCTTTTTTTTTTGGGCAAAGATCACACTCGGCAATGCATGTGTGGCTCTCCAATGGAAGGTGAGCTCCACTGCTTCTTTCCAATGCAGATGTATTCCATTCTGCTGCAAGAGCTCAGTGGATTGGACTGGAGTCCATAATTAATGCATAAACTAAAGCAAATACTGTTAAGTCAGTTTTGGAGCTGCACCAAAAATATTAATTTAATTCAAGAACAATATCATATCTCAGATGGCTGTAGGTATTTTACAGCAACATGTATATTATGTATGATTTCCTATCAGCTTGACTTCATACCAATGATTCCTGCACTGGGGTTTAAGGGTCAACCATTCAAGTGTAGGGATTCCAAAATCTAAAATTGTTGGAGGTGCCAGTCACAATAATGAACATCCTCATAATAGCTCTGCTACACCTGACTCTAAGCTGTAATGGATATGTCGGCGTCACGTATTATGAGCGATGTTGCATTGGCAAACCCTCCCAAGTATAAGTAAATAGAATAATATGGCGAAGGCTATTGAGATTGATTGAAAGTTGCTTGTTTAAAGATTACAGATACGTTTGGAGTTGATCAAGCTGACATATGATTGATCCGTTTGTTACTTCACTTTACTTCGCTGTGATATTACAAAACACAGACCATAGACAAAGCAAGCTGTGTCAGCACCATGAGCTGCTAAAATGATTAGTTTATTCAACTAATTACGTCCAAACTGCTGAGACAGGTTGAAACGCGGTGAGGGGTGGAGCCGTGGGGATGAAGTGGAGGTAAAGTGGGGTTAGCTAGTATAATAAAGTGTATATACACACAACACACCACATAGCCAAGAGCCAGCTTCAGGGAAATAATGCAATAATAAGGAAATTCAATCAGGAGTCCTGGTAGTGTCCGGACTACATGACTGTTACTCATCTGGTATGGCAGGGGAGCCTTTAGTGGCACTTTTCCCCCATTTATTACTTTAGATGAAAAAATAATATTTTGCACAGGCTGTATATTAAGAAATCAATACCCAGAACTGCAAGCCTAGAACTATAGTAAATAAAAAATTAATTAATTACATTTTTATAAAGTATTTAAAAGTATTTATTGCTGCACTGCACATCACACAGCTCTGTGGAGGCCACTTGAGTGGTTTAGTGTCTCTTCTTGTTCAAAGAGCTGAATATGGTCTTTGATCGAGTTGTTCTACATTATAACTTGTCACATGGAAGCAGTAAGTGGGAGACATTGACAATAGGCAGAATAATATCTGTTAATATACTTGTGTTCAATGGGGCAAAATCTTCCTTTAAAAAAGCCTGTTTAATTTCCAAATGACTGTGGAATGAGCAGTTGTCGGAGCATTTTGGATTTAACCAACCAAGAAGAAGAGATGTGGGGGAAACGGTGTCAATCTGGCTTCTGAAAATGAGCGACAGATACAAGTAAGTTAAAAATTTCACAACCTGGTGTACGTTTTGTCTCAATGACATTCTGATCTATCTGTCAGAGAAACCCTGATGTTCAAACGGTTTTTTCTTATAATCAAAGAACATAATCCTCAGGTAGCGCAGGTCTGATCGGAAAAATGCACAGTTGGCTACACATGCAGGGTGGATACCCTCAGGCTATTAAAGTTATCCCCCCCCTCCCAACTCCGGCTTCTCATGGTCATTTCTCTAAATGGCAGTGAGATATTATCATGGGTCCGGGGATTGATGTTACCTCTGAATACTGAAACCTTTCAGCTTTTTGCTCTCAAACTCGTTTTCCCTGACTGAGTTGCATCCCTGCAACACACTGACATTTAAAAGCTGCACATCTTAGCCTTGCTTTGCACGCTCGTTATTACCCCCACAATTCACAGGCGTAAGCAAAAAATATTTAAATACCAGAAAATGAAACCATTTTTCTTCCACGTCTGTTGAGCCTCAGAGGCATTATTTTGGTAATTAAAAATGTTACAGTGCCTACTCTGTGACTGGACAGCAACTACTGAGGCCACAAAGATGGCAAATGAATAAGAGTGGCTTTTTTTGTGTACCACACACAAAAAAGCAAGCCTGATGAAAGGTTGTTCACAGTGTCCAATATTTTTGTTACGGTTTATGAATATCTCAGGAGATGAAAGAAATAATGCTAGAGGGAGCAGCAGATGGAAAAACTCCATCATATCTCAAGAGGTACAAACACTGACTCTCTTTTGCACACTCACATGAACACTGGAGTACACAAGCCATGCACAGATACACACAGGATTTTCAATTTGCAATCAGACCCAGTGCGCTGAACTCTCCATGTTCGCCTCCACTGTCCTTTGTATTTGGCATCAAAGTTCCGCCCCGCCATAAAAGCTAAATTTTCTATGACACAGTGGAGATTGCTCTGTCGAAAATGCAATCAGCCAAAGCCGCCTCAAGTGCTGATGAATTACTGTGGCTTAGGAAAAGACAATGACTTGTCAGTTTTGCACCGATTGGCTCCATCGAGGACAAGCACCTAGGAGACCTGAAGAAGTCACAATGCAGCCCTGCACCCTCCAAATCTGAATGGATCAACATTCTTCAAGGTAGTCGGTGTAACTCGTCAGAAAACCAACATTCTGCCAAGGTTGTCATGTCAATCCCAGTATGATTCAATATTTATATTCACACTGATCAATGTGATTTTCTCATGAAAATATTTGATTTAGTGCAGTTTTATAACAGCTGCAGCTGCCACTGAAGTGTTCTTATGTTGTGGTGATTTTATCTTAAAAGATCATTTTTGTTGAAAAAAAAAAATTATTTCATGAATCTCTTACTGCTGCATAAAGTAATTTCCTTACTATGCTGCCCCCTTCTTCTTTCTCAAAATAACCTTTTGAAAAACAAATGTGAAAATCTTTAACAAAAAAAATAAAATAAAATATATATAAATTAAAATGAGCTACTGCTGCATGCACTATAACTTTCCCAATCCACTAACCCCATCCTTCTCTCATCACTTTCTTATCCCTGCTCTCATCCTTCCTCAGTCACCTAAAAAACATTGCTGTAGGCAAAGGAAATTGAAAGTGTGTCGTTGTCCACATAAAATGCAGCTCGAAGACAGAGCAACAAAAGGGCCACGTGAAAATACGGAGACAGTTGAGTCAGCCTAAAGCATGAAACACTTGTCCCACAACTGTGTCAACTGCAATTACTGTTTACTCTCTGCAAATACACCAAACAAGTCAGTCAATACTGCTCATGGATTTGACCAACTAAGTGGAGCTTTCTAAAAATATCTTTTCAAAAGAAAAAACATAACAGGAAATTACCTGTCCACATCAACGCAAAGGTAGATTACCCGAGTTTGTTTAGTTTATCAATGTTCTGCAGCATAACATTAAAAAAAATATGATGATTTGAAGAAATTGGTTTCAATCATAGTGATTGACGTACACAGGCTAATTATCTTAACCTGAATTTTGCTATCTAAGAAAACAATGCTGCATTTAAACGCATTTTAAACGCAAAAATATATCAATCCAATTAATCACACAATAAAGACAATGGTGGACTGAGACGGAGACAAACATGTTACTGCACTCAGTGCTCTGACAACATTAAAAATCCATGTTGGCAATCTGAAATGTGCTACAGGAGATGATTGTGAAAAGCTTTCTTTCCTCTTCCTTTTTTTTTGGATTACAACAGAAAACTGAGTGAAAACTGTGCTTCATAAATAGAAAATACTGTTAGCGATGCACGAGTCCTTCTAAAAATGGATCTTTTGCCATTACGTTGCATTTAAAATGTATGAGGGAGGGGGGGGGGGGGTCACCAGGAGTTGGTTTTGTTCCGAAGCGCCATTTAACATCAGCTGCAAGAAGAAAATAGGCTAAAACTGCTCGGAGCAATAGAAAAAACCTGAGTGTTTTTGTGACCTCTCATTTCCCCTCAGTTAAGCAGAGTACAATCACATATCATACTCCAGCAGCAAAGTGCTGACTGTCCCATGTTGCCTCTGTCAAAATTCATCCATGTTAATTCACAGGGGTAATGGTTCATTCTCTGTGGCTGAAGAAAACACACACTAGCTAGGAGGAGGTGCGCCTCAGCCTTGGCAGTGGTCATTAAATAGTCATGGGTCCCTGTGCTGAGCTGTGCCATGCCTGGCTGGGCTGGGCTTGCTTCAGCCTTAGTGATCATGTTATACTCATCACCGCAGGGGTCAGGTAGAGTGCAAGGCTGCTCTTCAGTTCCGGGACCAGTTCGCCGTCATTACAGGCGAGTCTCAGCACACACTGCACTAAAAACTTGCACGGACACAAACACATGCACGTTCACCTCACTTTAACCCCTGCTGGCTTGTCTGCATGGAGTAAGGTCACATCACGGTCACTGAGCGGGTTAATGCGTCACAGAAACAGAGAATGGGCTCTTCCCATGTCTTTTGGCGGGGGGG
This sequence comes from Hollardia meadi, assembly GCA_037974645.1. Classification (NCBI taxonomy): domain Eukaryota; kingdom Metazoa; phylum Chordata; class Actinopteri; order Tetraodontiformes; family Triacanthodidae; genus Hollardia; species Hollardia meadi. The sequence continues at coordinate 3,644,786 of JBBPCS010000238.1, forward strand.
GGGGGGGACGACTTTTGGGCCTTTTTAAT
>JBBPCS010000238.1:3644914-3656563 GCA_037974645.1 Hollardia meadi
CCCCCCCCCCCCCCGACTGTTGAGCCTTTTTACTGTGAGCATGCATGCCTTTACATGTTTCTGTCTGGGTGAGTGTATGTAAGCTGGTTATGTGAAGGTCACCAAGCAAAGCAGATGAAAGAAGAAGAAGTGTTTGAGCTCTTATCGGGCGATAAAAGTGCCGTGAATGTTTGGTCAGTCATAATGGAGCAATCCTTTGCAGTGCTTAACCGTGGAAGCCAATGACACACGTTTCTGAAGTGGTATAAGCTTAAGAGATCTCTTCTTGACGTCTGATTGCCCCTCACACCATTTTTCTGCTGAGTTTACAGTGGAAAGCGCACATTTTATAGCAAGTCCCACCAGTGTGGAGATGGGAATAGTACAGCTCTCTGTCAAATTGTGTCCTTGTGAAATGATCTAGTGATGTTTTCTATCCTCAAAGAGATTATGGATTAGCTAGTTGAGTTGGTTATTCTTGCAAATGGCTTTGCACTTATAATCAGGCGACAACTAATCGTTATTACTTTCATGATAGATTATTCTATTGATTCTTTAAGGTTATTTTATTGCAATTTCGGTCAGTCCGTCACTTTATTCCAGACCGTCAACAAGTATTTACAGGAAGAATTACAGGCTAATTACTTTTTGTCCAACATATTTAGGTCACAAATTTAACGTGTCTAATACTTTGGTTTGTGACTAACTTACAAAATACTTACAATACCTACAACACTAATAACATTCCCATCAGCCGCAGCTACACTTGTGTTTTAAGTGCTAAATAGCCAATGTTAGCATGCTAATATGCTAAACTGAGACAGTTGAGTAAACATTATACTTGCCAAGCATCAGCATGTTGGAACACTGCCATTAGCATTTAACCTATTATGGTGCATTCTTAGAGTCAGAGAGCTAGCATGGTTGTACACTCTTAGTCTTGTTTCATTAATACATAGAGGAATAATTTGATCAGTGAAGTGTCAAAAATGGTGACAATGGTCATTAATGCTCAAGTTGACATCTTTTAGTTCCTTTTTTGTTTCTCCAATAGTCCAAAACCCAAATATTTTCAATTCTCAATTATACAAAACAGAAAAAAGCCGATATGAGAAGCTGGAACCAGATACTGTTTATCTTTAAACGTTAAGGATCAAGAAGGGCCCAAATTCCTAAAGCCAAATTCCTTAAGCCTGCAGATTAATTTAGTTCCTTCCTTTTCCCATGGCAGGCATCTTGCACACTCAACATATAACTGGTGAGAACCGAATATGTAGAGTGATGAATGACTTATAACACACTAAGGACTCAGGAAATGTTAAATATTCTCATTAGCTGGTTGAGAGATCACAGAGACTCCGGCAGCACTGCTACCGCGCCCTTAACCGTCTGAGCAAGAGGCGGTCAATAACATTCCCCCCCCCGCCCCCAGCACACTCATGCCGTCTTTTCCTCATGTCTTCATCACCCTTCTCTTTTTCTGTCTCGATCCACCAGCTGCGGGGCTTCAGGCGCTGGAGCGACAGGCAATAACCGGCGTCTGAGCTGTCATACATGTCTCTGTCACGGCAGAAGAAGCGGGGCACCTGAGATGGACAGACATCCGATCTGTTGTAACTGGTGCTCCCCTTTGGGGTGACTAATCCTGGTTGTTAGCACGAGAGTCAAGATTAACAGAACCAGGTGTCCTTACAAAATGCTCGACTTCTGCTCTATCCTTGACTTCCTACTGTGAGGATAATAACTCAGTAGGTCTTGTCCTGAAAGAATGAATGGAAAGTAGTAACAAAATTTTACCTCACATTACAATTCAAATTAGATTTACTTTGTTCTCAAGTTCCAGTCACCCCCTACCTTAAAGAGAAATAGGCAACAAGACATATTTGGCTCCATTTTCTGCAGTACCAAGCTGCCAACAACGGGTCTGTTTAGGAGGAGGTTCTAGGATAAAGAGTGGAGAGGAGCAGGAGAGAAGAGCAAAGCACACAGCTCAGGGCAGAGGTTGCTCCTGGCCATCCATCTCTGGTTTCAGGATTCAGAGAGTGCTGACAGGTCCGGGTCCCCTGGCGCAGGCCTCTGGGCTGTAACCACGGATACCCAGACAAACCAAGAGCTGTCACTCAAGCAGTACTAGCTAGACAAAGTCACAGGAGATTGGAAAACAGGATACCGAGACACCAGGGGTGTGTGTACGTGCTTTTACCTATATGTGTGTGTGTGTGTGTGCATTACAGAATAAAAGACAGGAAAAGCAGAAGCTGCGAGTGCATACAGTCGTGGATCCAGTGGGATAATCAGTCACAGAAGGAGACACAAAAAAATAAATTCTTGATACTGAAGGAGGTTTGGGGAAACTCCAGGCTTAGACAAACAGACATGCTGATTATAGCAAACTGCCACCTCATGAATTTTGCAGCTGTCTAAATCTCCTTGACATTTTTATAAAAACATGTTTTTACTTCCTTTGGCAAGTGCCTTCTTTGAAAACCAAAAAGGTGAGGTGGGCACAGTGAAATAAAAAGAGGTGGAAATAGAGGCAGTGAATAAATGATAAGGTTCAGGATCAGGGCAAGCAACTATTTATAAATAAATAAATGTATAGGTAGAGCAATATGAGAGCACACTTAGAAGATTTCACAAAATTCAAGGTTTGAAATCAGCCTCTCCTTTCACAGTTCCGTTCACATCTCTTTCTAAGCAACAGAAAGAAAAAAAAATCTTTTTCCAAAAGGCAATTATGGATTTGTATGCCACAATGCAAAACTTCTTCAAGGTTTTCAAATCATCACAGATCTAGCGTGAGAACAAGTAAAACACAAAAAAAGACAAAACAAAAAAAGAAACAAACAAAAAAAAAACATCAGCTGAGAAAAAGAAAAAGCCCCATACTGTCTGCACATTGATGATTTGTCTACAGCAGAAGAATAACAAATAAATTATTCAAATCTCTACCTTGGTGGAGTCAGAGGGGGGTTTCTCTTTGTTCTACAACCCTACCCTGGCATTGATTTCTCCCAGTGGCAAAGAGTGGGAAGCCTGAAGGTTAGGCACACACGTATACACACACACTCCATGTAGATAAATGACTCCTGAGCTCTGGAGTTTGATCCAAATGAAGCAATGATGTAGCTCACTGACCCGGGCCCACATTGAAGTAAAGTGTGTGGTCTAGTAAAATGTGTTCTCGGTGAGTCAGTGCTATACTCCCACCAGTTTGGTTGGTGGCAAGGTGGAGGGGAGAGACAATCTGCAGCCTTGGAATGAAGCTCATATGTTGTAATGACCAGATCTTTAATGCCAATCCACAGCAGCATGCTAGTCTGCGATTACATGCATCATATGTATGTATTTCTCCATTTGTGTCAGCACATGCCTCTGCAACCATGTGTGTAATTATGTTGGTGTTCATATTCTCCTCCCTTTTAAATCCAATGTCAAATGCTTAATGGTGTTTCTTGATGCTGGCTGCCTGTGTGCTAGTGTGTGTGTGTGTGTGTGGTAGCAAGCGTGTGACGGTGGTAATGTTTACGTTTTTCCCCTTCTCTCAATCAAATGCCCAGCGGTGATCCTCGCTGTGCAGCGCTGCAAAAATTGGCCTGAGAGGTTTTGGAACATTTCCCCCTTACAAACGGGGGCAAATCAATAACGTCTCGGTTGAGGGAGCCACTCTCCATAGGAAGATGGGCTGACTCAGCAGTCCCAGCAGCCGGGGGGTGGGGGAGCGAGAGAGGGGAGCGGAGATGGAAATGATTGCTTTACAAGCGGTAAAATGCACGGCGCTGTTGAGAACCCTCTGTGGACGCCGCGCTACACGCCTTCTCAATCCTCTAGTGGAGGAGCAGGAAAGAGGGGAGAGGAGAGCTCACACATGCACGCTTGGGTTGTAAATACAATAGGCCGCTCTCTCGTGAGCTGCGGGTGCAATCAAGCTCTCCTGGTTTCTCTTTTCCTTACTCATACTTGCTCTCTGTTGATCTGCTCCTATGCAGTAGCCTGTTTTGGCCTTTGCCAAGTCAGTGACAGCTCTACAGCAGCACAATGGAGCCAGAGCCTGTATCTTTACCCTCTTATCCTTTCAGGTCTTAGCAGCTATCACTTCACTTAGAGTTTGCTAATTAAAAGGTGATCGGGGCATGAGGAAGGGTGAGGAGAGGGTGGACATAGCAGGGCGCTCCGATGTCCTTCAGGCATGGCAGGCGATCTACAGCAGCAGCAGTTGTTGGCAATGTAGAGGAGAACACTGTATCATTTCTCACTTCCTGAAGGGATGAAGTATCTCTAAAACATCACCACTCATCTAAGTCTTTGTTTCTCACGCACCCATTCAAGCTTCAATTCACACATTGTAGTTTATCCAACAAATACACTACAGCTTTTTTGACTATAATATCTATTTTCAAATGCAAATGTAGTCCCCACTTATCTTACACTGGTAATAAAACATGTTTTAGTCCTCCGCTGCAAATAACATTGTTGCCAAGCACCACAGCATGTCAAAAGTTCACCCTGATTTGAGCCCTTTGGTATACTGTACGTTTACTTCACTACAGAAATCTAATTGCAGAGCCCTGAACCTTGCTTGAGATGTGTCATCCATCACACTGAACATCTTTTTGTTTTTCCATCAAAGCTATGCTATTGTGTGATAATGCAGGTGAGAGCAGGGACCATTTTGTAAACTCCCCCTGTGTCTGTGTGCGGTAAGGCACACAAAATCTGACATTTAAGAATTGGCAGATAAAAACCACTGCATTTATGAGATATGGTGACAGAAAATCAAATCCAAGGGAGAAACAAGTGTTGAAAATTGTGAAAAATATGCAAATTTGGTAATTTCTTACATTAAAACGGCTGGTGTTGAACAGATGATGCACCAGACAGACTCCATCTATGGCAGCAACAGAAACAGCTACCATACTGTCACTGGTGCTGGCAGAGAAGGTGGTGGTTGGGTGTCGGTATCGGTGTAAGCACCAAGAAGCAGTGCATTAAACATGCAACTGACAAATAAAGTGAATTAGCTCCTATGTAAGTAAGTGAGAGTAGTGGTAGTTTAAGGGTCTCAGATTTTAGACTGATAGAATTATAGAGCGAAACAGGAAAATTTATGAATGGATAAGAGTCCAGAGGCATAGCTGAGAGGGAGTAATAAATGAAAGAGTAGGTCAGAGCGAGTGAGGTTGTAACTTTGACGAAAAATGAAATGTTCAGTGTGATGGATTACTTATTTCCAGCAAAGTTTAAGCCTCTACGAGTTGATTCTCAAAATCTAAGATGAATGGAAAACAATGGCTCTGCAAAAAGTTGTGAGCATGCAATGTTTTGTGAAAACATACATGTGATGTGGAGTTGTGTGTATGTATGTAAAACATGTAAACCACTTGTTTGGTCATTTAAGCATGTGTTCCTGAAGGATTGAAGGCAATTCTGCAGCAGTAGGACTCCAGTACATCTCTGGGGCTGAAGGCGAGCGGCTGTTTCCCTCTCCCACGGCAGCAGGGGGGTTGTTGTGTGTCACGCTCCTCGCTGGGCGGTGACAGTAAATAAAATTTGTGGTATCAGGCTTCCGCATCAGCACCGCGAGAACGGCAGCAGTTGCCATTTTGTCATCTAATACAGCGTAAGGAACAGAAGATATTAAGGAACGCTTTCCGTGACAAGCTGAATGTGCTAACGTGCCCCTGTCCATCATTTGAATGAAATGTTAAATGACATGTGCATTGCAATATGTCAGAAAGTAACAGCCTACTGCCACATCTTCGCCGCATTCTGGTGTGGGTTAAAGCGGGTCTAGCGTGGTGCAGTGCAATAAAAAAAGACGGAAAAAACTCCACACAAATGCGATAATGTGGAAATACTTTGTGTCTATTATACTATATATATATATATATATAGTTATTTATATATGAAATTAAGAACAAAAACACCCCATATACAGTAGCAACTGTTCTAAATAAAGCATGAGCAATGGCTTTTCACTCTATTCTGGGTTGCTAAAATCATGCAGCCTGGTTACAACAAGTTGTTGACAGTGTGAGAATACTTGGTGCTTTAGCCTTTATAGCAGCTGTCTGCTCTGGTGAGGGACAAGATGAGCCAAGCGAGGTGAATATATTACTTTCACTCAGTGAATGTCACAAATACCATTTCCAACTGCTGAATGTCATAGAGCCTGTTGGGGTGACTGCTAACATTGCGGAGCGCCATGACATCTTTATTCCCGCTTTTTAAATATCAAACAAAATCAGACTTGCTATGAGCCAAATACATCAATAAACCAGAAAGGCTGAAGGTGATTGGTTGGTGTTTTCCTGCCGACTACTGCTGGAACTTTTGGGCATCACTGCTCGACTCTCAGTGCTTCGTCAAGGAATGAGAAGCTTTGATATTGATTATTTTTTCTTTCCAAACCAAGCACAAATAATACTAGCGTAGGAACCTAATGCTTTATTACAGTAAACAAACAGCTTTAGTCTTTGATGTGATTTGGTGGTAGAGAGGTGGCCATTTTTATTTAGAGACCCCTTCGCCTGGCGAAGCCGAGCAGGCTCTGGAACGTACTCAAAAAGAGACAGAGACAGAGCACAGTAAAAAGAGAAGAAACTTAAGCACATCACTCCAACATCCTTCCTTGCGTCAGTGAAGCTCATCATTTGCAGCGCAGTCATCAGGGGCACGCTGCTGCTGAGTGCTGGGAGCCGACACTGATTATTTCCCACATCTTAAGATAGGAATGTGCGATGCCAAGGTCATTCTTCTCCAGCTATCTATACCTCTAATTCTGCTATCAGTCATTACTGCTATACATAATTTCTCTCACATTCTCCACTCTTGATTTAATAAGACGAAACAAAAGCTACCAGGGGAAAACTGCAGCCTCATTTTATTGCAAATTGATATGTTATAATTAGGAAAAATAACTTAAACCTGACAGGGAGAGCAAGCTCCAGATTAAAGCCACCACTGTTTGTTTGGATTCAAGAGTGATTTAATTATTTTTTGCATAAAGACTAAAGTTCTTTTTAATTAAAGGTTTTTATCAAATCTGAATTACCTGTATAATTGGCTGAATTATTTTGGGTAGGTGTTAGAATCGCATCATTAATACCTTCTTACAGCAAACCGGAAGCATACAGCAGCTAAAAACACGACTAGTGTGCAGTGAAATTATTTTAGTTTCCTCAGGCTCGGAAAATATGTATTCCTCATCTTTGTGTTCCACACCAAACCATAAACAATAATTATTCTTTCAGAATGTTTGAAGATTATACACAGCAAAGACAACTAATTTCATGCAATTGCTCGATATGTTTGGCTGCATTTACTCATAATAACTCACCTATCAATCTTTGTGCTTGCCAAGGCAAATCTCGCCCATCTTCAAGCTTTGTGCCTCTGTCAAGTAAAAAAACAGGACACTACTTTCCAAGAAGAAAAGGGGCACGGTGCCGACCAGCGTGTACAACAAAAGCAAAACAATCTCCAGTAATTGCCTGCCATCAAACAGAGAACACAGATTCAAAATGCATGATAGAGGGAGGGTATGGCTGCGCATATTGCAAACCAGTCAAGGACGTTAGAACCATCTATCTTCCAAGGAATTGCAGAGCAAATCAAAACAGAGAAGCGGGGCTGGTGGTGGATTCATTAGAGCCGGACATGACACACACTTAACAATGAAGAGTTAAAAGACTCAGCTGCCTCTGACCTTTTAAAGGTAAAAGGTGGGGAAGTGCATGGGCAGCGTGGTGGAGCAGCTTATTGATTTCAGACAGTTTTATCTGTATCACAGGCAACAGCCCACACAGCCTGCATGAACAACGCTTTAAACTGTCAGGATTAGGTCTGTAAAGCCGAGCTGACGAGCATGATGTAAACATGGACACACACATCTGATATCATCCATCTATATAGGTGGATTATTGCAACTCGACAGTGCTTTAGCGTGAGATAACTATTGATGAACGAATACTAAACTCTCTGTAGTGTCCACATTCTCGCTACTGTTTGCAGAAGAAACAGGTTTATATGCATACATGAAGCCATTAATAACAGAGACTGAATACCTCAGTGCAATGTGACTTCTGGTCAATACTGAAGCTAGACATTTTATATTGATTAGTTTGTTTCCAGGGCACCAATGCATAATTCATCAACTCTTTGTGTTTATGTCGATGCATGTGTGCGTGTGTGTTGGAAGGGTAAACCATCAGTCAAAGTCAACACCTGCCTTCGCACAATTACCAGAAGTGTTATAGTAAAACAAAAGTCTCCTCTAAAATTGCAGCATGCCGCCGAGATCCGGGCGACCAAAGCAGCAATCACAGCTCTCTTATCTCCCCAGCTCTTCATGAAAGGTTAAAATAGGGTCTGAGACTAGTTCATGAAATAATTAAAAGCCTGATGCGATTAAAAGACAAGACGAGAAAAAGAAAGAGTTCAGCGCCTTGCCCAGAGCATGTTAGCCTCTTCAATCTTTCAGTGGAAATTAGGTTTGGGGCCGGAGAGTGTCCCTCCCCCCTCCACAGGCACAGCAATGCCTCCTCCACAGATCAGGGATCATCACACCCATGTGCTCAATCCCAAAAACCTCAGCCAATACCAGAAGAGAAACATAACGTCATGGCAGCAGTCCTGGTTCAGTGGTCTGGGGCAGTTTCTGCGTGTTGCTCATATCACAAGGGCACTGTACTGCTCTGGTGAGCAATCCTGGATATACACGTTCAGCCACTGACCGGCGCCTTGAATGCTCTCCAGCAATGATTCATAGACATTGGTTAATCTTATCAGGGACAACCTGGACACAGCAGTAATAAACTGGAAATTGTCTAGTGAATCTCATATCAAATCACAACCATGGGGAAACTAAAGCAGCACAGCAGCTCCGAGCAAGAGCAGGCAAGTCTGTGGACTGTTCTTATCGAGACCAGACATAATGTGATGGAGGTAATTAATTATGTAATAGTTCCGGGCTTGCAGTTTTCCTCACTGTGGATTCTTTATATATTTATCCCAGATCTATAAAGAATGTAAAAAATAATATATAATCTCAAGGCTTTAAAACAACAGTAAATGGCATGGATTTTGATTAAACTTTGAGGTTAATCAGACACAGAAGTGTAATATCTTCATTCTCCGCCCCCAACTTATTGAAAACTGCCAGTGAGAGCTGGAACTTTGACTGGTCGCAGGTAGAAAATGAGATTATGATGAGGACTTGAGTAATGAAGGAAGCTGCTTGTCCTTGTCCGCGGTGTGACTCTCTCCCCGTTCGCCTCAAAGGAGGTAGTAAAGCCGCCCGTCACAGACATAAAAAAAGACTGGCTACTTAAATTATTGCAATCATAAAATATAATTTGAGACACATCTATCTAACAAGACCTGAAGACATAGGGGAAAAGAACTGGCCTATTGTTCATTTATTAAATATCACATTCACTCAAGTTCTCTGTCTGGGTCACAAGTGACACTGAAAAAGTAAAATTTCAGGGTTATTCCATGGATCTACTTTTGTTAACAGTATAATAAATATGGCACGATTTGTGTTACAGTAAATATGACACGTATTGTGCCACAGTAAATCAAAACTGAAGGATGCAAAGTGAGAGTAAAAAGATTTATACGAAACCTTATTAATTCAACTATGTGAAACATAATAATGTAGAGATGTGAGATTTTGAATGCTATACTTGTGGCGTTCTCTTTTCTCTTTGTGCCGTACTCAGTCTAAACACCAGTTATTAGCATTTTTATTTTCAAGGGAAATATCTAGTAAATGATGCAGAAAACATGGCTGTGAAACATATCTGAAAGTCTATATTTCAAGTTGGAAATAAACTATTACTGGTAGGTCAACAAGACTATGGGTGTATGATGATGATAGCAGCTGTGGGGCTCCAATTAAGGACAAAAGTGCTTTGAGTTAAAGGCTAACATCAGCGGGCTAACATGCCTACAGTGAAAATGCTAACCAGCTGATGTTTGGCAAGTAAATTTCATAGTGTTAACCGACTTTTCTTAGCATGTTAGCATGCTAACATTTGTTAATTACTACTAAATACATATCAAACTTGAGGCTGAGGGGAATATCAGAATTTGTTTTTGCAAGTAGCAATTAAAGTTATTAAAATTCATGCTCTAGGGTACATGAATGTCTGTACCAAGCTTCCATGGAGATGTAGTAAGGTTATCATGATCAAAAAACAAACAAACACACACACTATAATTGATCTATTTTGATACCTTAGCAAAAAGAAGGAAAAAAAAGTCCCAGGCACACAAAATTGGATAATTGTCTGCTTTTCTTATTAACAACCTGCACACAAGGAACACGTATCTGTGCAGTCTTGAAATTAAAATCTGATTGTAGATCTGTGTTTTATAGCTTCATTACTTTTGATACCATCAAGTGTGAATATTGTATATTTTTGAACACAATGTATCGAAAAAGCGACAACCTTGTGATGCACAGATACTTCACTGAATAACTGAATATTTTGACTTGCTGGTGGTGCTACTCATTGCAATAAATCATCTGGAAAGGCTGGATATTGGTGGACTTCATCCTCAGCAGCGATGGTGATAAACTGGACTGACTGACCAACACTGCCATCCCTCGAGCCATACTGCTGGTTTGGCTAAAATGTTTTACACCACTTAAAACAAAGAACAAAGCAAAACAAAAAATATCCTGAGATACTGAAATATGAGCCGTGAGTCAAATCATCTTCCTCAGACCATTTTATAAATAAGAAAACAAAAAAAATAGAATTACGGCCTCACAGTTGTATGCCTCCGCACACCAGTGAAGTTGCAGTTTCCATCCATGTCTGTCCAGACTCATAATTTATGTATTGACTGATAGAGAGCTTTGTCACATGGTGCAACGACTCCTGAAGCTCAAATATCAGCAAAATCAAAGAGCTTGTGGTGGACTACAATGCTTCAAATATGGATGTTGCTGCAAAGAAGCTCTAAATACTGAAACAATGATCCTTCACACACACGTTCAACCCGGCAGCAGAGAAGATCTATACAACCACACACATTTAAAGAAAATCCCTCAGAGCGTTCCTGAGATATCGCGTTCACAAGCATGGGACGGACGTATGGTCGCAGTGACCTTGACCTTTGACGACCAAAACATAATCAGTTCATCCTTGAGTCCATCCGTGTTTGTGAAAAGAATTTGCATCAAGGTGTTTGTGAGACATGGCATCACAAGAATGGGACGGACAGATGGACAACCCGAAAACATCGCAGGTGCCGAGGGATAAAAAAACAATAAAGCATTGTGATTCCTGACTCACAGAACAGATGGACTGAACATTTTTTTATATATTTTTTTTTAGGCAGGGGCCTGCAACTACCATCTTTCAAAATAAACAGGTTGATGTCCTGAGTGAAACCGTTTGTGTGTCCATGAAGTAGATAGCATCTCATCTCCAGCTGTGCGATGTTTTGTGGATTATTACAATATTTCAAGAGGGTTTACATCACGCAGGCAAACCCTGCCAGCAGTGAAACCAATTCTGGATTTATTCTCCTCTCATAATAAAGACCCAGAGATGATAAAGGGTGATACTGATGTCACTGAGTGCGTGTGTGTGTGTGTGTGTGTGTGTGTGTGTGTGTGTGTGTGTGTGTGTGTGTGTGTGTGTGTGTGTGTGT
>JBBPCS010000238.1:3656663-3678024 GCA_037974645.1 Hollardia meadi
GTGTGTGTGTGTGTGTGTGTGTGTGTGTGTGTGTGTGTGTGTGTGTGTGTGTGTGTGTGTGTGTGTGTGTGATGACCAATTTCAGGTGAACTACTCCATTCCATCTACAGTTTTTCCATAGCTCTCCATGTAAAATTATCAAGGTTTGATTGAAGCCAATTTGATTTGATTTCAATTTGCCTCTCGTGCTTCGAGCATTTCCCAGCACAATATGGGCCAGAGTTTGACGTGAGCCAGGAAACACAAATTTGTCTGAATAACCACAAAATATTTAAAAAGGTGTTGCTGGGTTTGTGTTTTTTTTTGTAAGGAAAACACGCCTCTTTCATTCCGACGCTTCTGTTGGTGAAGCGACTCCCATCTACAGACTGATGGGAGTCAATTGCAGATGTCAAATGTGATAACTGGAAGTTCGCTGCAGGTACATATACCCACAGACCAGTCCCGGCTCAAAAAATAAATGAAGCTATTTGAAAAGCAATAGAAAGATCATCCTAATATAGCCGTGTCATCATCTTCACTCCTCGGTACCGCCGTCTATTTTCCCCTGTGAGGCTGTGGCCTTGCATAGTGACGAAGACACCACTCAACAAGCCCATCTTCAAAATCTGTTTACCAGGATGCAGGGTAGCAAAAGGGGAAATCTAACTCACAAATTCAACCTCAGTGTTCATGTCAACGTCTTTCTATCAGATTGTTTTAAACATATCTGAATAGGTTTGGGAGTGTGAGGCAAATACTGAGGCAGCGAGCAGCAGATGGTGCTCCGGTGAGAAAGTGAGCGGCAAAAACACGCTGCCACCAGACACGGTTTGGCTAATCAACATGAGACCACAGCTGAAGTGAGCCTGTGTGCTACCTGGGCACAGAGTAGACGGTGATAAAACAATGTATTGGAAGCACCTGTGCAATTTCCTGGACTTCAGCTCGCTCCATACAGCTGGGTGCAAGACTGCTCAGAAGCAGAGCTTTGGACTTCAGAGAAAAAACTATGACTTGAGACTGGATTTGAATTTGATTGCGACTGTGACACTCATTTACTTGATCTGACCTCCTAGAGACTTGACCTATAATGTAATAATATAATCTTTAATCAATAAATAACACATCATTCTACAGGCATAGCCTCATGAGCTTGACATGTTAAGTGTTGTTAGATACTACTTGTTACAGACTAGGAAAATATTGATACACTTGAGCATCGCCATATGCTTTCTGATACTATCGATTCTCAAAAACACTGTATCCAGCTTTTAATCAATAGTCTACATGTAAAGATGCGTGGCAGTTTCCTTTTTGTTTTTACAGGGACGGTAATAAATATAGATGCTGATCCCACTGTTTTATACAATAACAGTTAGTACAGCTGAGGCTGACTGGAATGTCATCAGCTCTGCAGGTATTTGGCCATGAATCAAAGTATTGGAATAAAAATGTTGAGAAGTTAATGGGTCAATAAAGTTATTAGCGGAACGTGCCACTCAGGGGGACATTAATGTCCGTACCACCATACCATCTGTACCATCCATACAATAATGGAAACATTTCAGTCGATGTGACGAATGTAGTGGCACAAGAGGAAAACCCAGGGGATCATCAAAATCATTAGAATTCATTCCACTACAGTATACACAGAAATTGTGGAACCATTTCAATCTAGACTAAAGTGAAGGACTGACTATGCAATCCATGGAGTCACGCTACATTTCATTCACACAGAAGGACACAAAACCGACAGCAAAGCCCCTACCAAGCTTGGAAGCTCTTCAGATGCTTTATGGTTTGACTTGCTAGAAGTGGTATCATAGTTCAGCATATGAAAATAGATAATAAACTTGCTATTTGTAATGAACTTCTGATATCATGAGGGCAGTGGCGTATTCAGTGAACTATAATGAAATTCTGTGAAAGGAAGCATGTTCAGAGAAAATGCAGGCGTAGAACAGAGAAACTGTGAATGAGAAATGTGTGTTTCTGAGTCAAATGCTCATTAGTACGAAGCCTGGATGTGGCTTGAACAGTGATGGCACAGATCTGTGAAATCTGGCCATTATTCCCACCAATAGCAGTTCCAAAACAACAGGCCTTGTGACACCCAGAGGGTCTGCTTCTATTCATTTCCCAAGATCCTCCAAACCAAACAGTTTGGGTGACAGCTGGACTTTCAGTCTTTACCATGAAGGGAAGCTTCGTTTCGACAGTGTTTGGAATCTACGACTGTGAGTCAACTGATACTAGTTACAGCCCACCAGAGGATGGACATGTTTAAAAAAAATGCCTGGTCTCACAAGGAGGGATCAGCAGACTATTAGCTTCCAAATGCTCATTTACATCTGAAGGTGTGAATGCTACACCTATGCATCAATTGTATATTTATACTGAACATCAACAATACAAATTGAGCCACAAACATTGCTATTGTAATATGTCATGAAATACGGTGTCTTATTGTGGAAGAAAACGGAGGGCAGCGAAGCTGAAACGGCAATCTTGCAGGAAGGGTCGTACACTAATGCATTCTCCAGCTGCTCCACCTTAGGCTTATTGTTCCACGGTGCCTATCAGAGAAGGACGGGAGCCCATTTGAACAGAGCCTAGGCTGGGGCCAGGGCAGTGCAACTTGGCCCTCACATGCTCCATTAAACCAGGAGCAGGGGAAAGTATGCGGTCTCGACTGTTCCTGGCTCAGAGCCCTGCAGCTGACACAATTACTAGCCCCCTGTCCGTCGTCCATGCTTTGCTACCTTGTCTAAAATGGCTGCCTGCAGCCACGACTGTTGGTGTAAACAACAGAGAAGCTACAGCCGGAGGACCAAGCTTTCAGAGGACCAAGCTTTCAAGCCACCCAATGACAAGAATTGTTGCCTTCTCCCACCGATCTCTCCATTATTAATTTATTTGTTTGTGGTGATCAAGTGTGACAGCATGGAGGTTGAATAGGGTGAACCTGGTCGCATCTATTCAAGATACCAATGCTACTGTCCTACTGTAGTATTAATTCATTTTGCAAAATTGTAAATAAATAAGGTTTAGTGCTTGAACTATGTGTAAAGGTATAACATTTATAGAAATGCAACCTACCCTGGACAAATGGAAGAAACTCCATGAACCATGACAGATTCACAAAATTACATTGAGGATTTTGTTATTTTCCCCAAGGCAGAAAACAGCTGGTCTGTGCTTCATACCCAACACTCACATAATATCCTCTCTCTCCTTCAGAAACACCGACTCCACTGTGCCTACTTTCTTTAGCCAGCGGACAGTGTGCCAAGCAAAGCTGCAAGGCAAAATTAGGTTTCACCTCAGAAAACATTCTGTTATGCAAACCTACTTAAATTAATAGTAAAAAATAAAATAAATTAAAGACAGAACTCCGCAGTGTATTTGGAACAATAACTAGGATGCAGTTAGCTTTCCAGATTTCATTAAGCCGTTTTGAGTTGAGGTAAAACTTTCAAAAATTCAGATCTAAAAAAACTAAAACTCTTGGGTTTTATTTAAGATTGACTGACAAAAAATTATAGAAGTCCATTTTAGGCCTCCCATTGGTCAAATGGTTTTACGCATCTATACCAATAATAATCACTTTGAAAAAGGAACAGCAACAAAAAAAAAATAAAAAATGGCTGCTGATAATTTTACATTTTTTTTACATGTCATCCTGCCCATTCTTGGCCACAAAACAGACGATTTTACCCTGCTAACAGTAGTAATAGTTAATTCTCACTGTGTCGACTGCAATGAATTTATAGTCAATTCTCTCGTGCTCTGCCTTGTTTCGATGAAACCACTCAGCAGTATCCGACAGAAATTAATTATTATATTGTTTTAAATATCAAATCTAACATAATAAAGCAAACAGGTTATTGTTGCTGATGTTATCAAAGGCTCCTGGTTACTGAAGCTGTGTGGTCTGACCTACTGGTGCAAAGAGCAGAAAAGATGGTAGACAAAGAAAAAGCAGATCCTGCATCACCTGAGGGAAATATAAAGGTTAATTCTGGCAAGCCTATTTCCACTCCCAGAATAGAGCAGAGTGCATAAATGATTATCTATTTCTGGGGGAAAAAAAAAATGTTTGATTGGATTAATCCAAACCCGGGTCATCTCGGAACAAGAATCAATGTATTTTGCTCATATTCCTACTGTATGTTTTTATTCTAACTGAGATAAGCCGAAAGGGGAAAGAAGGGGGAAAAAAGGCAACGAGTGGGAGAGATCATGGAGGAGGACAGCCTCCAGTCAGCTCCAGCAGAGGGGCCTTGCTGACCTAGATCCAGACTGAGTGGGGATGATATTAGCAAAGCAATTAAGGGAGATGACAGCCGTCAGGCAGGGTCAGACTGACAGGGATAGCAGCCTGTCTCCCTCTCTCTCTCTCTCTCGAGTGTGTTCTCGCTCTCGCTCTCTCTCTCTCTCTCCCACTTGAAATGGCTATTGATTTTTCACAACCAAAACAAGGGGCCCTCTCAGCCAAGAAGTAGCTGAATTTGTAAAGAGATATATATTTTTTTTTAAAAACTTTTTTAGAGGAAGAATGGGAAAAAGAAAGAAGAAAGTGTGGATAGCATGGGGGAAATGTAAGGGGAAGGGGGTGAGGCTCACAGGTTGGTGACCCTGTCAGCTCTTTCCTTGGATGTGCTGAAATCACTCCAGGCATGTCAAAAACTTCATTCCCCAGAGATGATAGGGAAGTATAACTTCTACCTCAGAAAAGTTGTTCCATGTTTTTGCCATGGGGATGAAAAAAAAGGAGATAACATTTGGGTTAAAGTAAGGGAAACCAAACTTTTTTCTTTCTGGTGTGATAAAAATGGAGGCAAGACATGAAATTAACTTTCTCTAGAAAATTGTAAAGTAAATTAAGAGAATAAGAAGTATGCTGAGCATATCCGAGATTTTAATTTGTTGGTTCATTTCACCTCTTCTTTGTTTATATCTCGATCAGACACTTGTGTGCATAATCTTGCTGCACAGTGCACAAGTACTTTATATGCTTCACAATGCCTTGTGCATGAAGAATAGTCAGTAGTTCCTTTTATTGGAATTATTCTAATTATTTTCTTGTTAAAACACAGTTTAAAAAGTAGGTTAACAAATAAATTGACACTGCCTGAAAGGTTGTATTATTCCCAAGAAAATCAGCTCAAGGTGCCTTTGCAGACACTACAAGGAGTAACATTAGTCTTCCGCTTAAAAATAGTTTCCATATGAAAGACATTTTAGACATTAACGTTACATTAGACATTAACATTTTAAATTGCCACAAGCTGTGAGTAATATCAATTTACACCAGAAACATGAGAGCTGGTGTAAATAGAGATAGAGTGGGCTGAAATAAACAAAAGATCAGAATTTGACTGGGCTTTCAGATGGTCATTAAACCATCCAACATCCTGTACCTAAATAGTGAATTAGTAAAGTCTTGTTCAGCACGGGTGTGAGGGACCACATCGCTACACGGAATGTCGAGAGAGAATAGAGACTGTGCAGTGGCAAACCCAGGCAAAACAAGATTATGGAAAATCTCATGAAAAATATTATGGTAAGGCCACGTTAAAATGCCCTGCAAACTATAAATCAGATTTACAGCAATTACAGACAACAGCGTCACTTATATCACCGGCTCATTCAGCCGTCACAGCTAAGTGCACTGTACGTGTCGCTCCATCCCAGCATGTTTTGCTCCAGGCGTGCCACTCAGTGGTGTTGTGTTCCACGTCTGCTTTAGCCTGATCTCAGTCGGTGGTTGTAAGGTTGACAAAAGTAGAGGTGGAAATACAGAAGACCATACTCTGCACAGAAACAGCTGGTTGGAGCCTGATTGACATGAAATAAAATGGTAGAGAAAAGGGAATGTGCCAGTCTCAAGTGAATGCGTACTGGTCAATCTGTAGGTGGCACCTCTGAAGCAACACCTGTGAGACAACTGCAAAGAGAACCACAGTATTTTGTTCACCGACATGTTTTTCTTTCATCAGTTCGTCCAGCATGCATGGAAGAGGGCTTATTCTTCAACTGCTCTCCAAAGCCAAGAACACCTGATCATCTGATAAAAATAAGTACACTTTAGACAACACGCCGATCTAGGCGCTGTTTTTCTGCACAGATTCTCTATGTTATATGTCCAACACAGATTTCTGCTTCAATCTCAAAATCAATTTTATAAGCAGCACTTTCATTTTCCCATTTACAAGTTGGAGGGGATGAGTGCCGAGTCATGTGAGCGTCTAGGCTGATGTGAATTTGGATTATTTTGGTAAGCAGCGGGAATTAAAACTGAAAGTCGTTTTGTTTGGCTTATGGGATGTGTAAGGAGTTTGGAAGAAGCTCTTGGGGCAGAGTTAAGGAATAACACATATGGTGCAGGAATGCACATTTATAAGTATGGGGTAACCTCTGCTCAGCTCCTATTGAAATGCTTTCACATCTGCACTACATGTGTGTCCAACCCATAAAAGAGCACAAGGGTCCTTTTAATAGCCTTATGTGTGCATCAAATGCACAACCGGATGAAGAGGTGAGATTACTGATAAACCTGCCTGACTATATCATTAAGGCCAAATAGAAGCTGAAGAACAAATCTTTTCTTTTTTTCCCCCCATTTTCAATAGCCCGTAACTGCAAGTAAACTGTATCCTGTCAGTCATCGCTCAAATACTCAATGCCTGAATTTGCTCTTTCCAAATTTCTTCAAGGTATAGACAGGAAACCAAGTCATTTAGCCATTAAAGCAAGGAAGGAAACCAATTTCCACTCCCTCAACTCAACTTATTGTTTAGGTGAAAATGCAGTTTGTTTTTCCTCTTCCTCAAGGAGAACACTAACTCAGTGTGCACACTAACCTTGGCACATCAGTCACGCTTGAGAGCAGCAGTGGAAAATGCCATAAAACATGTGAGACATCCTGCACATATGTAGGGACAGAGATATGTGCCATAATGAGTTGCACTCGGCAGATGGCCATTAAGGCTTATGTCAACAGTAGGGAGATATCCAAATAAAAATTTGGCAGATGATACTCGCAATTAATTCAGAGTAAATTTTCACGCAGACCCATTGACCACAGATGATAAGAAGGTACATCTGAATTCTTTGATAAGAGTCCCCGTTGGGAAATTAATTTCAGCAGAGAACATTTGTTCCTTACGGAGCGGCAATGTAATTAAGGTTAAAAAGGAGTTTTCATACCAGGCATGGAAATTGCTTTCTTTCAAATGTATCTTTGTAAATCTGACAGGGGCTGGAGCGGGTGGACCATGGCTAGTCACAATGTCACCGATGCTGGACAGGAAGCAGCTGCGCATGCAGTGCAATGGCTCAACCCAGAAGGCAAAAGCAGAGGAAATCATTTTTGCTCGTCACACAGCTTGAGTCAGCTGAAAAATGTTCTAAAATGTTCTGTCAGGTTCAGCGAGCAACATGGAGGAAGAAACAGCAATAAGTTATGGGTTTTTATCTGAATCTCATATATTGAATAATACATTGTGTGGTCTCCTGTGAATGCAAAGAGGGAAGAGCAATGTAACATAATACAATATAATGTTCTGCAAAGATTAAATTACCTTTAACTCTGTTCCTGAAGAACACACTGTTTTATATTCAAGCTCAAGTTGAGTGCTGCTCGAGACATTAAGTGAAACCATATACCTTATCTTCTGTGATACCAATCTTCCGAGAGCATGACAACTAATGACACACAATAAGCTTCGATATATGGGTCATGCCATTATGCCTCTCCACAGCCAGAGCACAGATACCTAGTATAAAAATCAATATGGCATTACTTGCATGCGGGCCTCGCACGAAGGGACGTTGAGTTGTAGATATCCTTAAATAAGACAGCTGACATGACAGACACGCTGTATGGCCTGAAATGGCAAAGCCCGCTGCTTGATATCATCGAGCTGCAGGACATCGTCACCAAAAGGGAAAATGAAGGTCTGGCAACAGCGGGCTCAGGCAAACCATGGCTGACAGGATTTTGTGGATGAATAGATGGATGGATGGATGGACGGACAGCTGGTGATGCTCAACATTTTTTAGCCTTCTCTTTGCGTTACGTCACACTGTTGGACTTACATTCCTCTGCTGAATTGACCATTTAAAAAGAGAAATAAAACGAGGTCATTTTAAAAAAGGGCCTTTCGATAAACAAATACAACGTGGTTGTTTGTCAATGTCTGACTGTTGAATTCAATGATTTTTCATTGCAGGTGTGCTTTTGTAAAGCCCGATATTTCTTCAGCTCATATCAAAATTGCCGCTGGCGGTGTTAAAAAAAACAAACATGAGATGCCTGATGTTTTGTTTTTTATTTTGGGTGGATTTGTCATATGCTGGTTGCTTTTATCTCACTGTAACTAACTGCTGCCCATTCTGGACTGAGTACTTTGCAGGAGAAAGCCACGGTGCATTTCCAAAGAATTTAAAAGGTTTGCTTTTTTCCTGTCGTGGAGCTAATAATGAAATGGCAATGAATGAAATTAGCTTTTTGTGGCCTATTCAATCAACAATGTGTTATTTGAAATACTGCACAAAAGAGCTTATAAAAGTGGCTATTTAAACAAAACTATGAGCACAGGATGGTGACGTCATGGAGCCAAAGCAGGTCGCGCGGTACCTTTTTAATTACAAAGTAGAGAAGTTTTCTCTTCTGCGCAAAACTGACAGCTAGATTTACATTACTTTAAACATAGGAGTATTGTCTTTATTTCACTTCTCTACTCCTTAGTAGGGACACCAAAGATAACATAGCTGCATACTTTTTCTCTCCCATATGATGTGTTTATACTGTGCAGTCCACTTCTAAAAGTGCCAGCATGCCCCATTCACAGACATTAGCCTCAATGGCCTGGATAAGATGCCATGCTAGATCCCCTGCTGTGCGTTATGTGTGTCTGCCTCTCAGGATTCTATGCCCCTTTAACCATGGGCCGACCCCCTGCTGTGCCTTACGTCTTAATCACTCCAGGGGCATGCAGGAGACAATGCCTCGCTGTTAATGTGACAAGAATAAAACCAGGTACGTGAGAGAGTGCAAGCTGCGGTCGGTGTTTATGCATGTGTGTTTATGTTCCGCCTTTGTTATGGTCTGCTAACGGCATGTGAATGGGATCCCTGTGTTGCCAAAAAAAAAGAAGGAAGCCATTTCTAACATCAAGGCAGTGGCTGCAGGTCATCTTATGAATGGCAGCAGGGGAAGGCTTGTGGAAAGCATGGCCTTGCTTCTCGCCTTCTCCTCTCTGCAAACCTGATTGTTCTTAGCAGCAAAGAGAATATCAGACATGCACCTCATGGTGGCCAGGTCAGAGGTCACATCATTACTGACATCACTTTTCTGCTTAGAACATACAGTACCTTTACCCAGAACAGCATAATTTTCCCTCTCTACAGCTAAATACTTCACTCTGCCTGGACCAAATAAATGCCCTTCTCAGGGCTTTTTTTTTTCCTCCTTTGTCAGCAGGTGAAGACTCCTTGTCTTAATAGCAGTTGGCAAAGGCAGGGCTTTTAAAATTAGCGTTTAACATTACATAAGACTATTTCTGCTGTATCTACTGTACGTTGTTTTT
Source organism: Hollardia meadi (assembly GCA_037974645.1). Taxonomy (NCBI): domain Eukaryota; kingdom Metazoa; phylum Chordata; class Actinopteri; order Tetraodontiformes; family Triacanthodidae; genus Hollardia; species Hollardia meadi. The sequence continues at coordinate 3,666,242 of JBBPCS010000238.1, forward strand.
GTAAAATGTGGAAGTGGGAGATGACATGACAGGCTGTGAGGCATGGCTAATGAACAGGAGAGAACATTTTAAAGTCTCTATCTCCTCACAGCAGGACTGTCCATTAGGTAGAGGCACATGTGTGCATAAGCACAGCCTCTAATTATGTATTACTGTCTTTTCTCAACATGGGTAATGCATTCTTAAAATGCAAAACAAATATATTAAATCCATGTTATCACATAATGTCATTGAAACTAATTGCAATTATGGCCCAAGGCATTGTGGTTGATGGATTGTCATAGATATGTAGTGCAGTAAGTACGCAAAATCCAACGCTATAAATCTAAACTGGCCTCATATGGTGGCATGGTGAAGGGAAATGTGATGTAAATCCACGTTTGATATATTTTAATGAATGTTTCCCTACCAGCAGCAAAGCCTGAGGCAGACAGTTGATCCATTGAACAAGCGGTCCAGACAAAATCCTCTCAGAAACTACTCAACAGATTTCCATGAAACTTTCAATGAACGTTTATAGTTCAAACAGGATGATTTTAATGGCTTTAGTGACGCTCTAACCTTTTGTCCAGTAAAAACAGGAGGTCAGTATTTGCTCCTGACCAAAACTTTAGTGCGCGGTGTAGTGTAAAGCATTTAGTCAATTAAATTCATCTGCTACCATTTTGATAACCAATCATCTGAGTAATTTCTTGGGCTAAAACATTACCTGTTTGCCATCTATTCCAATGAAACACTTTTCCTGTTTGTCTGTGTTTAACATAATCTTTGGATTTTGGACTGCTGGCCGGATAACACAACATCTGAAGATGTCACACCTCGGACTCTGGGGAAACCATTTTTAGACCGAACCAGTAACTGATTCATTGAGAGAAAAAAATGTTATAAATCACCAGATACGTTACATCATTACGTGCCGCTCTGGAAGAGCGCATTGAAAACTAAGTTCACCAGTTACAGTTAAAAATGGTAAGGGTGACATTTTTCCATTTGGTTGCTATATGGCAAGCGAGCCTTGCAAACACTGTTCTAGAGGGAGAGATCTCTTAAACACGGGTTAACAATGAATATAGATCTGCATGATACATATAAAATTTATAATAAAGTAAATATTGAATGTTCAGCCCAAAGTCAAAGTTAGCCCTGTAGACTAGCACAAAACTGGAACTTCTTGTTCAGCTACAAAAAGGTAGCCACTTGGTTTTACTATTAGTATTCACTGAGAAGGAGTCACTGCACACGTCTCACTATAATTTACTGCACTCTTTAACAGGGGAGAAGTAGCTTTCTCTCTCATTAGGTGCTGCAGAGTCCCCTTGAGGCTTTTATTCACCCCCGCGACTTTCCTCCACAACTATGAAGCAGGTAGGCTGCCAGCTGATGGCAGCTTTGTCTGAGTAACTCTGCCTGCTACCGAGAGACGTGTTTTCTTCCTCACAGAAGAGCTTGTCATCTATCATTACTCGAGGTGGCCTTGAGATTGATTCCAGCAGACAGTTTCAGCTTACCGTCTGGGGGCTCAACGCAAACAGCACACTGCCAGGTAAACAAGGGTGATGATGACCATTACTTCTCAAGGTATGTGGTAAAAAAATAAAACGTATTGTGTTGTGTTCCAGCTTAAATTCAGGAGGCAGGCTTGGCAGGTAGGAGGGCATGTTTGATCATTTGGATTTTGTTTTTTTGGGGGGGGTTTTACACTTAAAAGACGGGATTCTTTGTTCTCACATTCTCACACCAAGAATGTCTGAAGTGGTTTAAACAGACTCTGGATCGCTCACTCTTTTTAGTTACTCAGAACAACCGCATTGCAATTTGGCTCTGCAACAAATAACCACACCATGGCTTCTTGAAAATGCAAGTCTGTGTCCTATTCCAAGCTCAATGCAGTGCAGTTTGTTTGGAGTAAGAACAGTCGTACCAACTAATGGAAAAACCCCAAACCACTGGGAGTTTTATGGGTACATGGAGACGGATGGTGACACCTTATAGCTGGCGGGTAACCACTGGCCATTAGATATTCCCATAGACATTTCAGATTAGCGGGTGGAATGCAGGGTATTAAATAGTGGACCTTAAAAGTTTAAACACCTTTAGTTTCTTGTTATATTCGCTAAAAGTGGAAAGAAATACCAAATATAGACATTACATCCTCATCTCTTTGTTATAATCAGCTGGAACTCTCTGGAATGGATTTATTATGATACAGAGCAACATGTCATGGCCAAAACAATAGCATGAAGTTATCTTGAAAACCTGTAATTTCATCCCATAATGCAATTGAGCTACAAGCTGGAAGGATTGGTTGTTGGATTCCTGTTGAGGTGAAATTGGTTTTTTGGACACTCACAACCGGGGGTTTGTTCAAAGAACTAGTTCATACATGTGTTGTCAAGCCACATTAGGAGGCAAAAGGGATTATGGCTGTTCTGGATAGCCATATTCAAAATCTAAGTTAAAAGCTTCCTGTAATTTAAAGTAGAAGTATGCAATAATCACTTCAATATGGTGATAACGGCACAAACATTAAAAGCATTCATAGTGTTGCACTCTGGAGTACACATTTAAAAAATGACAGAAATAGTTGTGTAAAGAATGAAGAGAGCTTGTGAGAGAAGTTCAAACTTTGGTTCACACACCTGGCCAATCACTGGGGGAAGTGTGTGGTTTGGAAGATTAGAGATCGTTAGATGCAGCCTCCTTAATGCCGACGTAAAAAAGATGATCAGCCGTTTGAGAAGCACTTCTGCTGAGTATACTGGTTTCTTAATGGCTGATGTTGAGAAGCCCTGCTCACCACAAAGGCCTCATGTTATGCTCAAGTGGTTCTCATCAATTCTTTATAATCTGAAGCAGAACTCTTACTGTCTATTGCTATGATGTAGAATATGTGCATGCATACATATTCTATATTCTGTAACCAGAATGTGTATGGAAACACTGGGTGTAGACATATGTATATCCAAATTTTATATTTACAAATTTTCTGTTATATTTTATTCTTACTATGTATTCTTAGTTTTAATTAGTGACTATTTTATTGTATATTGTACTTTGTGGCACAGACCTGAACAGAGCAACCCCCCCATGCCCACCCCTCACATTTCACTGCATGTTTTACCCTGTAATTCTGTGCGTGTGACAAATAAAGATCCTAGAATTCATAAAGTTTGGGAAGTTTCAAATTTGCCACATGAAGTTGCACTTGAACCAACAAAGTGGTAAACAACTCTGTTTTTATGAGTTGTGCTGTTTCACTTTAACACGTTGTACTACAGCGTCACACAAAATATGACTCATGGCTCAAACTACATAACACAAGCTGCAGGTCTGGATTGCTGTGAGACGAAAAATGTGTGCAGCCCAACAACTAATTAGCAAAATGTGAAAGTTGAACACAGCTTTGGACCGCACAGGTATGAGCAGCCTCCCATAGCACACAAACTAAACACCAAATTATTTTACACCTTAAGCCCCCCAGTGAGGGTTGAACCCCAGCAAAGAGCGCACATAATGAAGTCCTGTTCATCAGTGATGCACTGACCCAGGACGGGCACACACACATACTAATACACAGACATAAAGCCCAACCCCCACCCATTCGCCTGTGGCGCCCGCGCCTGGTCACCTCGCTCAGGGATCAAAGGCAGTATGTCGTTCTAATCAGTCCTCGCAGTGGGCAACCCCATTAATTCAATTTTATTTCATCAGCGGTGAGCAGACCACCAGAGGGGTCTGTACATTCCTGGGGTCCTGCGGTCCAGGAGTAATCCTATCTCTAAATGACCCAGGATCAGCCTCTAACGCCGTACTTGCTTGCTTACAGAGCGACTTGGTCTTACTTGCTGACAGAATTGCGTGATCTTAGCAGGAGGAGAAACAAAGACAAACATAGCTCATTTTCTGGACACGGCGGGGAAGTCAAGCAGAATTGATGATGCCATATATCAAATAATTCCAGACGATCAACCCCCCGCTAAACCAGGCCAACACCACAGAGCATTTACTCATAACACACAGTTATCTGTCCCAAAAGCTCAACTACTGCACATTAAAATTTGAAAAGAGGAATTTGTCCGGTTATACTAAAAAAACAAAAACAAATTATTGGTGTTATGATAAATTATTTTTGACTGTAATTACTATCATGACAATTGTCCAAAATAGTTTTTATGGGAACAACAATAAAATGATAAGGCAGTATATGAGGGACACATTTTATTGTTCTTTTGCATCACGCTGTGTGGCTTGTCTGTTGCATAATAAAACGTTTATTGGGACACGAGTTAATGAGTTTTTCATATCTTACCGTACCTTTGGTCTCTGGTGGATGGGGATGCTCATCACAGTTAAATTAGATCTTTTGAGTATTGCCGTCTACACCTGCAGAGACAATAATAGTTGGTGAATGTATTGTGGCTTTAAAACTGAAAATGAAAAACGTTCTTAAATCTGGCCCTGATATTCTCATGGTTGCCATCTGTTAATGACGAAAAAGCAGCATCCCTTTACTCAAAAGAGTGGAAAAAAAACCCCATTCAACTGAGGAAGAATCTGCATCAAGAGATTTATTAGTCTAATCTTTAGTCTGGAGAAGAGATAAATGACTCCACAGAGACATACTATATGTTACTCTCCAACTGTCCTGAGAGAACATTAGGGGTCAACGCCCTAATTTGGCAGTGGAAAAGGTCAAACTGAAAGCATATGGTTGCAGTGTGGAAAGCTCTCAGGGATTAGAAACAAATGAATGCATGAGTGAAAATAAAAAGTTACTACTTTGCAAATCTGAAGGCTCTACCCTTTATAAGATGACGACAAAGCAGAGGGCTTGCATGGGAGATGACACTTCAAAGACCCTCATTGTCAAATGTAACAACAGCGCTGGTGTTGGTAAAAACAGTGATCATCTGACTACTCTGTGGTGGCAGCCTTTGGAAGTCACCACATCTCGCTCTTTGTGTGCGTCTGTCGTTATGAAAGAGTCTCTGCTTCTGTTCGGAAAACAAGTAAAAAAAATAAAAAAAAAATAAAAAATCCAGGCAGACATCCTTTATTAGTCTAATTTATGACTTGATCACAGCAAATGAAAGAAATTCAGATCAATGAGGCAAACAAAGGACTAAATCTTTACTCTAAAAAAAAAAATGTGAATGATTTTTATGTTTTGATGTGTTCTTCTTATTCCCGATGTACCATGGCCAAAATGGTGATGACACTGCCAGTGCAGCCAGTGACCTAAAAATCAATGTTGACATCACGTTTTATTAAAGAATCCCCTCACAATCAAATAGAAAGGGACTTTCTTTCTAGACTTAATCATACAAACATAAATCCAACACAGATCAGCCAGAGATACAAACTTTCTTCTTCAGAGCAGCCTCCATAAACCACAATGCAATGCAGCTATGTTGAACTAAAGGCTGTGAATCTGTTTTTTCTCAGTAGAAAAAAACTCTCGCTCTGCCTTCACCTGGATTGCTCTTTTTCCTCGACCTGCACTTAAAGCCCACAACTGAAATTCCCAGACATGTTTATGTATGCTCTCTAGGAACTCTCGAAAGTCATTCTGGGAAACGTAGGCAACTTTTCACTGACGTAGAAACCGGTGAGACAGCTTGAGGGAGAACAAAGAGATTGCAACAATTATATCCACTTCATCAGAATAAGCACTTGAGAATGTATATAAAAATAATACTCTGTTATAGACAATTCAGAGGATGGGCTGCAGGGTAGGATGTGTCTGAGGAAAAGTGAAATGTTATTGCCTGCTTATTTGTCATGTTTTGCTGACTCTACTTCCTATACGTCACATTGGACTTAACGGTCTGTAGAACATGATTTTGACTGCATTTTTCTTTTGAAGAAGAAAAAAGGATGGATGAAGGCATATTTCTTTATTCCTAAAAAAAAAAAAAAATTGAAAAAGTCTGATTTCCATTGTGATGATTGTGCAAGAATAGAAACAGCTACCTTGCCAAATCTTCCTCGGGGGTATGAGAAAAAACAGTAGCTCACTGTCTGATATAAAACCAATTCTTTCTGCCATCAGTTTATGTCTGTTTTTGTAATGGTGACAAAATACGTGAAATGTCATTAAAAGATAGTGTCCAACTGTGCATGTATGAGAAATACTTACAGAATTTATAATGAACATTACCCATAAACACATCATGTCCTGCTGGCACACTTCTTTGTCATATGAAAAAGTATGATAAAACTTCTAATGTCACAGTAATGTACATAACTACATTATAGACCATGGGTTTAATGCAACAAAAATTCAAATGCTGTATTACCAGTTATTATACTGAGCTGACTGAGCTCTGGTGTGCAAACAAAACCTGAAATTTCTCTCTCTGAACTTTTTTAACTAGAAAATGAGTTGAAACACTGCAGGAAAAATGTTTACTTTGCCATGAAATTAGAGATGTTTTCCATTAACTCCACACAAAGCAAAATCATTAACTACCTCATTGACTTCTCCCTATAGATTTATATTTTGTTTCCTCTTTCTCCAATTAACTACTAGCACATCCGTAATGACAAACATGCAGATTGTGTCTAAAAAGTCACTACTGAATGATATTCAAAAGAAACTGCAACAGGAATTTATAAGTAACAGACAAATAATTAATAATACATGATAACATATAAACATGAATATATATCTTTCATGTTCTAAATAAATATGGGACAATTAAATCCAGGCTTTGTACAGCATTAACATGCTATTAAAGTCAACAAAATCTATTTTGTGTCAATCCATTTTGAACAAGAAGCCGCTCTCACCTTCTAAGGACATCCAGAAAAAAGTTGTATCACGCCTAATATTACAAACTTGTCAAAATGAACCCCAGCAATACATCATCTATGTAATTATCAACTGATTGAAGGAGCCATCCAACTGTGAAAAACACTTGTAAGCATGATACATCAATTTTAATGGAATTTCTTAATCAGAGAGCTTAGCAATCAGCAGAGACCAATTAGGGCCTGAGAGATAGAGACCCCCCCCATTAATAATCAAACTTGGCTGCCATCAAATTGCCTCCATTCTTAAAGGCTGTTGGAGCCATTTTCAAGTGGACTATTCATTTAAGGGTAAAGCTATTGTCTCAAAATTTTATATAATAGTAGGAAAACAAAGCAAAGGTCTACTTGTAAAACTGCAATTTGTGAGCAGCTTTGTGTCAGCCAGACTGTCAAATGACCACTGACTGGCATAACTAGGGTTTAAAGATTTCTCTCATAAAATCAAAAAGCTTCTTTTCCAAGTGGCAATGAATTCATGTCCACGGAGAGGGAATGGATAAACCTATCTTGCAAATGCCGAGAAATAGAAATGTCTGCTCAGGAACGCTATAAAATTACACTAAAGCCCACAGGCGCCGTGCAATGACAAAAGCTATCTTTACAATGCCACCTTCAGCCGCAGTCTTATTAACATTATGGTCAGTTTTATCGCGGCCAAATGTCTGTGTGTCTTTGAATACAAGAAACAGCCAAACTGCAACACATAAAATATACGAGCTGCACAGAGACCGAGCAGACACGTTGCCCTTCATGTGTGTCCAAGCAGGAGTTTACTACTCTCTGTTTTTCACTGTTTAGTTCCTTGGCTGCAGATATGAGTGCCAATCGTCTGGCTTTCAAGTCCACACCAATGAACTGTAAGGATGTGAAGAGAGGTTAAGTAAGCAGGGTTTTGCATTTGAGCGGAAGCAGCAGTATGTTTTTAGCACACGAGCCACCAATAGTCCCATTTCGATATTCAGGTGACCCAGTGACGCCCATTTTAAGTGAATGTGACAACATTTAATTTTTCATCATTCACTGTGCATCGACGGCTGGACCCCCCCCCCCTCACAGACAGCAAGAGTGCATCTTAGCAAACAGTCAGTTTTCATTATTATTCACTGCCAGATGCCATGCAGTAATTACTAAATACAATTAATGACCCTGGTCATTGTGCTGCAGGTTTTTATACAGGGAAAATCTACTGCCAACATGAATTAATCAACGCTGGAGTACATGCAGCACAGCATTAGGTGGTTGGGATGGGGCCAATATTTTATAAGCTGTTCTAGTGCATATAAGAATACGGGCTAAAGCGAACAGGTTGCAAATAAGGTATTATTACAGATGCACATCACACCTTGTGCAAACACATGATATATGCATCCTCTTAACTCAAAAGCCAACTTTCAACTTACACAGTTGGAGTATGCAAATCAGACAGGGCTGTAAGTTGCTGTTATGTGTAGTTCTACTAATGGTGCACTAATTCCATGTTCATTTCTTACAGGAGACAAATGACTTTACAGTTGAAGAATAAGCAGACGTCTAAAAATAAAAGACATGGTAGAGGAATAAGAAGATCTCACTAGATGCAGGCAAACAAAAACCTGCCAGTTCTGGTTATTCTTTATAATGGTCATATAATGATTTCAAGAAGACTACTTGGAAAGCCTACTTAATATCAAATATTTCCAAAACATTTAACATGCTTTTGTCTTCTTAGGAATACGGAGAGAAATGACAAAATCAAGGCACAAACACTCCACAGTGCTACTACTGCAGCACATACACTACAGTATATACAGCTCTTATGCAGTGGCACTACTCAAATGACAGTAGCAAAGCTCAAATAGTTTTATTGTAATTTCCCATGGTTCTGAGAAGAAAGGCAAGGGGGAAATGAGTTCAAGTGACTTCAGTGACCGGTGAAATTTGTTTTCCTCTCGAAATAATTTGAAGCCTGGTTTGCCTCAAGCAGACAGAGCTGGTTTCGAGTCTGACATTCCACCTCAAAACCTGTTCTAGCAGGCCTCTTTTTAAGCTGCTTCTCCTCAAGGCAGATTCAATTATTCAATCCCAAATAAATTACTACATAATGCATCCATGTCCTTCTAAGGGCCAATAGGCTCTCATATAATGTCTGGTATATTCAGCATTTTTCACAGCCCCGACTTTCCTAGAATAGATTTTATATTTCATTATAGATGATGTTTATTCCAAAGTAGAGATAAGATAGTAAAATACACCTTATTAAAATGACTAAGGTTCATAAAAGACATGCCGAGGGAGCCATGGCTGTCAGATAGCCACAGAGCAGAAATACTCTTGTAGCCAGGCTTAATACGAGCCTGCATAAACAGGAAGCAGCAGTTTTGGTGGTGATGAGCTATAAGATAGAAAGGATGTCCCTTCCCGTCTCTGCCCCATCCATGGGATCAAACCTGCGGTGTCCTCATATGGGGCTAACAAGCTTAACCTGCCCCCCATGGAGTCACTCACCACGCAGCAGTCTCACAGACTGCAGGAGCCGCCAGATGAAGCCTCACAGGCCTCAGTCCAAACCAAATCCTTACACCCCCTCCCCAATCACGTCAAGTGAATTCAAGCCATTAGTCTGGCCATGAGAAGTATGCCAATGGTTAAAATGTTTTTCTTCAGAGAGGTGAACTGGGCTTTTTTGAAGGAAATATTTCCAAACACTGCATGAAATGACATTGGGCTACAGAGCTATGGGTAAATTTGGAATAGGGTCCCTGTCTGGTAAGTATGGCCATTGGCCCTGGCTCTTGGTGTCGGCTTGCTTGCTCAGGGCCTAATGAGCCTCAGCATTTTGTCGGGCAGCATGGCCTGGCTCTGCTTCCTGGACAACATAGCTGATGGACTACATAGAAAATATTAAGGCCACAATAACAATCGGACATGGGCTAATGCAGAGCTCTCAACAAATATGGCATGTATGTGCACAGTATAGTGCTGGACAACATGGGTGTATCCACACAAGAGTATGCACTTCACCAAAGCCGTTATCACTGGCAAGCTTTGCTTTCACTTTTAGCGATGAGGTAATCAACAGAGGGATTACAAATGTAAAATATAATGGATGATAAAGCTGGAAAAATTCTATTCTTCACCAACAATCATTTAAATGTGCTGTAAATGATCCACAAACACAAGTTATTATAAGTTACTTAAAATTATTTAACAACTCCAATAAATGTCATTAAGATGTCTTAGTTTCACAATTAAAAACATAATTTTAAACGATACAAAAAAAATTTTAGAAATGGAGCTGCCAACTTAAATCTCCATGGATGTAGGAGGTTCAGAGCTTAGTGCCTTTTTACCATTTGGGTCTCTGAACAGGGATACGGCAGGCTATTTAGAAATATGATACCAGCATCACTAGCCCTTTAGCGACTGTGTTCAAGAGGGCAGCTAAAGAGACTGCCTTTCATGGTTCACTGAACTCTGAAGAGCTTGGGAAGCAGGACTTTCGCTCATGGAATTTTGCCCTGTGCACATTAGCAAGTATATTACGCTTTGTAATAACCTCCGATGCTAAATATTCGGGAGTGTATTCAACCAAAGATATTAAGGGTATGGTTAGTTTATCGTCTCCTATAGAAGACATTTGTCTTGGATTAAGGGAACCGCTGCATCAAACCAGACACTATAAAATAAATCATTAATGAGAGCTCATGTATAAACATTACCCCAACATAAAAACAACCAAGCAAATAGGTGCAAGCCTATTGGTTCACGCCATTTAAATTTACAAATATTTGAAAAACATACTACTAACTTACAAACGTTCAAAGGCTACTTAGAACATACACGTGTGTAAATTAGCACTATCACTGCCACCAAAACACATTAAAGAAAGCATAAAATCTGCAGTGGTAATAGCGCAGAAGACTAATTTTGCACCGCTGGTAAAAATACAAAACTTCACCCTAAAATATTAGAACCATGACTAATAGCTCTTTATTGTCCTTAGAAATAGAAATAGTATTAATCGAAAACTTACAAATTATTTACAGGTGTTACTTTGAAAGGGCCTGATAGCAAAAAAAGATGGCCCTCAATCTGCTTTGTTTGCCTCCTTTCGCCTCTCCCTTTATCATCTTGATATCAAAGCTGCACACAGCCAACCATCTCAAGACAGATCAAGTATTCTCTCAACTCTTTTGCTATCAAGTTCGTTACCTTTGATACTTTAATAAACATTTGTGGCTTTGGGGTCAGAACAATTAACTGTCTGTGGGCCTGGCAAAGCATGGATGCGGCTGTTGTATGAAACAGATAATCTAGTTTGCCCCGGCTGTCAACTGCCGCGCTCACCGCTTCAACATGACTACTTGAAAAGAAAAAGAAAGAAAAAAGATGCTACCACCTTGACAAAACATGTGCACTCAACTACCCACTTAAGGCTGTAGCAATTTATCTATTTTAACGCAATACTCAAAGCAGGAATTCAAATGATACTTTAAAGTAGAGCAAAAGAAAGTATGAGTAAATAGCAAGTATACACCGATCAGCCACAACATTAAAACCAGTGACGGTCAAAGTGAATAACGTTGACCATCTCGCTACAGTGCAATATTCTGCTGGGAAAACCTGGATCCTGGCATTCATGTGGATGCCACTTGACACAAGCACACCCACCATGGCACCGGCACACCCCGATGGCATTGGTCCCCCCAGCAGGACAACGTGTGCTGCCACAACACAAAAACTGCTCCAGAACAGCCCGAGGAACGTGACAAAGAGCTTAAAGTCTCGACCTGGCCTCAAAATTTCCCAGATCCAAATCTGATTGAGCTACATGAGGCGTGCCAATTCATGGATGCCATCGGGGAGTGCTGTTGGCATGAAGGGGTTTACTTTGTCTGAAACAATGTTTGTGAGGGTTTTATGGGTCAAAGAACATCCACATGAATACCAGGACCCAGGGTTTCCCACTAGAACATTGTACTGTAGCC
>JBBPCS010000238.1:3678124-3715072 GCA_037974645.1 Hollardia meadi
CCCAGGGTTTCCCACTAGAACATTGTACTGTAGCCATGATCAATGTCATTCACTTCATCTGTCAGTGGTTTTAATGTGGCTGATCAGTGTATGTTGTTAATAGTTAAAGTGGAATTGGGTATAAAGACCCCAACCCAAAACCCCCATTTAGGTTATACTGGAAAATATAATTTGGGCGTTGTGGTAAGAACCAGATACATGTCACAAGAATGTAACCACCTTTAGCATTAAAAGGAATAGTTTGACATTTTGGGAAATATGCTTTCCTGCCGAACGTGAGGCTAGAGATTGATACTTTCATGTCTGTACAGTTGCTATAAATACAAATCTACTGCTACTACCACAAAGACTGGAAACAGCGGAAACAGCTAGCCTGGTTCAGTCCAAAGCATACAAAATCTGCCTTAAAGCACCTCTTAAGCTTGCTAACGCATTATATCTAGTTTGATTGCAATGCAAAAACCAAATTGTAAAAATGCCATGTTGTTGCTTTACAGGGGTTATGTGCCGGACTAAGCTAGGCTAAGCTAACCCTACAGATATTTGTGTTTCCAATCTACTAAATTAACTCTTGACAAGAAAGTGAATAAACACGCTTCCCAAAATGTCAAATTTCCTTTAATAACGAATGTAACCACTACATAGCGTCAATGTTTTGGTCAAAGTCACACAAATGTAGCATGAAACAATATCTTGCTAATATTAAGTAACTTCTATTCTTCTTCTTCTTCTTCTTCTGATAATTTAGATTTTAATTAGTTATTTGATGCTATAAAAAGGGGGTGAAACATCATGATTGACAGCTAAGTCTGCGAGGACTGTGGCTCCGTATGATGTCACTAGTGCAAGACGACAGCACTCGATTCCGATTTGATATTTTGGCTTCATTTTTGTACAGTGGGAGGAAATGGAGACGCGCCGTCCATCCATCTTTGTTTATGTAAGTGATCATAACTTAAAAAGAATTTCTACTTTTGTGTTTATGCGCAACATTTCATATTTCCTGCATCATTTTTGAATGGGCGTTGACCTCTGCATTTGTACTATGAGTAAACTATATTTAGAATAAATGTGCAACCTCAAAAAAGCAGATGAAAGATTTTAATTTAAAATTTAAAGTGTGGTAAAAAATCTGCTGGAACATTACCGAAATGTAATTACAAAAAAAAAAAAAAAAAAAGCCACCCTGTTGAAATTTGGAGAAAATGAAGTTCATCGTAAATGCATACAAACTCTCCCTGCCTGCTGTTTTCAATTTGATTAAGGGGCAGGTTAGTCAAAATTGGTCTTCTAATACCCACTGCTCCACCAGAATCAGCATAATTGCCGGCTACATTCACACATTATTGTTGTGCTTTGGTGGGCCGGTGCAGACAAACAGAAGCATTATATGTACAATCTTTAAAGGAGACAGTGGAAATGGCTCCATCTCATCCAAGCCGCTGCCTTACAGCATTCGAGGCACCATTATGTTTATCTGACTGTTACATGAAAAACACAGAGAAACCTGGCTTTCCGCGGCCATGTTTCTTGGGGGAGCCTGGCACAGCTTCTGTTCTCTGGACTCCTTTAAACTGCAGTCCATCACCAGAGGCAAAATCAGTAGATCACAACTACAAACCAAGTACAAGAATATACTGTACAGCATGTCATGTCTTCCCATCTTGTTTGCCTGTGTTTACAGCCCACGTTATGTACACACCAATCAAATTATGAGCCCCTTACCCAGCAATAGAGCTCTCCTTTGGAAAAAAAAAAACGGCCTCCAGCTAAATCATTGTAACTTGCTGACCAAAACAACAGGAGTTGGCCTTTACTAATAGGATAAATGCCTCAGGGTAATTTCTAAATGAATTCCTCAGGCCAAAGCGGTTCCCCAGACCAAACTAAATCATGTTTGATATATAGAAGGATTATCCCTGATTGAGTTTATGGCAAAGAAGCTTGTGACAAACTGGAGAAACCACAATACTTCCACAGAGGTAAGGCTTGCCTGACAATGAAGCCGTGTGCTGTAGCTTAACACACACACCTCTGTATTTTGTCGCTGCGTAATCATCCACCTACAGTGACTGATTATTCCTAATATGCAGATACAATTCTCCAACACATGCAGCAGATGAGAGAAGACGACCCCTGTTAAATGGCCCCCGGCTCTGAGGTAAATGCATTGTCTTACCTCATCGAGTAGGCTACAGAGCTCCCAGCCTGCTCAGGGAGGACTAGAACTAAAGCTCTTAATCCCCGCCTCGATTCACGATAGCCTGCTAGGTTTTCAAATGTCATCAGCGGGGAAGTGTGTCCTGCCCCTGCTCCACATGTTCGCCCCATTAATACAATAACAACACTGGGGTATATCAATTTAGGAATAGGAGCACATGAGGTTGCTGTACATTTATTTATATATAGCAACACACTCATGCCGGTGCTCGTAAACAGGCATCAGTGCCAAGAGCAGTGAGGGCTGACAAGTGTGTTTGGTATGTGAGTTGACAATAAATTGTGCTAAATTTGGACTACAGATTACATGTGATAATACTATGATTAGTCCCAACCTTATTCTTCCATCAACACCTCCTCACTTGCCAGAAAATAAATGAAACACTATTTGTTGTGGACGCCTGGCAGCATTTCTAAATGGATGGACTCAGTGTTCATCAGTTACTTTCTGCCACAAAAAACAGCACGGTGTCCCTTACAGCTCTACTTCACATCTAAGGGTACAGCACTCTACTGTAGCCACAGATGGGACGTGTAAAGAGTAATGCTTTGTTGTCTGGAGGAAAAGTCTTGCGTGGCATGGGCTACAAGTTATATCCATTTGTAGAATATAATAGGGTTTTATAAATACACTTAGACACCTTGAAGACTGTCCACAACTACGATATAATAAGAATCGTTTTTAAATGCCATCTTTTTTGCATATTAATAGAAGTGTTTATTATTGGAAAGTGTGCAACCATAAACTCAAAGACGTGTAGACGTAAAGCAACATTTAATTAGTTCGTATTAGATTACCAGCTTTAATATGCACGATAGTTTACTCATAATTTAGGGCTTTATGGCATATAGTCGTTTTTTCATATTATATTTAACTGATTTATGTCAAATTAAGAGGCGTTTAACTGTTTTGTTTTTTTAGCTGTAAGCAGTCACCATCTGTTTGTCCTCGGTTGATGACCTTTATACGCACAACTACTTCCCTAATTCCCTAACCCTTTCGGTTTCTGTCACAAGCTCTTGAGACGTGAAGTTTTTTCTTTCTCGCAGGAGCGCTTGCGCACAACGTGAGCGCAGCACACACCATTTGGTAGGCTATGGTCCTCAGCAGAGGGATGGCAGTGAAACTGATGATCCTCCTAACATTCAGTCATGATAGGACAAGTGTCCGTGTGCCGTCTAAACTCCTGCCTCACACAAAGCACGTCAAAATGAAGCGTACATAGAGTCGGCGTGGCGGCTGCTTCCACCTACGCTGACTGGAGCGCTTACCTCCCGGCCGCTCGCTGCTCCTGTTCCCCGGCGTTTGTCCTCGTTTCGCTACGACGCTGCTTATGAGTGAATTCTGTCTTTATCCCGCAAAGACTGCTGTTGCATTTTACAGCAAAATGAACAACAGCGTGCACCGGCAGCGGTTGTGCGCTGGTCTATAAGTGGCCTGTCTTTGCACCGCGCTGCACGTCACCAAGTGGAGTGGACGGGACTTCGCAGACGCGTCTTGCTGTGCTCCCTGCGCGGTGGCGGATCTGAGATGTAAGCGACTGTTCGGACGGGCTGGCACACCGTGTGGCCACTTTTCTCCCGATGCTGCTCCTCCCCTTTCACTTCGTTTTGTTCACACAAGCCTTACGGCGCCTCCCACCCGTCACTGTGCGCAATTGCATGCGCCGACAGAGCTGGATTCGCACTACAGCATCAGTACGGACAATAAAATCGTTCTCATCAGAGGGTCCTGCGTGGAGCCACTCAAGAGTCCCAAATGGTTCGTGCAGGTCCAGATTTGGAGACACGTTTGTTTAATTCTCTGGAAGGAGAGTAAGATAATTAAACATCTCTTATTTTATTTTGTGTACACCCACTTACAGTAAAACCCATTTCCGTGTCCATTAGATGAATTAGTGCTTCCCGCATATTAAAAATCTCAACAAAGGGGCCACTACGGGTGGTTGTGCTTTTCATTCTTGGTCCTGCAGCACTCAGAGCACTGCTGCTGTTCCACCCAACATGGTAGTTACATGCTAGTAATTGCATTCACTTTGCATCCCGGTTGTAAATCAGCCCTTGATTAGATGGCTAGAGTGGAAATCATCAGGGCGTTCTCTGGCTGGATCCAAATAGTCTAAAATCAATGTCCTTTTATTTATTTATTTATTTATTTATTTATTTATTTATTTTTGCTTCCCTGACCACTTTTCCAGGAACACAGTGAGAGGTGCGATGCGGTCAAGCACAAAAATGGCAAGAAGGGATTATGTGACGTTGGGCAAAGACAACCACGGTGTTGAGTTGGCCTTTTTCACAGAAGCCTTTTTGACATGTCACTGTAGAAAAAGCCAAGGTGTAAATAATACAAGTAATGATGCCGTTTATCAGCTTTGGTTTCAGCAATGTATTTAATCATTTAGATGATTTGGCTTATCTTGCCGGCCTCTTCTGGCAGAGCAGTTAACTCAAGAATTAACACAAAAACCCTCTACCACCACTCTCTTTTTTTCTACCACGCAGGACTTTTAAATACTGTTCGTATATTCACAACCCCCCTTTTAAAGCTTTCCAGGTGTTGCTTAACAGTTCTTCGTGCTTACCTGATCGATTATCATTCTGTCAGTGACACAGGATGTAGACTCCATTCGAGTCAATTGGTTTACTGTTGTAATGGCCCTAATGGTCCACCCACACAGGTGTTGTCACTTATTTTGCTTGATTAGTCCCCCTCTCGGGAATGCGTCCCTGTGTGCATGCTGTTTGATTGACATCTCTATCAGTCACTCGTTGGGGCAGGACAGCTTTATCATTTTTACAGTGCATAGTGTTGGGTGACATCACGTTATATTCCTGTGTAGCTCCGCCCATATTCAACCTGGTCTAATCAGCCTCCAGTGAAAACACCTGTGTGTTACTTACAGCATATAGCCTACTAGAATAGCCAGCAGTAAAAAAAACAAACAAAAAAACACAGTATAATAAAAAAATAAATAAATAAATGCAGCAAACTGCTAATAATTAATAATGGCTGTCACACAGTATAAAAATACTCTTTTAAAAGGCCTAAATTAAAATGATACTTGAGTAAAAGTATGTAAGTGTTATCAGAATATGTACTTAGAATAAAAGTATGGATTATGGCAAGACCCTGCCAGCATTACTGTATATTTTGATATATTATTGGTATACTATTTGGTAGTTTAATCAACAATAATGCATCCTATTTTAAAATATTAAAGCCCCTGCACACCTATAATCCAACCACACCACCCACCTCTTCTCAGGACTGTGCAACTGTGTGTGATTGACGTGTCACTCACTCTTGGGTTTTTTTTGTGTGCATATTATCAATCATATGAGTACGAATAGTTTGATGACATCGCGTTATCCTAGCATAGCTACACGCAACATAGCTACACCTGACTAACGGTCTGTTTAACCACTGAAAACACCTGTGTGGATGTGCTGAGCCTTTAATTTTTAAATTAAAGAGTACAGCTGACATGTGGAATTACAAGTATTATATATGTATATTTGTGTACCTCAAAATTGTACGTACGTGCAGTAAATGTATTTCCATTTTTATAGGGCATCGTTAATAACTTCCAACAAGAGAATACAAACTGTTTGACATACATGTAGGAGTGTGTAAAATGGTTAGCCGGGATGTGTGAATGATTTAATTTTAAAAAGTCAAAACACTACTTGAAATAGTAAAGTACTCATAAGTGTGTGTGTATAAACATTCAACAGCATAAAAGTGCTCTCCACTCCCGAGACATCCAGCGTTTCATCAAAATGTCACACTTGGCAGAATAGATAGTGGGCCTTATCAGAGGTCAAATTCTATTTTGCAGGAATTTCAGAAGTCTCACAGCAGTGCCTTTTTAGCGGCAGCATGTGAAATGGGGCGCATCGGCGTGTATTAATTTGTCGGAGAGCCCTGTGAGCCTAATCTGAGCCAGCAGGTACTAGTTTGAATTAAAAAGGACTTTTACATTGCGCAAATAAAGCTTTCTATCTGAGATCTTGGTGTTACGGAATGAATCACCCGAAGAGAATGAGTGTTATGTTCAACGATGGAGCGAGCTCTGTGGGACCGTGTGATGACAGGCTTACGTTCAACAGCATGACCCAGAAATCAGGACGAGAGAAAGACAGGGATGAGGAGGGCGTACGGCACAACTGCAGTTAATGGCAGCCTTGATGAAGATGTAATACGATATCTGCAACAACAAAGGGCCATTCTTGTTTGATAATTAATGAAATTGTAGTGTATATAATGCAATGACAGCAAAGACATATGAGTCAGTATGAGAGCTTTGGTATTGGGACAGATGAGATTCAACAAAAACCTTATTTCAGTCAGATCCACTATAGTCAAAGAAACTTAGATTAGGCCCACCATTTCCATGAAGTTCTATTTGGCGGTATGGCTCTGTTGTGGGAGCTCCCTCTCCTTCCACGTGCCCACATGGAAAGGCTGAAGCAGGGAGCTAGGCAGCAAATACAAGAAGAAAAACAGGTAATAAACAAATTTACAAGAACTGACAAAGGTCTCCAGTAATTGTGATGTTAATTTTAATTAGCAATTAAAAAGGAGCTGTTTTGGATAATACACGTCTAAGGTTTATCTGAATACCTTTTTATTAATTCCCCGTTTGTGTAGGTGTGTCGGAACTTGTTATGTTATCTTCCACAGGTTATCTTGCAATTACCCAGAGCGTGAGTGATTCTGTAGGCCAGTGTGTTACTCACGCCCTTTATCATAGCCTTTATGTGACAAAATCTGGAGCCTGTAAACAACTGTAATTGGGCTCAGGGGGTATTGGACAAAAACAGTCTGCATCTGTGAGTTTGACTATCATTTCATCCAGCTGTTTGGGGATTGATTTTATGTATAATCCAGAGGAACAGACTAAAAAATAAGCCAAAAATTGAAAACCAATGCCTTTGATGAATGAAAGAGTTTTGTTGGAGCAACTACAGTACAATTCGTGAAAACTGGAGAACTCTTCTATTCTTCACTTCCAAAAATGATCAATCAAATCTATCTTTAATTTACCTTAGGTCATATATCAACCCAGTTGCACTTTGCACTTTTACTTTAGTACCATTTCTTTTACCAGCCATCCCAGGGCTGCTGCTACAGTCCTGTGTACAATATATATCATTGTCAGTGTGTATTGTCTTCGATACTAGTTGATGCTGCGCCAAGAGTGTCTGTTCCACGATGTGTGATTGTCTTTTTGTGTGTGTTTCCTCAACAAAACAAGTTAACATATTTGTGCAACCTTTGCATTTTTAAATGTTCTGAAAATGTATTATTCTACTTGTAAATGAATGCCTGACAGGAAGTTAAATGGAGAAATGTTAAATCTATGGACTTTCAAGTTTTCCTAAGTTTAATAAATGAGCCTGAAGTCAGGTCTCTAGAATTATCTTTAAACAAACAACTCGGTAAATGTGTACAGACGAGAGTTTTTAAGACATTATGACTGCAACCACTGTGCCCATTTCTGAATAAGCAGATTGGAGTAAAAAACTATGGTGTCTCCCATGTAAAAGTAATTAATGTTTCCCCATAAATGTATGTAAAATGTAATGGATTTCATTTGATTAAGGGAGTTACTATATATGAAGAATAAAATCTGTCTTCTTCTTAATTCCCATGTTGTTTTATTTGATTAAATAAGTATAGCTAGAGGATTACATGCTAATCTGTGGGACCACCCAATTCTGACAGACTCGGGTTCATACATATTTGTGAGGCAGTAATATGTCACTGTGGAAATATTCTGTGAGGCTTGTGATAATTTCAGCTCAGATTAAATTATATGTAACAAACAGGTGCATCTTGTTTTAATAAGGGAAAAAGAAATGTCCATTGTCTTTTCCATTCATGTTAATATAAAATCACAGTTGTATTTATGGTTAATTTTATAAGCTCTAGCAGATATTGCATAATCCCATCTTGTCTTCAGCAGGAAGACTTGGTTTAAGTCGAGTGACAGAAAAGTGGAGAGTCAACACATTTATTCTATTAGAAGGAAATGAGGCAGACATAGAGTCTGTGTTTATCCATTATGAAATCCATATCTGTCTGGAAATGAAACACCAGAAGTTCAGTCTCCACAGCACTTCTTTGCAAATCAGGGTCGGACCAAAGAATTAGCTTGTTTTTAAATGATTAATTAGCTGCTATGATTCTCTGATCAGCCTTGGAAAAATCAATTAATGTTAGTATCCTCAACATGGCACATTTAGGGCATCTTCAAAAAGGGATTCACAGCAAAAAAACAAACAAAAACCCAACACATAAGCATAAAGAGTCAAGCAAAATTTATATTCAGGATGACTCTGCTCCTGTGAAGAGATTGGTGCAGCGATGCCAAGTTTTCAAAAATGCAAATGTTGTTAAAGGAGGGCCTTTGGGTGGAGGTACTTGGCCTGCATTAAATCATAATGACATTTATGCGGCTCAGCCTCTGAAACTATCAAAGTATACCTTGCCTTGTCTTTTGATGTAAAATGTGTCCCCTGTCAGACAGGATGTTCCCTATCTTTGGGCCTGTCAGTGGACGAAGGTAGTTCGTACATGGCTGAATTGCTGCCATTCTTGCACTAATGATCAAGTGGCTTTTTATAGGGATGGACTGTGAATTAAATTGCCAGTTCCATGACAATAAACCCTGCAAATTGACCACAATGTCCCTTAACACCAGCATGTATTGCAGTTTGAGATTTTACTCGAGAGCAACTAGAAACAGTGTTGTCACATTCCTCCTGCCTGGAATACCAAAACAATTAACAGGACTATTTCTGTGAGAGATGACCACAAACCCACGCTCAACTGCCGCAGGTGGCGAAAGGCTGTCTTCCAATTAACAAGTCTAATTACATCACAACTCTGCAGAGTTGTCTGGCGTTCATTGTGTCTGATTGTCAGTGTGTGCTTGCGTGTGGGTGCTTTGTGTGTGCGTGTGTGTGTATGCAACTGTTCATCGCAGAGTGTGAATTCAAAAACATAGCAGAATGATAAGTGGGGTCAAGGGACAAAATGTTATTTCTTTCAAGGCTTGATAATTGGCATGGAGAGTTCTCAGCAGTTAAATACTGGAACCATAACAGGCTACATTGTGCATTAGCTTTTTGAAGGAAAACAAGTGCTGTATTGTGGGCAGCTTGGTACAAGCTACAAGATAGCAATGCAGATTTATCACTGGGCTGTTACAGACATAACAGTAACTGACCGTTATTTTTTGTAGCTTTTCCAAATGAAATTTCTTTTTTTTCTCTTTTTTCTCTTATCTGTTTGTATCACTGTTGCCACATGACATTTCCAAAAGTAAATGGTGTGTAAACTGAATGTATGGGGGGAACAAATTGACTGCCATTAACAAAAAGATTAAAGAAAACCCCACTGGATGCTCCCTGCCCAGCACCAAACGGCAGACAGCAGTCAATATTTAGTGTCTATGTGGTGACAATGGAGAAGCATTTAGCAGCTTTTCTTCCAGGAGTTGGTGGAAACCAAGAAAGAAAATATTGAACTTTGTCAAGTGGAGAGAAACGCAACTCCAAATAAATGCTAATGCTCAGTATCTGCTTGGGTGAGCAAATTTGCAACTTTTTGCTGAGATGTTAGGAAAATCAACGTCGAGGTGATAATCTGTTCCCACTGCCTTAGTTCTTGAAGGTGTAAGAAAATGTGTGATGAGTTCGGCGGGGGCGGCATGGTGGTGCAGTGTTAAGCACTGTCCTGGGTTTGATACCTGGCCGGGGCTTCCGGGGCCTGGCTTCCTCCCACAGTCCAAAGACATGCAATTTAGGTCAGCCCTGTGATGAGTTGTACCCCGCCTCTCGCCCAATGTCAGCTGGGATAGGCTCCAGCCCCCAGCGACCCTGCATAGGGCAAGTGGTGATAGATAATGGATGGATGGAGTTTGGTGGTGGCAATTGTATAATTCTATGACTTATTTATGACTGACTATAACTGATTTATATTTTATCAAAATATTGTCACAGGCCATGCTTGTTTTGCCATGTTTAACCTAACATAGGTTTAGACTGATAAAAGCTTGTATATTTAATGCGTTTACCAAATTGTATCCATGTGCCAAAAATAGCCCCCGGCCATTTGCAGGCATGCAGGATGTTACAGTCTCCTTACTGGCTTATTGAAAAACCTAAATTCAGCCCAAACAAAAACGAGACACTGCACGCTTCATAGGTTTTATCTGAAATGAGAAGTCCGTGTTGTTTTCTTCTTTCTTCCACTTCTCTTGTACCTCAGTAAGGCACAAAACAACCTGTTTCACCCAATTATCTCTCCCACAGGGCACAGTCAGGCAATTTGGCTCAGTCAAGACTCTGATTCATTGAGCCAGATGATTTAAAGCTTTTGGGGGACACAAGTCAGCCCAGTAGGACTGAAAATACTATGAGATTCTCAGTTGATATTTTGCAGTGTGAGTTGCTCCATAAGTATATTTCCAGACTTCCTCATTTGTCACCCTGTTAAAACTTGTATTTCTAAGAGATTAAAAAAAAAAAAAGATGTGAAGGATAACATCTACCCTACAGTGACAGATGAAAGCTGCTTCATACATGCTACGTAAATATATTGACAATATGATGAGTATTGATGTGTCTCATATTCTACATATTATAGAATTGATATATGTACCTTAAAGCAAGAAGATGGGTTTGCATGTGAGTAATTAATAAGGACGATCAGCAGTGATATGAGCACAATGTCCTTGACAAACATGGAGGCAATTTTCAGAAACATTAGGCCTTGCAAAAGTAATACATGCCTGGAGCTCCAGAGGACAGCATTTCCAATAATTACTGCATGAGGTTGAGTACTCAGCCGTATAAAAAAAAGCTAATGCCTCATCTGATGCCTGCAGACAATTTAGCTGTCCTTGGAAGAAAAACACACACACAAGCCACAGGACCACCGTGGCTTTATTGCTATTTTAAGCCATTTGTACCTTTTGCAGTGACCCTGCAAGAAAATGTTCCGTGGTCTCGTTTTAGCCCCAGCCCAACCTCGCCCACAGGCTGTTTAAAGCCAATAATTGTTGACCAATGCATCAAGTGACTCTGAATTGTTGCAATTAGAAAACAATGCACCAAATAAGCTATTTTAAGTCATGCGCTATCAGCAGGAACAGCAACGGAGAGGATAATTGCGTATTGACAAAAGAGGGTGAAAAGCAAAGACGGCATGCAAGACCACTCTCCAATTTACTCTGTCATCTTGAGGCTCTGATTATGCTGTTTACTGACCAGATAATTGGGGCAATGTTTGATAAAAACAAACATTTTAGGGCGAAGCTTCAAATATAAGCAACGTGCATAAAACGATTCCGAGCACTTAATTGGGAAAATGCTTTCCCCATTTCCTGCAACTGCTTGTGAGGCCTGACACACCCGTGACATCCTGGCACCCTGGAGTTGAATGTACTGTTATTCAGTGGGCGGAGCAATTTTTCTTTAAAAGCATAGGGGTTTTCATGCTTCCTTGGGTGTAAACTGATACTAAATGGCTTGTTAAGTCTTAATTACCAGATTAATCTTGGTTTCTGCTACACAAGCATTAAAAGGACAGTGACCAGCCAATGTTCTATTAGTATTAAATATGTTTTATAGCCAAGGGGATTAAAGCCCCTGAAAATCTAATTTCTTATTCAGCTTCTTATTATGAGTGATGAAGTCTTACACATGCAGACAAAATAATCTGCCGGACAGATTTGGTTTTGCATTTTTGTTTTTATCTGGGCTTTCCTCGCTGGTTTGAAGTGAGCATGGTTTGGTTGGAAAATGGTGATGTTATGTACTTCAGTGCACCACTGAGGGTTCGATAACATTTGAATCAAAATCTGGCAAAAATGATTTTTCTTACGTTGCAAGTCAGCCTTTGACTATTAAACTTTGAATACGTGATAATTCTTATTAAAACTTAAAATTTGGGTATCGGTTATTAAGTCATTAATATTTAATATTGTCAAGCAAAACGACAGATTACACAATGCCTAAAAACGCAGCACAATTGTGGATTAAATTATGGGATTTAACCCTCAGCAGTCAACAGTGATCTAAATTTCATGCACATTATCTCATTTAATTATCAGGATTTCTAGTTTTCTATCTAGTTTTCACCAGAAAGTACAGAATATAACATGAAACTAAAATGTACTTCTTCAGGGAATCTGTGATGGAAACTCTCCACATCTCTTATTAACAGCTTCCTCTCAAAAAATCTGTTGCTGAGCACCATCTAGTGTTGAAAGTAATTATTTTGAATCTGTTTTTTTGTGGGGTTTTTTGCTCCAAACACTCAGGAAGAAAATAACTTGCTTTTACTGTATGTGCACAATAGAGATCTGTTTGATACCTTGACTTTAATGAGATGAGATGTAACTCAGATGTGAAGTCCATCACCATGATTTGGAGTATGTTTCTATTGAAGAAAATGTGACACCTTCCTCCAAAAATAATTACCGGTATGCTGGCAAGAAGAAACTTACGAATTAAATAGGTTGTGTCGTAGAAATTTAACATCAGTTTTTTAAATAGAAGTACAGCTATATGTTGCTTGTTGATGACTTGCAGTGTAAGAAGACAGCGTCACATATCCGCCTGGCTGAGTCTCAGGCTTCTCTGCGTCTCTGTTGCTCAGTGGGTTTTGTAACCCACAGCCAGCAGAAGCCTCATGGCTGGGTGGAAGACAACAGAGGCCATCTGTTGTCTGTGTGTTTTCTTTGGTGCCCTGCCACAAAACTCTGCTGCCAGAACACCCAAGGGTACCCATGTGCACCGCACTGCGCCTGGGGACGGGCTCATTGAAGCACCTTTATAGCCTACTGGGTCCACTGGGGGATGCCTGTATTCTGCCAAAGCCCAGACACAATAGCAGCAATGTTTGAAAAGGTTTTTGTTGTTGCAGGATCGTTACACAACCATGCCATTAACCTTAATTGGAGCAGCTTTGTGGAGCACAGAAAAACTTTCAGCACTCTGAGACAGCAGTGTTGCTCCCCTGAGTTACATAAAATCGAAACTGATCTCAGGCTAAGTTAATTGAATCGCAGAATATTTATACGCCTGCTGAAGACCTGAGGAGTAACTGAGTGCTATTGCCATTACATAAGCACAGAAACACACCGTAGTTTAGTTTGAAATTGTGTTTTTCTGGGTACAAATAATGACAGTATTGAATTGCCCATTGGTGATGAATGGGTGTAGGCCAGCAAACACACACATACAGTAAAAGAGACATAAGTGATATAAGGATAATTTGTTCACCTTCTAAGGATGGTAATTAAGCCTTAAGGCTGAATAAACATAATGGCTTCTTGTTGGCATAATGTTGTCTTGGTTAATGTCAAGTTGTCATAACAAAGAAATCTCAAACAATGTCAATTTTGCATTAAAAATGACACAAATGACCAAATTACACTTAATGACAACAGCCAAACATTAAGAAAGACTCATTCGTGGCAGGTGTCATGTCATGGTACAGGACGGTGTCATTATGCACACCCCTTCAACTGAACAGTACAGTATGGCATTATATGTACATATGTCATTAGAGTTCCTATATTGTGGGCCAAACCAAGTAACTGTATAAGCAGTCTGCCTATTGCATCCTCAAATGTAGTGAAAATAATAGGTTAACAGGGAAAATCAGAAACTCTAGCATTCTTTTCCATTTGTCAGACTCTTTGGTCTCCCACAGTAGGGAGATAGTATTATTAATATCTCCCATTCATCAGAGAAAATAGCCCACAGCACTTCCTTCCTAAATCTGTTATCTCATACCCATGTTAATCTCCATAGAGATTGGATTGCAAAAGAAGATTACTGTGATAGCAGGATTTTTTCAGGGCAGCAGGTCTCTGCATATGTCTTGGAACCAGCAGTGCTACCCTGACTTATTTGGATTTCAAAGTAAGAAAAAAAAAAAGATGTTTGTCCCTGAAGTTAATCTTCCATTTAGTGTTAATGGAGCGCTTCTTGGCTGTATGCTGGTTTGCCTCTGACAGAAAGCTGAGGACAACAGATAAACACATTAAAAGGCCAAAACGGGAAAAATAAACTCATTATTTGAATGATTTCTCCCTTTAACTGAATAGCTACAATGGCGTTAAAATAAGCTGCAAACACACATCAATTATTTATCTCAACCAGACCCAGAGTCTAAGATGTTGTTTTCTAAGTCTGGAAAAAGTTTGTGAATGTCAACAGCTTTCACCGTCAGCTTGACAGATTGTGGAAATGCACAGCACTGAATGAATAGTGTAAACATGAGATGAATCATCCCTGTCAACAAACAAAACAAGCAAGCAGGGGAGGAAATGTGGCTGTCTACGGTACTTGTCTTGGCCTGCACCAGCCTTTAAATCTCTATCTTCGCAACCATTGATGACTTTTAAAACTAGAATTTTCTAAATGTATATAAATCCGGTCAGATTCTGTCAAAAAAATAGAAATAGTAATATTGTTTGCAGAGGAAGTGTTGTTTACGCTGTGAAGCTGCTACTGCCATGTTATTTAGTCACCAGAAGCTCTCTTATGAGTCAAAGTCCTAGCTGCACAGTATCGAAACTGCTTAAAGTAATTCAAGTGGAAGCCCAGCCTGGAACACAAACATACATATTAACACACATGTACCACACATTAACAACTGTCACAAATTAAACCTGCATGTGTGCCATTATTATACATAGAAAATCACTGTTCATCTGTTTGATTCCTATAAAGAATCATGTATTATTATAGTTCTAACTACCCCACAGTATATAGGTAGTACCAATTAGCTCCACCTCCACAAGCTACAACATTTAAACGCCTCTTACATATTTACGTGCCACTTTCTAATAAGCCGCCCATTACAAAAAAAAATTTGAGGCTATAACAACTGGCTTATTTTTGCAAGGCATTACTTTTGCATCTAATATCATGCACGTCCATTTAATACAATTTGCAGGACATGTCATTTGAATTTTTTTTACATTTAGGTATCTCAGCCCCTGCACACCACTCATGCCACTAGGGGTCAGGCTAGCATTTACCCAAGTTTACTACCTGTCAATTATGGTCTCTTGTTCTTGCATCCTGTATTCGCATGATAACAAGTTGCCATTTTTCAGGCATTCAACCACACGGTGCCACAGTGATCCGTCTACTTCACATTTAATTACAAAAAAACTGGGAACCTTGGCCTCAAAAGCTCAAAGTACCTCGTTTGTAAAATAATTTTCAGTCTTGAACAACTCATTTTTTGTCAGCTCAGAGGCATCAGCTAAAAGAGGCAGGCATTGTATTTTCATGTTTAAAAATAACCCTTTTAACCATTTGGGCAATTACAATCTGCGCTGGATTACTCTGCATGAACATGACAGGTGCTCAGGGCATACACAGACATGTGCACAGATGTTGGTCCACATACAGTATGTGTCCTAACACAGCATGAACAATGAAATCAGATTTTCTTAGATGGATTTAAAGACAGGATGAGGTCTGCGGAGCCAGCTGGCTTCGCAGTACTACAATTCTGTCATACTGAACAAAGAAAAGACTGGAATTCAGGGTCTCTCACGAAAACGCCACCGGGAAAATTATTGGACTGAAGAGCCTTTTCCGAGTGCCTCATACATGCGATCATTTAGATGAAGTGGGGCTGAGAGACCGGTTCAGATGGAGCAAAAGCCTTTTTCTCCTTGCTCATTTGGAATCCATCCAAGTTCTGTCAGTGATTGCAATCTCACGATGAATTGTTAAGTGCTTTTGTTCGAGCTTAGTGGCTGAGATTGTACTGGAAGTGAAAAATAATAATTTTTTAAAAATATATTGATGCATGAAATGGGGCTGCAAAATCTTCACATCACCAAGATGGAATCACTTATGTAGATGTGGCTCGGGGACGAACTCTTGTCAAATATCAATAAAAGTACAAAAATACAAAATGTATTTTATGTATTATCCCATTCAGGTGTCAGCGACCATGTTTTAGATTGCACTTCATAATCCAATGAACTTGTAACAAATGATTAATGTAACACAGTTTTAATGAAAAATGTTTTATCTATTATTGCCCAAACACATCACACCTTTATTTATTCATTAAGGTACACTATGAAAAGGTGTGATGCTGCATGTTTTGCTGTGGAGTCGCTTTAAAGGTACATTTCACCTCAAAATCAAAACTACATATTTTTCCTCTTAACTGGAGTGGCAAAAGCTTTTGACAAACTAGGTCTGCCTTCGCTCAAATATAATGAATAAATGGCATTTCGCTTGTGGTGTTTAAAGCGGCAAAAAAATACATTTGAAAAACTCAATAGCAATGTATCTTTCTAGAAATCATGAACAGGTTGTGAGCAGTTTCATGTATTTTCTTTCTACTGAACTACACTGTATCACAGCGTAGAAGGAAACGTGCATCTACTTATGGACGTGAGGCTCATGCTTGCGACAAGGTGGGATGTAAACATTAATGGCATCCTCCTCTGCTGAGCTGTAACATTAGCTAGCTCAGTTAGCTAGCCTCTCGTCCATGAGGAGGTGATGCGGGAAGAAAATAGTTCCTACATGAAATCTTTTGGCGCTTTGAGCACCACAAGCGAAGTGCAATCTAGTTCGATTATAATCTAAAAGAGGCAGACATCTCTAGAACTGTTACCGTGCCACTACAAGAGGAAACGTGTGTATTTTTGATTTGAATTTAATTTTATTGGCTTACTAACTGTATGGTAAAGAACAACAAAGTCATATAGCAGTTCACAATTTATTTACTGAATAAATTTGGACAAAACACCAGAATCTGTTACGATACAATCAGAACATCTGAGGCAGATATCCCACCATGCACCACCCCCCTCCATGAAACAAAAGGACCAAACATTAGCACCAAATCAGCACCAACTTAAATAAAAGGTAGCTCAGATTACGAAGAAAAAAAAAAAAAATTAAAGCAATTTTTATTGAAAAGCAACTCAAAACAGTAGCAAATTGAGAATTTTCATGTTTGTTTTTTTAACCTTTCTTTAAAAAAACAAAACATAAAAACAAACAAAAAACAAGCACCCCTCCCTCCCAACCCCCACCCTGCTAGGCAGGCTATAGCATTCATGGGGCACATGCCAATGACTAGATAAAAACACAAATTCAAGTAACATTTAGATACGACTAAACATGTCCACTGGTACCCATTCCGTATGATCATTTCACAGAACCTACGCAGGCAGTAGAAAAATTAACGAGGTCCTGGAGTGAGCGTGTCATAGCAATACTATCACTGAATATCTTGTATCAAGTTTTCAAAAAGAAATGAGGGAGACCAGGTGTCATGGGATGTCAGGGCACCAGAATACTGGCACACAATATATTGTGTATTCTAAAACTTCAGACAGACATTTTCCTTTGTGCCTGTCCTGTGTCAAGATATTGCCTACATATCATACATGAAAAAGGAATCTCTGAATAAAGAAAAACCCTGCAATGTAATTTTAAATATATATTTATTTTTATATATATTTATATATATAGCTGTTACAATTTAAATATATGTGACGTTTTCGTTTCTACAACTGAAGAATAAATTTAAATAAGAGGAAGCTAATTTTAAAAGGTGGAATTTCTCCATTCACCTAACACGTAAGTGCATGACGCCATGTTAGAAGGCTTACGAAGAACAAACCGTTTTAGATTGAGGTTTAGGGAGTGATATTAAAGCAGCAGTAACAACACAGTGGAACAGCTTAAAAACAAAACAAAGTAATGACTATTTATAAAAGGTGGCTGAAAAGTGTGGTGGTGAATATAGTGTGGTAAAGGCATTAATGACTGAGGAGGCAGAAACACACAAATGACTGAAAACAAGGCAGTCAAGGAGTTTAGTGACTATGTCAGAACTATCAGTAATGTAAAATTGAGACAAATGGGAGATGAAACAAAACTTAACCATGAAATAAAGACGAGGTAAACCATGTTGATAACAAAAATCCTAAGCTGCTCCATTTATTAATGGTCCCAGGTCAGGGATAATCACCTTGTATTTGTTTAACAATAGAACTTGTGGTTGTGATTTCTGACCCTGGGTCTGTGGTTTAAATTGGTGCCACCTAAAGCTATGACAAAAAAAAAAAAATCTCTAAGGTGTGGTGTTGCAGTTTTTCAGTTCATTTTAAATGGTTCTCCTTGGTTTCCTGTGTTCTCATGTCCCTTCATGCTTTCCATAGTGTCAAAAATGGTGAATGTGTCTACTTTTATAAGCACCACATTAAACCAAACAGATCCAAAAAGAACATTTGCTACATTGTTTGCAACTTGCATGTCTGGCCACAACGTCCCTGAACGGGAGATGCATCGCCAGGTGATGTATAGATGCCATTTGTCATGCCAGGCTCAAGGTTTTCCATGAAATGGTGGAAAAGGAAACAAGATGGAAACACCTTTTTTTTTTAATGAGTGACAAATGTTCACCTATTAATCTCTAAACTACCCTTTTTGGCTCTGCTTTGAGTGTGGCGAGCCAACCGTGGCGGAGTCGTCCGTTTGTGCTTGGTGTTTGCTCAGCTGAAGAACTGCTCCAGCTCCTCTTCCATGTTCACCTCAGGCACCATCTGCTCCTGCTCTCTTTCTCCTCTGCCGTGCACCACAGTGCCCCCTATGGCCCCGGAGGAGGCGAACCATGGGTGCTCTAGAATCTCCCGTGAGGTGAGGCGCTCTGTGGGTTCCCGGCGGAGGATGGAGCGGATCAGGCACTTGGCCTTGGGCGTGAGCGTCTCAGGGATGTTGAAGTGGCCCCTGCGGATTTTGCTGAACAGAGAGCCAGGCTCAACGTCATGGAAAGGATAGCGCCCCACAAGGATGGTATAAAGCATGACGCCCAGACTCCAGACATCAGCTGCCTTCCCCGAATAGCTGCCGTTGGCATTGAGGATCTCAGGACTGACATAGGCTGGGCAGCCATGTTTGTCTGACAGGGAGTCATCATGACCATCCAGGATGTAAGTGTCCTCAAGGCTCTCCAGCTTCACAAGGCTTCTGGAGACACACAAGAGAAACAAAAAAACATTGAGCATGATGATACTGCTTTATGAAACAATGGACACACAGAATTATTTGATAACATGAATGATTACCATCATAGTTCCAAACTTTAGATGCCAAGGAACAAAAATAGAAATACAAAAGACACTCAAGTGGGGTAATTTGCTCCGATGGACATCCTAAGTGTTTTAGATCCATCGCTTTTGGATATCAGAGGAAGTAGAGCACATAATGCTCAAGGCTTAAGTTTGACATTTCCTTTCACTTTGATAAAAGCCGAGCCAAAAAGCACTGACAAATAGGCTTTCCAAAAGACCTCCACAATTCAAAAGAAACACAATTATGGGTGACTGATTGTCTTAGGTTAAATGCATTGAACTGTTTCGCTCAGAGAATCAAGGCCAATGTGGATTTTTCGTCTCCCGCTCTTCCCCTAAAAAATAGCATCTATTTGCACCCTTCTCTAAACCCTACAATAGCAGCTATGATACCCTTAGTGCTGATAATAATGGCTGGTTGTTCAGAGGCGTTGTCGCTAAAGACTTTTGAGAGGCTCAGGCAAGAAAATTTTCCACGTGCATGGTAAGAGACACTTTAGGGGCTGTGCAAATGCTGCCATGGTGTGCGTGAGGTCCAATGACACATGGTGCACGAGACAAAGAGCCAGGATGTGTGATAGTATCTACTGGGAGCTAGTAGGAAAAGGAAAACCACAAAGTATGGGCTTGGACATATTCAAGAATGTATTTTTTTATGCCCACACTTTCACATTAGCCCACTCACTGGTTTAATGTCAGTAATAGTAATTTGCTTTCATTAATATTCTGTAGAGTGTTTTCACATTTTCACAATCAGGAAAATTCTATTGTTCCTTTGCAAGTTAATGTGCCTTTTTAAATATCACTGTCTAGATAACCACTCATTTGGAGGACTTGCACAAAAAATGTTGGATACTCGTAGTGCATTGTCTTTAAGCTATATGGGATGCAATGTGTGCTGACCCTAAAATGTCTCATGCGCTTGTTGAAGGACAAGAGATCAACGGGAACCGTTTAAGTAGCTGTGCTGGACTCTACTCAAGGCCGACCTTTGACTGATGCTCTTTAAACAGGGTGCTGTTTGTTCAAAGGATAACAGCAGTATGACAAAACTGTATCAGGAAGCTCACAAAAGCTGAGGAAGCCTACTCAGGTGTAAGGTTATGTCTGGTCTTGTTCTTTTCCCTTTCTATGCATTCAACACAGCCTTTTGTCACACATTTGGGTTCAAGCCATCTCTGAGACTCTAAAGCAGCTTCATATTCGTGTCTCTGCACTCTTGTGTCCTCTGAGCCAGGAGGACTAAAAAGGTTTAAGAGGATTTATGACAGACTGTATTGTAAATGTGACAATGTGACCCAATACTGTCCTGCACCATCACTCTTGAAATTCACCTGTCATCAATCATTTAATGGGAGGAGGAGGAGGAGGAGGAGGAGGAGGGCATCCCAGCTCATGAGCAGTCTGGTGTAACATTCAAGGTCATTAAAACCGTACTGAATATGTGAGGCAGCTCAACTTCCCTTTTCCACAGTTAGCGCCAAAGCATGACGTAATACTTTCAGATAGAAGGAATTGAGGTGCAGACATTCTGTGCCTGTGCAATGGATATCTGATAAGAGCTGGCTGTGAAGACGTTTCTGTAAGAAACTTAGCATTGACATAATCAAACTTTTAATGAAATTGTTTTGAGTCTGAATCGACATCTAGGAAAATTAAAAATAATGTATATCTTTATTAATTAAAAAAGGGTGCTGCTGAGGAAACAGATGTTTTTTATGCATGTAGTTTTGAAATGCTGCCACCAGGGGTCAGTAAACCTGTGTTGTGTGAATGCGATTCTATAGATTTCTCCTGCTGATCACAACAAAGTGCAGCTGCAGCAATCTCCTGACTTAATTGATCATCTGTCATGCAAACGCTAGTCCTGGTTTACTTCTGTCCCTTCTTTTCAGTTCAACCACTTTTGCAATAAATGCACTGCAATGATCCTCCCCAAGTGGGATCCCATGTGACATATATAATGTATATACTATACGTGCCATGCCCACTACTAAACCTTAAGCACAAAAATAGCTTGGGGAGACACAAAGGGCTTAGGTTTCCGGTACTCTGCATAACATTTGGGAGAGCCATGTCAGTCTTGCACTGTGTCAGTTTACACTATCCTGGGTGTAAGCTGAGATATGACACAGATAACACTAAGACTTGTCATATACAACATGTACAGATGAAACAGAGATATAGCGCACTGTGATAATCAGTGATCGACAGAGACAATAACTTCTGCAGTACTCACCTGTCCTCATTCTTAAAGACAAACTTCCTCAATTTGAGGTCACGGAGGACCAGTCCGTTGTCGTGGCAATGAGCCACGGCCGAGGCTATCTGATAGAAGAGTCTGGCAGCTTCGTCCTCCCGCAACTTCTTGCAGGTGCGGACAAAAGAGTGCATGTCTCCATAGCTTCTCTCAAAGAACACATACGCTCGAGTCTCCCCGAGCAAGATCTCCAGGATTTGGTTAATATGCTGGTGCTGGCCCAGGGCAAAGTAGGCCGCCAGTGACTCCTGGTATCGGCCAATGTCAAAGACCTGCAATCATAAGAAAGGAAAGCAATCATATTTAGAATCTATATTTTAGCCAAGTAGCAGGGCGAATGTCTCATTAGGTGTTTTTTTTTTGTGTCAGGACGAATAATTAAATCAACAGAAAGAGCTTCAAATTGTCTTGTAATTGAGCAAAATGTGACACTAAACTTGTGTTTACTCTTTTGGCAGAGGGATTAAGGTTGCACGGAGGCAAAGTGATAGCGTTGTGTTAGTGAACGCTATGGTATTGTACTGCAGCTCGGGGGTTGCAGTGTCTCTTTTGTTTCCATAGTAACACCCCCCCCCCCCCCCACATCACTACCACCGCGCTTACCAATTGACTTGCAGTACAACCAGTTCAGGTGAGAGGGTTACTCTGCTTGCAGTCAATAAAAATACACCCCTCAGCTCTCGAGATCTTAAGTTGTGACCAAGGCTTCCAGCTTGGCAGGAAAGTTCAATCGTGGATGTGGGGATTGATTGGTGCCGTGTTGAAGCTGGCACAAAGTAGGTGAGGTCAAAAGACAGATAGCTCATAGACTGTGCCAAAGGCTGTTAATTTCTTATTGCGATGACGAAACATTATCTCCAGTCAAAAGGTACAGGTTATTGGATATGTCATGCCTTGAGAGTCCAACGGTGCATGTAACTATTGTCTCAATTCATCAAGCCACTTAAGCCTACTTAAAGCTGGAATGTACCTCTGGGATAACCCCACTGCCCTTATAATCACATGAAAGTCAATATGGGCTATAAATGCAGTGAGTAAAGAGTGTGTTCTCAATCATCAGGGGAAAGTGGCTTATTTCTTAGAGTTAGAGGGGTCAATGCTGAAGACAATGTCACAGCAACTGGCTGAACTTGTGAAGTTCCCTCATCCTGCATGCATTTCTCTCAATACAAGTGTGCTCAAAATATCACAATCCCACTAATATTTGGAGCAAAAAGGTGCAATATGACTATACTTTTATTAATTATAAAACCCAAGAGTGAAATGACACGGTTATATTATTGCACTATGAAAAGGAAGAAGCCATGGGTAAGCGAGGAGTGTGTGCATGGTTACTCACTCCTTTGTCAACGTTACATCATGCAATCCAAACCACGCAGCTCGCCTCATTCACTTTTTCCATTTGGCTGCTGTGCCAGCTCGCTATTAACTATTCAAGCAATTTTTTTTTTTTTTTTAAGTTGAATGGTGTGGACTTGCTGCTATAGCCAAGCCACAGATACCAACTCAGTATTGCTCTATATGGTATGTGCATTACATTTGGGGCGATATTTATTGAAATAAAGCCAGAATCATCCATGTGATAATGAATGCAACGGTGGAGGACCTGCAAGATCATGATTTTGTCCTGAAAATGCTATTTTCACATTGCTTAACTGTTTTGGGTTCATAGGAAAAGATAGTGAAGCTGTTCGTCGAGCATTAAAAGGTAGGACACGTCTACCATATCGCCTACTAACCTTACATACGAGCTCTTCCCCGCTGTGCAGGTGGGCGGCTCTGAAAACGTGGTCTCCCTCAAGTGGTTCCAACAAAAGGTAGTCCCCGATGCGGGAGATACAGTGCGAGGAGTCCGGGGTCTCCGGCGGGCTGGGGGACCCGAGGTTGGGACTGAAACTCTGGTGCGACTCTGTAGTCCTTAAGCAAGACAATTCTTCGAAATCGTGCGATTTGTGCCGTGATCTCCCATAACGCGAAATGTTAATTGGATTTGACCTCTGTATGTTCATGAGGAATAAGTGTGATAACTCCACAAAATCGGGGGGGCCTTCCTCCTCCGTGTTCTTCTCTTCCTCGATCCGGGCACCACTTTGGTGTAAACTCAGTGCAATATCACAAATCGTCCGATACTTTAGTAAATCTTGAATAAAGTTTTTTTTTTTTAAAAAAACAGGAAGATTTGATTTA
The DNA here is from genome assembly GCA_037974645.1 of Hollardia meadi. NCBI lineage: Eukaryota > Metazoa > Chordata > Actinopteri > Tetraodontiformes > Triacanthodidae > Hollardia > Hollardia meadi. The sequence continues at coordinate 3,701,942 of JBBPCS010000238.1, forward strand.
ACTGCACCTTGCTGCTAGATGATGAGGCAGACTTTCAACTGGGTAAAAGCTGGCTCATTGGTTTTTAATACAACAAAGGGAGGTCTGTAATTTTTTTTGCAGAGTTCAACTGTTCATTTGCACCCCTTTGTTTTCCATTCAAGAGATAAAGCCAGGCTAAAATGACACAATTACAGCCCCAGGTCGACTGAAAACCATTTGCACAGACCTGCTGCAATTTCGTTAACGTTCGCAGCGCACGTAGGTACGACAAAACCGTAACAAAGGCGACCAAAAGTCAGCTTTTTCAATGAATGAAGGGCGCTAAGTTAAAGCACAGCTTGTTTGCTAGCTTATCTCACCGGTTAATGGTATGGCACGTTTCATAAAACGGAAACAAATTTGCTGGACACCGCTTACAGGCACAGGAGGGAAAAAAATGCACAAGCAAAATATGAAAAGCAAGTTCTGCAAGCTTAATTTACGGAAATTCGACAGAGAAATGATGGCTAGCAGGTGCAGAGCTAACTAGTTAGCTTCATTGGCTAACTAGTACTAGGTCAGTGCACGGCCTTGTTCCCTGGGATCATATCCATGCACGGCGACTGTCATCTATCACATAAGGATTAAACCCCATCCGGAGGGGGGAAAAACTGCTGTAGCTTGCTCTTTGTGTGCGGGAGTCGACGTCCTCTCTTTTTCTCTTGGTCTAGTCCAATGGAAGAAAAGTGTCGTCTGTCTTGTATGTCTGCTGCTGGAAGCTGCTGGAAGGAAGGAAGGGACGGCCGGCCGACTTTCCCAGGCCTATCCCTTGATTCAGCAGGACATCCTCTCTCCCGTGTTGCTGCTGTGCTTGTTACGTGGCTGGGAATCTAGTCCATTCAGTGCGGAGGGGAGGCCAGCCGAGCTGCACACACTGCACTCACTGCGCCTGTACAGAGCGAGAGCTGCCTGCCTGGCGGAGGGGGCTTCTGCACACGCACGCGCACACCGGCGCAGACACGCACACATGCATGGACACAGCGACCCGCCCCCTGACGTCACTGCCACATCGAAAGCCCATTGGCTTGCGACCTGAGTTATAATATGCAGTGCGGTCATGTGAGAGGCATGTAGTGCGACTACACCCCCACGAATCTAAATGCGTCGCACGCTGGTAATTTGCATGAGGAGGGGGGCGGTGATGCGAGTGAGAGTATAGCTACTGTACGTGCTGTGTTACAAAAGTGTTTCCTCCTGAAATGTCATTCAAGGGAAAGCGAGGGGGATCCCTCTCTCACTGTAGCAGGCAGACACACACCACCCAGCACAGTTATGCAGTAGGGTTATTCATTTGCAGAAAACAGTGCATGCAGCCATTATTTATTTAAATAATTTAAATAATTGAAAATACAGCAAATAATGACAACGATATTATATATATACAAAAAAAATGATCAGTCAAATTTATCTTAAACGTTGTTAATGTGTTTTGTCTCTTTTTTGGCAAATGCCTTACAACCGAAATAGGAGTGTAGGGAAGTGGAGAACCAGGCTGTAACCATAACTGTGCAAAAAGAGTGCAAACAGAACAATTACACCTAATGAATAGCGAAAAGGCAACCAGATAAACTGAAAACATCCCCAAATATCTGCTGGATTATTTACATAATATCATACTGTATGTGTATTATTAACACAATATCAATAGTTCATTTTAAATATCAAGGTTTATGTCATTATTATTATTATTATATATCGTGACACCCCTAGTTTTATGTAAAACATGCTGTACCTCACTTATTAACTGCTGCACTGCAAGTGTCCTCCTATCGAATTAATAAACACAATAAAAAGATGCATTATGATAGGATATAATGAATGAATGAAATGTAAGCCTACAGTACAGAAATGCAACATAGGAGCATGAATCACATGATGACAAGAAGAAAAAAAGGGGCTAAGAAAGGGCACGAGTGTTAAGTGATTTAAGCATGTGGTGACATTAAATCAGTGGCTAAAGCTCTGAACTTACACTTATGGGCTTAAGCGTTTGAAATATAAAAGCGAGGTATTAGCTTTGCTATGGTATGGGATTATATTCCAGATATTTGTTCCAAATGTGGAGGATCTTTGACCAGAGATTTTATTAAAAGCTGGCGCAGCGCAGTGTGCTTTTCTTGTAGCTCTTGTAACTCCTGTCTTGCAGAGTTGCACCCCTGTAATACATTACAACGCGAAGGATGCAAGAGGTTCATTATTCATTGTTCTTCCTAGATTACCAGAGGGGTGTGACAGCAGGACTGTGCAATTCCATGTAAGAATCCGGGGCGGTGAGAGGAATGCTTGCAGCTGGACGCAAGACACTGACAAAAGTGTTCGATTTAACCTTTATTCCCCTGCTTGCAGGCAGTAGCAGTGCACACGCGCATACACAAAACATGCACTATTCTAAATCTTCGCTTCTCACTGCCTGCCTGAATAAACCCCCGCAACATGGAAATGCATTTTTCACACAGAGGCCCCTCATCTTGGAAACGGTGGTTCACAGTTGCAGAATGCGGCTGCACCCACAAGCTTTTATATCCCACTCCTCAAGCTTATGTGTATGTATGTTTCTGGGTTCTCTGTGAGACACCCACTTTATTCTTTAACACTGGAACATTTTTCACTATACAATAGCTTTGCTTTTGTCTCACCTATTCAGTTGAGAACAATATCAACATGCTACTGAACTATGAAAATGTTGCGGGTTACTACGCTGCATCCTGGATAAACACAGTGTTACCAATTCTGTTTTATGACACTGTATCTCTGCCTTTGCCCAGCGCTCTAACCCCAAATAGGGATTCTGTTAAGCCTAAACCACAGCTGTGCATGAATCAGAATAATAATCCCCAAAGATTCCTTTTGCCCCCATTCCCTGATACACTGTGTGACTCATTTTCAGTGGAAAGCAGCACTTGAGAAAATCCATTGAAGCTCATCAGCTCTCCAGACACGCCTACATGCCAAGGAGTAACAGCAGGCTGCCCCAGCACTGCCTTCCAGTGAGAGCTTATGACTGTGTGTGTATACCACTGACGCAAGATGTCCTGGAGGACTACAGAGGTCGTTGAGGATGGGTGAACATCTCTGAATCCCCAGAGTGATGTTATGATGTTGCCAACCTCCTGATAGGCCGTGTTGCAGTGCAGGAGAAAATCTGAGGTCAGTGTTCCCTGTTGAAATTTAGAGGAAGGCCTAAATAGGTTTCTTACAGCGGTTTCAATGAAATGAAATTCATTAGAACGCATCACGACTCAAATGAGAGTTGTTTCCCTTGACTTGAACATTCAGAAAATAGCCAATTTCCCACTGTCACATAGCAACGCAGATAGCCAACTCATGTTGACACCATGAAGAATCAGCGCTGTCACATCCAAACCCTGCGGGGTGACTTCCACTGAGAAATTCGATCATACATGAGTATTTAGATGCAGAGGCATAGGAGGAATGAGATCATTCAGCGAGGGTGAGAGGAGATGATGTGTGGGAGAGCGAGGCAGGACAACAGAGGATGAAAAAGCAGGCAGCAGGAGAACGTGACGAGTGGCGGAGAGACTGAAACAAGAAGAGAGAGGGATGAAAGTGACAGAGAGTGTGGTTCCTCTCTCCAGCGTTGTCTTCGAAATACTTTGTGTCAGGCAGTGAGATGCCAGCTGGAGAGCTGAGAAGAGGAACAACATGTTAAATACATAATTGCATAGAAATATGTGGGAGTAAAGGGCAACCATAAGTAAAGGCAAAGATGCTTAACAAGGCAAACATGATAAACACTCACAGTCATAATGAAAGCAAAATCAACAACAACCAGTCTTCTCAGTTCTGTTTTTGACTGCACACCCTGCTCCCACAGATTGAGTTTATTTTTACATTTACTAGTGAGAATTATACAAATTCCAAGGATACTCATTCTTTTTATGACCCATAGTGAACGTGCTAGTACAGGGCAACGGCTGCAATACCCCTCAATTTCAAGTGAGTGAAAAAAAACAAAAAACAAGTTATTTTGGGGATGGGTACATGCGCCACATTCTGCTCTCCATGGGGCTTTGGGACCTAAGGCCTGTTTTTACACAGGGGAGTGAGGGATAGAGCAGTGGATTGGAGGACAGAGAGGGAAGAGAGGAAAGAAAGGAGGGAGTGTGGTAGATAATGTTTCACTCGTGATAGGAGGATGCTCACATTTTCACCCTTTCTTTTCAAAGAACCTGCTTGCTAAACGCAGCTCGTCACACGGCAATTGCAATCGCAAAAAGTAGCCCAATGACACCTGCAAGCTTTTTCCCAGTATCGGTTTCTACATTAAAGTGAAATGTTAGACAAAAAGGAATGCTACCATTGGTAATTGTGGAAGTCCGTGGTATTTTTTTTTCTATATCCTAAGAGGTTCAAAAGTGCCATTTTCATTATGATGGATGCATTCGCCATAGGAGTGCCGTCATCTCCTCTCAGAAACCGAGACAATGAAGACACTTAAAGCTCTGTTATGCGGCGTGTAGCACATACTCTTTATCCTTAAAGGAAGCTGCATGTCAAGGGAGCCCATAATTTCATTCTAAAACTCCCATTTGCAGAATAAAGAGAAATGATGCACATGGATCAACCTCAAATGTTCCAGACAGTATGGCTCCTTCGCCGGACTTAATAACTTACATCCCTCATCCGCATTTTGTCTACTTCAGGCAGTACAGGAAGTGCAAAACTAATGTACACATTGCTCGAAAAATTTGTCCAGTCAGCATCAGGGTGAACCCAAGGGGATAATTCAGCAGATCAAATACGTAAACACTGGCACTTCTGTTGACCTTAATTCAACCTACTGGCTTCTGACCAACAGTTTATGTGCTGCTACATTAAACAACATCAAAACGAAAATGTCCTGTACTGACAAATTCAGGAGGCAGTGCCTGATGAGTTTTTCGGTGAGACATTCTTCCCTGCTTTCCTCTCCGAGGCAGCAGGAAGTGTGAGTGGCTGTGAGTGACAGGTCACGCAGACGAGACCTCCTCTACGTGGAGAGGAAGGATCTTGGCTCGAGGGGGAGACAGGATTGGCGTCACTGGCTTGGATCTCTCCTTCATGAAGTCAGACAGCTGAGTGAGGACTTGTGGCAGCTCTGTCACTGGACAGGGTGACTCACTCACTCATAAGTGGAGAGGTTAATAATAGTCATACATTAGAGCCGCAGAAGTGAAGTCACACAGCTTTAGCAGCTTAAGTCCTCCAAATGGCTCTGCTGCAACGCGAAAATGCATTTCACCGCCTTATCTCTCTATCTCCCATTTATGTGACAGTTTATGGGTAGAGATTACAATAATGTGAATGTCTTCGAGCTAAATTGCTGACTGTTTGCAAGACATTACGTTAGTATTAGCCTACAATGTGCAGTATGTATATTCTAAACTGACAGACACATTAAGGCACCAAGCATAACATGTCAAAACTGCCAGAAGAAATGGAATAAAAATCCCAACAAATACAACATCGCCGGTGTCTTCATTTGTGTTTTCTCTCCTCTTTCTGACAGCTCATATTGTCTTCATTGTGTAGAAGATATTTCCTTGCACTGCGACACCTGCATGAAACTGCCTCAGGCATCACAGGAGGAAAAAAAAACAAAAAAAAACAGGCAGATTTATTAATATTTCCAAACACATAACATTTTGGAGACGCAAGGCAAAGACACCAACATTATACTGCATTCGCTAGTGATGAGTCAGTCACAACTCTCCACAATTTGCAGGGGAGTCATACCAGAGGGCACAGAAAGGAAAGTTATAAAAATAACCTTGTAAAATTTAAAATTGTAATAAATTTTTTTTTTTTAACCCAGAAAAAACCCCTCATAAAAATAAGATTTCTTGGTTAAAAAAATCTTTTCCAATGACCAGAATGAGCCAAATGGGAAAAACAGGCCAAATTGGGGCCTTTGGGTCCTATAGTAGGTTCATCTGGCCCAGTCTTTGAGTATTAAACATCAAATTATATATATAAATATACCGCACATTCAAAAACAGTGCTATCACCTGGCAATGAGGAATTTATAAAACACGTTTTATAAAATGTTACTAGGAATTAAATTCCGGATGTTGCCAAGAAATTCTAAGTAATCACTGTTCCTGGTTCCTTGTAAGTATGATGAAATAGTTATTACAGTAAAACAAAGGATGGAGCAAGATATAGAAAGAGAACCACATGAAGTGTGTTGATGAAGAGAATGGCAGATCGTGGGGGGGGAAAAAAGTAATCTGTGTGGTCCCTGTATCATACACAATATTGAATTCTATGAAGTCTTTTCTGACCTAAAAAGGTGTGGTATTGTTCTACTGGACTGTGTTATATTGTCATCTTGTTATTTTTTCTATGTAGAGGTGGACAAAGTAACACTTGCGTAAGTAGACAAATATCAGGGCACTGAAAGGGGTTCTTGGTGTGCTATATCATACATACAATAATAACAAATAACAGATTCCAGCCTCAAAGATGACTTCACATAGAAGGGCTTACTTTAATTATGCCCAATCCCTGTATATATAACATATAGTATGATACAAAAATATGCTATTGATTATACGTTTACCATATGACCTTTTCAGATGGCTTGGGAAAAGACATGTAATCTGGATGGAAGTGAATGAAATGCAACATCTGTGACTGTGCAAGCAGATATTATGTCTAATGTGACTGCATTTTGGTCACACTGAAGGGATATTCACATTGTGAAAGGTCACTTCAAACTCTTTTGTAGTGATTCAGAGCCTGTATGGTAAGCTATGAAATGATGAGAGCACATTGTCCTTGTCTGGCTTCTGCACACACAAGCTCACACACGCACACACACACACACACACACATGCACACACACACGCGCACACACACACACACACACACTGCACTGCAATTCACGCAACATTCAAGCTGCTGCCATGGCAACCTGTTTCCATCCCCCAAGGAATATTGTACAGGACCGCAAACATAAACACAAACACAGGACACACACACACACACACACACACACACACACTGAAATACACATTAGGGACCCTGTACTCTAATCTCCTGGGAAAAAACACTGTGCTGCTCGGTTTGTGTGCGAGATTGTGCCAAAAGGTACATTTCATGCCTGCTTAGAAAGGAAAATTGTGGCAAGGAGTCATAATGCACTTTTCTTTTGCATCATGCATCATGATGTATTCACAGAACTCCATCATAGCATGATTATGGTCGCTTACTGCCACTTCCATCATCAAAAGTGAATTACAGCTTCATTATGCTGTATTCGTTTTATATGCAACAGCGTCTCTTTTATGTTTTTTTCCTGATGGGGTGGAACAGCCTCTGAAACAGCTTTTAGACTGTGCACCATTAAAACTGAGATCCATACAAATGAAATCCATTCGGGTAAGGCTGCCGCTTCTCCTCTTTTCAATTTGAGAGGATTAATAACCAGCGTGATTATCCTTATGCTATTCTTGCGCGGAACAATCAGACAGGTTGAGTCCCACACAATATGTGGAGGCAGCAGACTCTAAGGTGGGGAGACATACAGCATGCAGAAGTAGATGAAGTGCTGGCAAGGATATTACTTGCTACTGCACTTCATCACTTTAGCTCAACTTCCTGCCTGTAGTGCTGGCTTTGTCTCAAGTGACAAGAATAGTCTCTGTGATTGTACCTACCAGACACTGGCAGGTGCACGCACACACACACACACACACACACGCACACACACACACACACACACACAGCTTCTGTTGGTGTCACAGAAACCCTTGTTGAAGACAGCGGGGATAACTGCTGCATGAAAATCAGTTCAGTTCTCCCTGTTTACTCTAGACATTACCTTTAGGGTAAATCAAAACAGACAGAATCCTCCTATTGTACTAAGTTGCTGTTGCAAAATGGGAATCTAGGCCGCGCCGGATTGAGGGCAGCAGATTTCAGATAAGAACATGCCATGCCACTATGGTTACATGATGAGAGACACAAAGGGAATGCTTGCCCTCTGTGGCAGTCTCAGAGATTCTTGTGTCGGCTGTTTGCCGCTCTGCTTTGAATATGGCATGCATTCACATGCTGCAGCTAAGATAATAAGTGTCGTCTCAAAAGGCCTTCGCCTCAGGCAAAATAGCCTCGAGCCTGACAGAAGCAAACAAGGAGGGTGGACAGAGGGAGAAAGAGAAAGGGAGGAGTAAAGGACCTGCGATTACTGTCACAGTAAGCAACATTAGCGGCATTAGCTGTGACAGTAATGATCTGTTTCTACCATATCTCGCGAACAGAGGCTGGCATGTCAAACAAACCATGCCTGTGGCAATCAACACTGGGCACGGGTCAGTGTATTTAGCATACGATTACAGCTCAAATGACTGCTGTCTATAAGCACAGCATTTGTGGAGGCCAGTACGGAGAAATGCTTCTACTCCTTTTGCCTCTTCTCCTTATTATATTTCTTAAAATGATGGCTTACATAGAAATGGTTAATGAGAACGGTTGCCATGTCTCAGTGCTTAAAAAGCTCTGGGAATCCCTTTGATTAAGGCGTAGATAGTCATTTCTTTAACCTTTCATATTATCTGCCGGATAGGTCTGGTAACTCCGATTTAAGATAATGTAGTTAATCATAAACAGATAGTGGGTATAGGTGGGTAGAGCATTGGTAGGATACTTTTGAGATATCATCTTCATGATTGTATCTTTGATGGTTTTTCCTCCTCCGAGCAGGGCAGCCTCTTTAGCAGCACACCTCTGCAAGTAGAGCACAGATGAGGAGATAAGGTTAAGGATGAGGGTGGCTCAGCTGCTAGTTTCTCATAGTTGCGCCTTAGCTTTCTGCTGACTTGGAGGGTCTGTGCTTTAATGCTGTGTGTGTGTGTGTGTGTGTGTGTGTGTGTGTGTCTAAGCAAATAAAGGCAAAAGGGAAAGTTTTGCCTACTCGCATTCCCACCAGGTTCCTTTGTTTTCGAAGATCATCATTTAATGTCCCCATCATGGATCATCGGTATGTTAACAATAATCACAGCCTTTATGCTACAAACACGCCCAGGAAAGGTTATGTGTTCAGAATGCCAAAAAACCCCCACTCTGTGTTATTTACCCACAGATTCACACGCATTTCCATTTTCCTTGGAATTCATTTTCTCCAAAATCTAATTACTCTTCCTCGCTTTCCCGTCACACACACACATGCTCACATGCGACATGAAACACACACGCACACGCACACACACACTCACACAGATGCAAATAACACAAGCATGATGTAATTATTGCAGCCTTGGAAAATTCTACCCATTTCCTGCTGAGAAACGGCCCGCAAATGAGAACCGCTGTTGTAACATAATTAAAATCAATCACTAAAATGCAGGATGCATGTCTTTATCTCCATTGTAATATAATGAAGTATATTACATGAGGGGGGAAAAAAGAAAGCGGAAAATGTGCAATGTTCCCATGCAGGTACTGTCATGGTTGCTTTGGCAAAGTTCTTGTGTGTGCACTCTAGGAAAGAAGAGAAAGACATTTCCTTCACAGTGCTCTCCATCAGACTAAACAGATGTTCGCCCTGACCACTGACATCACCATTAACTGTGCTGATGAGCCATTCTTTTCTCTAAGTTAATTCAGCTGTGATGAGCCACATATGGTTAAAAAAAAATTGCTAAAGGAAATGTGACTGTTATTAAGCAGTTTTAGACCATTTTGCTTTTATATAATGGCAGTAGTGTGAGAACAATACCATTTTTTGGATGATTGGTGATGACAAAGAATGTTAATAAGGATCGTGATGATAACAGCAACTCCGCTGCTGCTCGAACAGATGATAATTATAGTGATCATGATGCTAAGAATGGTGATTAGAGGAATGAGATAAGGTGAGCTCACACATTTGAATCTACTTTGCTTTTCAGTAAAAGACACAAAAGCCTGTAGACATGATCAAGCCCCTTTAGTGTCTGATATCATTTTCTGAAACGTGTCCTACTGTGCTGCAGTTTTGTATCAGATGCGGCACAGCTACAGCACAGATTGTTTGCCCGTCAGAGATGTTGCTGTGTAAATTACTTTGGGGATGTAGTTTGGATATGGTGTATTATTGCTCTGAAATGTGCCATGAGTGCCAGTGAGCCACTACATTATATGAAGTCTAACAGATGGCTTTCTACAACCTGTGCAATATGTTGAGGTGACCTCTCTGACTTCAAATGTAATAACTGCCAAAGGAATGAGGGAGCGAACCAAAAAGCAATCTCCTCAGACAGCGATAACATCACACTTTGGTGGTGCAGAAAACAAAGGGATTGGAATGAAAGAAAATATCAAATATTATACAACAATGGACCGCATGTGGCTGTGTAATAAGTCTTTCACTTTGTCTCGATTTCAGCAGATCAAAGTATGTGATACTGCACACGGTGTAGCACTGCTGTGAGGCCCTGACACTCTTAACATTCTTTTCAAGATATTTTTCATACATGATTCGAGACGGATTAATGGATAGTAGCAGAAAGTGAGGCTGCGCATGCAGAGTGAAAATATCCCCAAAAAGCCGCATATGTGCAGTAGTGCTTATGCTCCAGAGTGGTCACTAAGAAGCAAGAGCAAGGTGAAACAAACGAGGAATGACCTGATAAGTAATGGACTGCTAATAAGTAGTCCCTGAATAACTCTGAATTGAGGACTATATAGTAGATAAGGATGAGTTACTTGAACAGTCTTTTAGACACCTTGTTAATGAAACATCATGTAATGATTAGTTCATAGATATCCACTTTGTTATTGAGACCGGATTAACACTGCATTAGCTGCTTAATGACACAATAATGATTCATTAATTAGTTACTATTATTGTCTCCTCAAGTAAAGTAGTGCATCACACTGAGAATTCACAAGCAATCCTTCATTATTCCTGATTTTTTCCTTCCACTCTCCCTAGTAACTACTCGGTATCTTATGTGCCTTATTGTTGCCAAAACATGCATGTTGTCCACCATTCTCATTTTTGATTCTTTTTTAAAACATCGTAAAGCAATATTGTTTACTACAATCTTGATTTTTGGATAGCCATGATGAGAAATACTTTTTTTTTTAATAGATTTTTGTCCATCAGTTAATTTTCATCATTACTTAATATTGCTATTGGTTTTCAGGAGAGGCTTATTTACACACCCTCAGCTTTTTTTTTTTTTTTTGTAATTTATTTGAGGATTTTTGTCAGTATTTGGAGTTAAGAGGCAGATGGTAATGTGGGGAGAGCCACGTGATGACATGCAACGATGGTCTCAGGCCAGATTTGAATCAGGAACATTGTGGTGTACTTATCTTTATCACTGCATAAAGATGAAGCAATGAAATCAAATGGATTAAAGAAGATTTCTTATGAAAAGCCGTCAGCTAATTTGTAATTTGTGATGAGTTGCATTTTGACATCAGTTTTTTTTTCTCCCCCAAACTGTGTTGGAACATTTTTGCAGAAGAAGACTAGCACTGCTCCATTGTGGAAAAACTAACAGGCCCACCCTAAGCCAGCCCCGAGCCCTGTCTCTGTGTTACAATGAATCTGACTCAGGCTTCCAGAGGAATGAATGGCTGCTGCCTGCTCACTGCTCTTCTCTCACATGGCCCACTGCCAAGGCTCTAATTTAAGCTCCAGGCCTTCTGCCGGGAGAGGGGGAGTGTTGAGGAAGCCTAGCCCAGGCAGAAGTACAGCGGGTGGGGGGGGAGTGCTGGGCCCTGCTCCCTAGAGTGGAATTGATGGCTGTTAAGCTCATCAATGGGGATGAGTCATCTGAGGCAGCCAGCCGTTTCACTCCTCCCGGTCTGCCTGCCTGAAGTGGAGGAAAGTCGAAATGCTCAGTTACTACCTGCTCTCTCCAGTGGCTCATGCCTTTTAGAAAGCAAATAATAAGGTGCAACTTCCAACATGCACTACACTTGAGACTGAATTAGTGTGTAATTGTGTGGATATTTTTTCTGAGTGTTTGCACAGTCACCAGAGCCAAGAACCTGTATGTGTGTGTGTGTGTTCAAGTGCATACTCATGCAGGCTGTGTGTGTCTGTTTAGCAACAATTTCCATATCCGTCTAATTCTCAAAGGTCAGAAGCTTTTAGGCAGCCAGCAGTGGGCTGATGGCGGTTGGCTGAACATGCATCTGATTCCATTTGGGCTGGTTTCAGTTTCAAAGCCTCCCACCTTCCTGTCTCATAATCACTCCTACAGATTTTCGAATCAATTCAGGCCCCAGCTTGGACTGAGACGACTTCTGATCAACAGCTGCCAGTTGTCAGGGCTAAATAAGTATCACTGTGGCTTCAGAAGGATGTTTGGTGTTCACACAATCTTCTCCGATTGCTTAAAAATGGCCAAGAATGGCCACAATGTGAACCCCACAACACTGTTTTGATCCAGAATTTCCATTCCTTCAGCAGAATCCAACAGCTCTTTTTTCATCTCCATGAGTGGTGACTGGTCTATAAATGCTATCTTTGAATTCTGTGGCGGATGTATTACCCTGCCCGCTAGCCGGCTGCCAAGTGTTGTGTGATAGCTAGCAAGCAGGAGCACAATGTGCAATGTCTTATCACGTTCATTTTCATGCAGGCATCCTGCTTATCAAGCCACTGCAACCACAAACACATCTCAGTGCTGCTTTGGGTCATTATGCCCTCTGCGTGTATGTGTGTGTGTGCCTGTATTTGCACAGTCTAGCTGGTGTAACAGGAATGTTAAAAGCTTTCATTATCTCTATGGAAATTACGCGATTGTTGACCAAGGTTGTGTTGACATGTCAACTCTGTTATGTGCTATTAGAATGTATTGAAGCTCAGAGGCTTAACTGTGTTGTTAAGAAAATTAAAGTACTGCAAGATGCAGGGAAGCATGTTTCGGGACGTCCAAGGTGAGTGCGAGGAATATGTGTAAGAGGTTAATAAAAGATAAAGAGAAATAAAAAATCCCTCTCTATGTTGCTATTTGTTGCATCCTTGCCTACACCCTCGATCTGTAGGAGAAGCTGCCCACCAGACACGTGTTTGGGTTGAAGTCTAAGATAGCTTCTCTTCTCTTCTCTTCTCTTCTCTTCTCTTCTCTTCTCTTCTCTTCTCTTCTCTTCTCTTCTCTTCTCTTC
>JBBPCS010000238.1:3736882-3753550 GCA_037974645.1 Hollardia meadi
GTGTGTGTGTGTGTGTGTGTGTGTGTGTGTGTGTGTGTGTGTGTGTGTGTGTGTGTGTGTGTGTGTGTGCCTAAGTGAGCACGAGCGAGGCAGAAAGGAAGGGAGAGACAGAAAGAGGGAGAGAGCGAAGGCATATCCAGGGGGATCAGACCTAAACCACAGGATATTTCTGACCTTGAGGGCAAGTGGGTAAAGCAGGGATGGGGGAGAGAAAGAGAGGAGGAAAAGAAAAAGAGAGAAAATCTGAAGGGAAGGAACAAAGAGATGGAGAGAGAGAAGCAGTCTTTAGAGGGCAGCTGGAAAGCCTCCAGAATCCTCTGCTCAAACCAACCATAAAATTCCAGCCGAAGCTACGAAGCCAGTACAAGGACTGACGAGGGTGCCTTCTGCCCGCAATGAATGTGTGCGTTTCTGCATTGGTGTGTCTCTGTGGTGTGCACACTTTTACTTTTGTGTGTGTGTGTGTTTGTGTGCTATATGCGATTAAAGGGTCCGAGCAGAGGAGGCCAGGAGGCAGACGAGTGATGCAATCCACGGAAGCGAAGGAGAGGACACGAGGGCGGCAGGAAGGAAGGGAGGGAGGAGAGGAAGGAGGAATTGTTGCTTCGGGGATCCAGCTCTCCAGGAATGTGCTGACGGTCATGTCCTACACAGTCGGGTTGGGGGGGGGGGGGGGGGTTGCGTTCTGGCAAGCTCTGCGGAGGTGACACCACCTGTTTAAGTGTGCTACAGATTGCAAACGGATGACAAAATCACAGATTAAAAAGAGAAAGACTTTGTGAGCCATTATTGTTAATTTTCAAAGGCACAACAATCCTTTTCCATGTGCAAACCAGTCTCTCTCACTGCAGGCTGGAGGCCCGAATCCACCCTCACACAGTGGAGATCTATTTCGGTGAAAGCTACACAATGTCCACAAGCACCCACACAGGCTCAGAGGGTAAGGTGATTGGTAAGCCTGGGCAAATAGTCTATTTATGAACATGGCAAGGGTGGGCAGTTGTCCTTGAGCTGGTTTGTCTGCCGCCTGAAGTGCTAAGTGCTGTATACAGTTACAATAGACAGAACATGCACAAGGACAAGTGAAGGTGAAGAAGGGCTGAGGGAGGGTGAGTGTGAGAGAGCACTGGGAATAGAGATAGTGAGTCATAGGCCATTTGGAAAGTAATTTCATCTCTGAATGCCATATATCTTTTCATCAATGAAAGAAAAGTCTTTTCTGAACCGAGTAGAAGAAAACATTTGGGTTTGGTGAAATGGAGCCCATTTGAGGGGGAGAGGACAGATACCATTCACAGGTTATTTTTGCACTATATTTATTTCAGTCAGAAGAGACAAGCGAATGAAGTAAAAATAATTGTTTAATACAGCAGATGATATGTGATAAGTGTTGTCAGAAAGTCTTTGGTGCTTGGACTCTCCAGGGTGTTCGAGGGGCATCTGCCCTGAGCAGCAGCAGCAAGATAAATCCCCCATGGAGTCCAGATGCTGGTATGGGTGGTGGCTGATGACTCTGCTGAGACTGATTAAATGATGAAGCTGGTGAATCTGAAGACTGGGGGAAAAACTAATGGAAATTACTTGACAAATTAAAAATATAATCTTAAGGGAAAGCCAGGGTATCACTAAAGTCATTAGGATTCACCCTCTGATCAAACATGGATGTCTGTACCAAATGTTATGGCAATCCATCCAATGGTTGTGGAAGTATTTCAGTCTGGTCCAAAGTGGTGAACCTAATGACCACCAGACAGACAATGCCATCCCCAGAGTCAGGATACTAAAACATTTTAATCGTTTTTTGCCTGCTGATGATCATATTTGGTCACGGGTGAGGCTGTTTCCTTCTGCAAATACTGTAATTTCTCATCAGTCTTAGCCAAGAGGAAGCCCATTTCCCCATTATGGCTTGGGGAGTCTTCTGCAATTTTCGTGAACTATTGGTTTCTATGACCTAATGTTACTTTGAGGTTTTAGGGGTTCCGGCAACATTCTGGACAGGCTGATTGTGGTGTGGTATCCAGCCAGTGAAAAGGGGAACGAGAAGGACAAAGGGGAGAGAAGTTAGGTTGGAGTGAATGGAGAGACTACACAGACAGGTCTGGACTGCTGTGTGTGTGTCCTGGCAAGGCAACCTTGGCCTTGACATGACTGCACAAACATGTACAATATTTGACTCTTGCCCAATTTCCTCCTTACATAAATATGGGTGGGGATTCATGTGCATTTACGGAAACAACCAAAGCCAACTCTCCAAATCTTCATTAAATCAAGAGAGTGTATCCCAGTGTCAAAGTAGAAACATGCCATTGACAAAAAAAAGTATTGATGCCTGTTGAAATAAGAGTCTAAGAGCATGAAAAAATAAATTAATGAAACATGTTTTCTGTTAACCAAGTTCACTGACGAGAGGGGAAGAGAAAGACACCACAGAATACTGAGTTGGACTGTTTTTTTATTGGCATCAGCTTTTTGGTTACATGGGCAAAGCACAAAGAGAATGTTGCGGTTATTCTTGGACCACCATGGTCCACACTTCCATGTAGTGTTCTGGTGTTTACCATCACTGGTTCAGTTCATCTGCTGGGATTATGAAGAGCTGTAGAGAGGTCCTGCGAGGACACTGGCTGACTGACTTACCCTCACTGCATCCAAATTAAAGTGTTTGTACGACTCCAGCACACAAACCGAGCCCGGACACAACCATCACCACTAAACTCCTGAATTCTGCTGTGTTTTTGTATGGTGTGTGTGCTCTGCAGCCTCAAATTGAAATCGGCCTTTGGCTTTGCGTTTAATTTTTCTCTCACATAGTGCACATTTTGTGATGTTGTTTGTGCACTGTGGAACGTCAGCACGGATATTTTCGGTTGTGTGGAGGAGTCTACCCATAACAGAGCAAACATGAACCAACAGCGGCAGAATAATTTGTTTGCTGAGCCCTTCACCTTTCAGCGAGCATTTGCGCCTCATCTTCTTCACTGACGACCTGATGATGTATCTGTGCGAATTGAATTTGTTGCTGGACGCCCTGGAAATGCAGCTGGCTATCAAGCGTGCCTGGCAACATCTGAACACCCGACTGTAGTTGCACGACATCCCCTTTTTCTCTCTCCCCAGCTCAATTGTGCCACCTTCGAATAACACAAAATGCCCACGAGTCATTTAAAAAGTCAACCAGTATCACTGCTGAAAGTAGATTAAAATGGCATGCTTCTGAAATGACTGTTTGACCTTTTGTTATTCCATTGATGCAGAATATGTTTGTTCCCTTGATTACACAAGCAGTGATGACATGTAGAAACCTCAAATCTGTTTCTCTCTCAAATCTTGATTCTGCCAAAGCATCTTGTGACATCGCAACCCACAGCTGGGTTTAATATTTACAATCAACATTACCTAGAACCTGAAACTGCTGAAGTTTTAAATATGTCACATATAAAGAAAAATAGTAAAGCAGTTTCTGTGAACAGCCATCTTTTCTATAACATGCATATAACATAACATTGAAAAAAAAAACAAAAAAACTTTTGCACCATACCAAGAATTAATTAGTAAGACTTATTCATTTGCACGTAGTATTTCAGTATTCCATTAAACTCTAGGCTTATTTTCATGGTGATACTTTACATCATATTAATATGTGTATGTGTGTGTGTGTGTGCGTGTGTGTGTGTGTGTGTGTGTGTGTGTGTATTGCAGAGGATTAATGTAATAAAAGCCAGACGAACACAGTGTTCCAGGTTAGAGCCGAGTTCTGCACAGCTTTGGTCCAGAGGGCAGCATGAGTCACCGGAACAGAGCAGATTGCTAACTTGCAGAATTTATTAAGACTAATGTAAGGCCTATGGATTTCCTCTGGAACGAAAAAAAAAAACACCCCAAAAACCTTGGCAGCTGCAGAACAGCACCCTGGTGAATCCTCAAGTAGCTTTCCATACACGTTTGGAATGACAGCATGTTTTTTGCAACTCTGTAGATGATTTATACCGGTCCAACTGTAAATGAATTATCTTACATCCTTCAGCATGTTGGCCTAATGTGTATTATTTTTGGAACCCTTCTCATGCAACGACAAACTATATGCCTACCATACTAACCAACTATGTTAAGCAGCTATACCTTTTTGAGTAGCTATGCCCATTGAAACTGACAGCTAGAATGACAGTAGTTTGTGTGTCAATCGATAATACTGAAGAAGAAAAAAAATGCAAATTTGGCTGTTAAAGATGCATGGTTAACTGCTTTTAAATACAACACTCGCAGTTTATATCATGTAATTTCTCATTGTGCAATGGCGCCCCTGTGCGGGCATGGGGCAATAGTGCACCAACAAACACAGCTCAGCTATTAGTTTTGAATTACGGTAACCTCATAACGTTACATCACAATTTAAATTTAGCAACAATGCTACGATTGCTATATTCCTTAACTTACTTATTTTTTTTTACAAGGCTTGTACTTAGCTTGCCAATTATAAAGGAAATTAAGCAGTGTTCAAATGAAATAAATTATAAAATTAAAATTATAAATTTATAATGGAAGTGTTTTGAAGATAAGTAAGGCAACGCCAAAAAATATATTTTTACTAGCTAAATCAGCCTGACAGTTATGCCATTAAAGCATCAAATGTAACGTTCAAACAAATTCATTGATAACGTTTGCGTTCTGCGCTTATAGTCAATACACCTACTAAAATGATCCAGGACCAGCGGTTGTACTCGGCTATTCCAACGTTTAAACACGACCATATATGCAGAAACAGATCCCAAATCAGTCACCTCGGCACCGGATGTCGGTAAGTAACAAATGTAAGTGCTGTTTTCGAGAGCGATTTCTACAGGAAATACCTTCCGCTGTAGAATGCATTTGTGAAGGGCTGCCATTTTACCGACCTTACGGTAAGAAAACTTGCTTCGTGCCGATGTGTTGTTAGCTGGCAGCCATACATTCATTCACGCACTGTGTGTGTGTGCTGTAACGTTAGATTCAACTTGTATTATCGCATATCCAACCAGTTTGTTTTGACAGTTAGCTAACATAGCTTGTCCACTATAGTGCCTGTGATGCTACTGTTAGCAGTGAACATTATCTAGAGAAAAGCTCAAAAACATAACGCTAACGTTAGTCTGTCTGTTGTCATGTCATTTGGGATTTAACTTTTAATAGCTTACATACAGGGGTTTGGGGTTTTATGTCAGAAAGGTTAGCTACTTTAACCAACTCGCCAAGCTTTTAGCTTAACGTTAAGCTAAGTAATGATGATAGGATCCACAAACTGTGGCTTCTCCAATATAAAGTCTAATTTTAGCATCTCTCAAAAAGCATTTTGTTCACCAATTAAATGAAACAAGTAGTGTGTGCATTACAAGTCACCATTACCTCATTTTTGTTTTTGTCAGCAGCACCCATGAATTATGGGAGTCAATGTAATCCAGCTCACCTCTAAGAACTACCATGAAAACATCCTGGCCTCTCTGCACCAGCTTAGGCTACAGGGGCACCTGAGTGATGTTACAGTGCAGGTAGACTACCAGGGTGAAGTGCAGGAGTTTCAGGCCCACCAGGTGATGCTTGCAGCATCCAGTGGCTATTTCAAGAAGATCCTCCTCTCTCAGGATGCTGACCGAGACAAATTATTACTATCAAATATGCACTTCAATTATTTCTCCAAGTTTTTGGAATTTGTCTACACTGGGAAAGTTGAAGTCGCCAGAGACAAGGTTGGGGATGTTCTGGCAGCAGCACAATATTTGGACTGTGAGAATCTGGTGGAGGTTTGTGGGGAGGCAATGAGTGCTGGAATCCTACAAAATCCCACAAAGAAAATTTCTGCACCAGAGGTTGTCGATAAAGATGACTTGCACGGTGCCAAGAAGGAAAAAGGGACCAAAAGGAAGAAGCAGCCTAAGCGGATCTCTCCACAGAGCCCTGAGAAAGATGTCAAAAGATGTAAGGTGAAGAACACAGTGTCGGGTGAAAAAAGACAAGTAAAAAAGCTAAAACTGAGCTTGGCTGGCCGTAAAGTCCTTCAGAGGCGTTTAACTAGGAAAAGAGAGGATTTTAAAGATGAAAACCAAATTAGCAATGAAGACACAGAGGAGTATGAGGACGGGGCTGAGGCGGAGGCTCAGCCAGAGAATCCGGCAGAGAGAGGAGACAAGTCACTTTTGGGAATGCCAACTTTTGACATGGGTGAGTGGGAATGTGAGGAGGATGAGCAGAGTAATGATCTTGAAGATACCTTGCTGTTATCTCTGGATGAAGAGGAGGAGGAAAAGGGAGGACAGTCCAAGGAGACATTAAAAAGAACATCCAAGGCCCAGTTCCAGTGTAATAAGTGCCAGCGGACTTTCCACTATGAGAGAAGCTACTTGAAGCACATCAGGTAGGACACAGTGGTGCTCCTGGGTTTAATTTATTGATCGATGTCAGCAGTGAGGTAAGCACCCAGCTGTTTGCAAGCTTGCAACTTACCTTAGCGCTCCCTAGTCACTCTTCCAATCGTTTAATGTGTTATATAAGGATCTCGGTGGACACCAGCTATGCCTGTGCACATTTGCGTGTAACCTTATGCCAAATACAGGTTTTGATCATTTGTGAACACGGTAAACACCTAAATTAAATGTTTCATGTTCCTGGTGTCATGGTTATTTAAAAAAGAGAAAAATAGAATAGAAAATATGGGAATAAAGTAAAAGCAGTTTGATGTGTTCTAATGGCTCTGCCTGCTCCATCTTATCATGATAGCTAAGACAAGAACATTTGTGTTCCTGTTGCTGTAACCTGTTGCTGCTCTCTTGGCCAGTACGTACCACGGAGTTAAAGCAGATGTCATCTATCGCTGTGAGACCTGCCTGCAAACCTTTGCTAACCGCAGCAACCTGAAGATCCATGAAAAGCACGTCCATAGTACCGAGAGGCTTTTCTCCTGCGACTCCTGCACAAAGACCTTCAAAAGGAAGAAGGATGTTGTCCGCCATCAAAGACAGGTGAGGGTTAATGATATTCCACACACTCCCAGTATCTAAAAGTCATATATGGTATTATTGCTATAATAAAACAACATAATATATAGAAATCTGCATCTTTTTCCCCCCGATTTGATCATCTCTATCTTACATCCCTGCTGCTTCTCAGGTCCATGAACGTAACAATCTGCGTCACGTCTGCCCAGAGTGCGGAAAGGCGCTCAGCTCCAAAACTGCTCTGGTGTTGCATGAGAGGACGCACACAGGTGCGAAGCCTTTTGAGTGCACCGACTGCGGGGCCAAATTTACCCAGAACTCTGCGCTCAAGATGCACCGCAGGTATGGAGCTCGCTCAGGATCCTGCTCAGTCTTGGGTCAGCGAGGAAGAATGTAACTTGATCAGGCAAATCTAGCCTCTTAGATGAGGGCTGATACATGTCTGTTTTACTATATGTAGGACTCACACAGGAGAGAAGCCGTTTGCATGTGATGAGTGTGATGCCCGGTTCACTCAGAAACACATGCTGGCCTATCATAAGCGGTCACACACGGGTAAGATTGATATAATTTCAAAACTGTTTTGATTTCTGAACATCATCTTTAGTTTGACTGGAGAGTTTGGACCCATTAATCCTCCGTTTGTTTGTTTTTAGTCTCTGATTTGAAGAAGAAAAAAAAAAAGAAGATTTTATAGAGTGGGTCATGAAGCCTGCACCCAATGACAAGGCTATCGGCACACACCAAACCAAAAGTGAAAAGATTTTTCTCTTTCTCTGTCCTATCTGCTGTTAGGCGAGAAACCATTCATGTGTGAGGCCTGTGGAAAGAGCTTTGCATCTAAAGAATACCTGAGACACCACTCAAACATCCACACTGGCTCCAGGCCGTACAAGTGTGAACAGTGTGGTCGATGCTTCGCTCAGAGGAACTCCCTCCACCAACATTTAAAAATACACACAGGTAATTGTATAAATCGCTGACATATTTGCTCTTGTTAATTCGGAGGCATGATCTGCTTTTACGGTTTAAGTTTTGTTGTTCTTCTGCGTTACTGCTCTCCCCTATTTATGCTTTAGTTTTACTTGAGTGTTGTCCTCTGTATGTTTGTGCCCCCCCCCGTGGATTGTTAGGTGAGCGTCCGTACAGCTGTAAAGACTGTGATAAGCAGTTCACCCAGCTCAATGCCCTGCAGAGGCACCAGCGTATTCACACAGGAGAGAAACCCTACATGTGTGGTCTCTGTAGACGCACTTTTACAGACAAGTCTACCCTTCGCAGGCACACTATGGTGAGTAGTGCTTATCTTACTGTGGTGGCAACTATCAGAAAGGGCATTTTAAACTGTATGTGTACAGTGTTGACTTAACTTGCTTTGTGGCAATATCAGAAAAGGAACAAGCTTTTGTAAAATACCTACCAAGGTATGTTTATCACTTTAGAAGTTGTGTTTAAAGTACCTTGACTCATCAAACTGCTGTGGAAATAACATGAGCTCTTCTAACATTCAGATTCATGACTCAGATGCTCCCTGGAAAACCTACCTTGTGGTGCTAGAGGGAAATGTGGAGGACAAGAAACCCCAAACCCCCACAAAGGGAAAGACGGAAAAAGCAGGGGATAGAAAGAGAACCGCTCGAAAAAGTATTGGTGGTGCTGCTGCTGACTGTACTGGTGCTGCAGGCAGTTCTGGTAAAACCCACACTGGTTCCATTATGGTGCCAGCTGAGCCAGTCACCCTCCCCTCTGAATGGACCACTCATGGGGCCATTGCTCTGGTCAGCCATGCCGCTGGGCTCGGTGGGTTCACTGTCATCCACACTGAGGTGCCACCTGGGACCCAGATCCAGCCCATCGTAACTACTGATGGCACAGGGGCGAGTGTCATTTCCTTAGATGGATCAGCCATCCCTGTCCCGTTCTCAGTGTCCATGGCTCACCCTCTCCCCTTGTCTTCTGAGGCTTCCACAATCTCTCTGTCTGTGCCCACTGTCTCAGTTCCTGTCTCTGAGGGTACATCGGTGTCAGTCTCAGAGATCCCAACCATTTCTACGTCATCTGTCCTGGAAGCTGCTGCGTCACAGACCATTTTGGCTCCAGTTGCAGGGAGTAAAGCCACTGCCGAGGCGGATATTTTGCGGTCTGATATTCAGAGTGTGATCGTCAGTGACAAGGTTTGTGGAAATGAAAAAACAGCTGCTGGACAGCAGAGGACAGCTGATGACCCATTAGCCGAACCCAAAGGAGCTCAAGATGCTGTGTAGAAAATGCATGTGAATTTAAATACCTTTATCTGGCTGTAGGAAATTTAAAATGTTGTTTTAGTGCACCATTAGCAGAGCCTGAATGTGTGTTTTGATCATGTGGTGTTTCATCATTATTATGATCCAGTGTTTCACTAACAGACTTGAATGTGATGTTCAGTGTGCGTCACTTTCTTTTGGAAGGTATTCAGTAAAAATAACTTCCTGCTTGTGCTTTAGTCACATGATTTAGAGACATAACTGCGGCATAATTAAGGTATTACAATCGAAGCCTACAGTTTACATACACCTTATCCAAATAAATTATTTCTTTTCACAATTCCTGACATTTAATCCTTGTAAACATTCCTTGTTTAGGTCAGTTAGGATCACTTTTTTTAAGAAAGTGAAATGTTTGAATAATAGAATGATTTATTCCAGCTTTCACTTCTTTCATCACATTCCCAGTGAGTCAGATGTTTACTTAGTATTTGGTAGCTTTGCCTGTTTCTATTTAACTTGGGTCAAACGTTTTGGGTAACCTTCCAAAAGCTTCTCACAATAAGTTGCTGGAATTTTGGCCCATTCCTTTTGACAGAACTGGTGTAACTGAGTAGCTTCCACATGCTTTATCAGTTCTTCCAACAAATTTTCCTTTGGAATGAGGTCAGGGCTTTGTGATGGCCACTCAAATACCTTGACTATGTTGTCCTTAAGCCATTTTGCCAGTTTTGGAAGCATGCTCGGGTTCAATGTCCACTTGGAAGACCTACAGTATGTCCATAAAGGACTCTCTACCTGTTTCCTCCAGCATCTTCACAAGGTCTTTTGCTTTTGTTCAGAGATTGATTTGCACTTTGCATAAGACTGTACTTAAAATTTACGTAAACTTCCAACTTCAGCTGTAGGTATAAATAAGAAATAGTGTACATGTCTTACATAGGGAGAATTGTGGCACAACTCGTATAGAATACAAATATAATAAAGGTGATTGTTTATTCATTACATAAAATGCCAAAACATCTCATCATGGTACATTTTACCACTCAAATTAATATTAAACATCTGTTCCTCATACATAATGTATTACAGGAGTTAAATTTGATGCTCTGTAGGATGGTCTGTAAGCCTTGTCAGAAGTCCAGCAGCTGGAGAACAGCACGCCAGTGATTCCTCAACTACCTTTCCATATTGGAATGGCAGCAAACGTTTTGCAACTTCGCTGATGATTTATGTTTGTCTGAAAGTAAATGAAGGAACTTAAATCCTTCAGATTTTCTGCACTTTTCTCTCTTTGGAACTATTTCCTTACTACCACAGATGTGTTTCAAACAGATTTATACGGCTGCCTTCAATAACAAAACCAGGTTTTTGTAAACAAAGAAAAACAACCTCTTAGGTTTCAAGTGAAAAATGATTAGGCTGCTTAAATATGTCTGTGTCTTCTTTTCAAATTGGTCTCATGTGACAAAATATACTTTGTTATACTTTCATCTGTAATGGATAACCAATTAAATTGACAGATTTTTAAATGTTTCGAAAATGCTCATGTTTTAATATCAGGTTACAGCTCTCCAGCGGAGGCACGAACGACACAGAGAAATGTAATAAATGCGTTAGAGTATATATCAGTTCAAACAATAGCAGCAAATTTTGTATTTATATTTTCATAAATATGTAGTAGTCGTCGTCGTAGTAGTATTGTTAACTCACCATAAATTTAGCTTTAATATATTTAAATGGAGTAACAACAAACTTATTTAAAAGAATTCAGCTAACTTTCTTACCCATTTTCCACACCTAGAATAATAACGGTAACACGTGACATGTTAAATAAGGAATAATTGTTAATATATAAAGGTTTAGACTGGAATATTCCTTAGGGAAGTGTTAACGGAAGTGTGATTAACTAATAACTAAAATTAGAATACCAGTTTTCAGTTGAGACTCAAAGTACAGAGTGTGTTTAGTTGGTAAGGTTAAAGGCAGGACAGCACAGATGGGGCATAAGATCTTTATTATTGTCCATTCGCCCAAGCATACAGATCATATCCAAGGTCCACTGTCATTCCATGTGGAAGAAGCTGGATACGCAGGGCGACTGACCCTTTTTGTAAAAACTTTGGTCTGGCTCACACTCTCCAATTTAACACAACACTGAACTATTACAGAATGACATGCTTAGCGACTGGCCATTTGGAAGGTGCACTGCAGTTGGAAACCTTTAATGATAAGTTAACATCACGACACAGCACGAAGTGAGTGACTAATGATACCCCCCCAAGATTGCGTCCCTGGAAATAAGAAGTATGGGTTTCGATGTCAGTGCTTTTGGTTCAAAAATATTTGAATAACATTTTCCACAGGCAAACTTTAACTCACAGCCTACAGACCCAAACATTCAAAGTATTATTACATCAACAAATCCTAAAGTAATAATTAAAATAATGTAATGTAAGTATGAATGTGTATGGGTGTCATTAGATACAAATGTTTAACAGTCTACACTTGGTGCATATCATTGCCCTTCTTCAAGAAGTCTCTCCCCACTGGTGATAAAATGCAAACAAAATCCCTTTTTTGTTGCTCTAATAACTTAAGTTTTAATATCACAACACCTCAATAATTCAACCCTTCTCTTCTACTCCAGATTTTTTTTTTTTTTTTTAAATGAATGGTACGTTCTTGAAATCTATACACATGGTGATAAGTTTATGAACAACAAACTGAAAACAAATAATCCGATGGAAAAACAAGCAGCATCTGACTAAGAAACAATAATTGTACAAAACATGCAGTGCTCGTTGTCAATACTAACACCAGTTTCAATACAAGATACCACTGTGAAATCCCCCGGGGCAGATTTCAGCAGAAAAGGTATGCAGCAATCCTCTAGACAGAGGTGAGGGCGAGAGGATTTACATTCTGACTAGATTCAGATAGGCTTGTAAGGAAAGCGAAGATAGTACTCTGACAGTATCGCAGTGAGCAGTGGAATACTTGAAATCATCAGCAGACAGTCATCTCCAGATGCTATACACGGTGAGGTGAGTGAAAGAGTGTGTGTTTGTGTCTCTCTTGTGTTTGTATGAGTGTGTGTGTATATGAAAGCATGCGTGATGGATTTGTCCCTCCGTGCTGCATTTCTACTCCAGGGTTTCTTTCATTTCAGATCGCCTTCGTCACCCTGGATGGTCTTTTTGATGCGCAGCAGGAGGGTTGTGTGCCACTGGTCCAGGCGTGAGATTGAGTCGAACTCTTTAACCTGCAGACGGGTGACACAGAGATAAAATTAGGATTACTGCTGGAAGGTTCTGCTCACTTATCTCGTTACTAGGGTTGCACTATATGGTAAAAAAAACAACAACAACATCTTATTATGATTGTTCTGACCAGGGGGAATAAGGACTGTCAGTCACTTTCACGACACGATTATCATGGCCAAACAAATTCACAATAACCATATGATAGCTATAGAAAATTTGAAAACAAACAGTAATGCTATCAGTCAAATTATACAATATAGTTCAGTTAGGTTCAATTTCTACCACCAGCACTCCAGTTAATATTGTGACATTATTGTACAGTAACTCTTTCCTCTTCTCTGAATTTGAGTTAACTTTGAAAAATCTTTCAGAGGCTCAGCTATATATGGTTACAGTGATGCACTCCATCAGTCTGTCCCAGTACCACATAAACACTCAGTCCTGGGAGACTGAATGGAAACCTGAGATCCAACAAATCTACAAGAGCTGAGCAGTGGGATTCCTGTGCTCACCAAAAGCCTTGTTTTAAAACTTTTTTTTTTAGGGTATACAAGACTTACTGCCTCTGTGAAAGCTTCACTGTTCTGTTCCTCATGAGCTTCAAGAAGTTTCTGTCAAGACAAAAAAAATGTAGCTTACTCATAGAAACTGAATAACTTAAGGGGGAAAAAGTAAGTCATCAGACACCTCAGAGTTACCTTCAACAGTTTGCATTCTCGAGAGTCTGAGAAAGCCGGGAACATCTCCTCATATTTTTCAACAGCAATCTGTGGAGAGATGGCAGTGTGTTAAAATTTTACCACCCTTCCCCCGTCCCTAATCCCAGGACTGAACAACAAAGGTAAAAACTCGCCTTAGCATTGAGCTCGTCAACAATAAAATGACAGAGGGAGGCTTTGAAGAAGTACTCTTTGGCACTGTATTTCAGCAGTGGGTTGTCCATCGTGTTGGCTCCAACCTAGACACATCCAAATCACACAAAATGTATTAGAAATGTCAGACTCATCAAGTCAGCATTGATTGAGAAAGTTCAAGCATACACGTACCTGCTCATAGATCTCAATAGCCTTCTGGTACTGCTCCAGCTGAGCACAGTAAGCCCCCACCTTGAGCAGACACTTGTTGGCAGAACTAAGAAAAATTGCAAAAGTATGCATTTAATGTAACAAACTACAGGAGTTACATATGTGGAGAATGTGATATCAATTGTTATTTCTCAAGTTTGTAGTGTGCAGTTAAATAGCATCAAACACTATAAAATGAGATGGTGAATCAAGAAAGGACATGTGATTGGGAGATGTTCTGAGCACAGGCCTTTTTTAAAGGTAGACATTTTGACTTGTAGCAGGAAAAGCATCGAGAAAACTAATAAACATTTTAGAGTTCAAGTAAGTCATGATGACATGTGTGACAGTGAGCCGGCACGCACAATACCAGAACCTGGAAACTCTTGATCCATATTAATTTCAAAACAGAGAAATCTATGACAAGCTAATTTTGCAAATGTGTGTACACATTCTGAATTTCTCGAACATTCAAAATGCAGATGAAGGCCAACTACTTTTCAGAAAACTGCTAAATCTCCACTGCTATGAAAGAGAAGGTCTCTTAAAATCAATACAAAAACCTGATAAATGTTGCCTTTGCCGATCATAGAAATCATCGTAATATCACTGCAGATATTCTGACATCACAACAGAGAAAACAGGTGTAAAACGATAATGAGTGAAACCCATGTAGTCAGTTCCAGGGGCCAGGCGTTGTGCATGCTGGCTCTCTTGCATACGCTTGTTAATGTTATTAGTGACAGCTGCGCTTTCCCTGCGATGACGAGTCAAAATGGGAAACAAGAGCATTTCTGATTGTGTAGGAGCCACATGGAGGTGCAGCACACAACAAGCTCTATTTAGTTTAATAACTTAACATTTAAAAAGAAAATGAATATGAAAATGCACAAATTGGTATTGCTGCAACAAGTTGTAGACAAATAAAATAAAAATTATAATGCACTTGAAAAGAATTCCTCATATCACCAATTAACTATTTTGGGTGATAAATCCCAAAGTAAATAAGAATGGTACCTGTTGGATTCTTCTCCCTTGTAGTAGTCTGCTGCTTGTTCATAATGTGCAATAGCCTTTACAAAAGAAGAACAACAAATACTGTTGTGTGTTCCCCAAATCAATTATACCCTATTATTGTGGTATTAACAGTTATTAATATGTAACCTCTGATTATGTAATATTACCTTTTCGATATCCACCAGCTCAGACTCGTAGACCTCTGCAATACTGATGTGGTGTTTGGCGGCAATGGTGAATCTTCCCTAAAGGAGGAGGAGGAGGAGGAGGAGAGATCATTACTAACTGAATCAATCCACAGATGCCTCTCAAGTCAATGAAAGTGTTGTGTTCTCTCACTGCGGCGAGAGGCGAGGTCAAGTAGAAGCCTCTGCCTTCAGGTCTACAAGGTTTTAGCTTTTGAAATTAATCCTTGCTAAAGGGAACAACAAGTAGGTAATTTGATCAAGGGTTAAACAAACAAACATTTGTGCTATACATATGTTGATATGGGCCCAGAAATAATAATCTGGGAGTGTGAGGAAAGGCAGGAAGAGTCTGCCACATCAATGTGTATGCATGTGATTTGATGTGATATCCAGAACTGGTGCAATGATGTCTCAGGAAAGTGGACGTCACAACACTTCTCAACTATAAACATAAAGGTGATGAGGCCACATTTTTTCTCTTGTGGGATCAGAACATAGATGGACATTTTCTATGTTCATCTTACCATGTCTGTGTAAATATCGATGGCAGCATTTAAACACTTGATTGCCTCTTTTGCCAGCATAAAAGGAAGAGGAGGGAAAAGTTAGACATCATGTTAGTGTAACAGAACCTTGCCCAGCACCCTATTCTGCATCAGTCTATATGCTATTTGAATGTTACATGCAGTCTGGTGTTATATGACCAGTAAAATACAACACAAAATCATACATCATAAAACAGATACATCAGCCAGCTACCATCACCCAGATATATAGTTAAATCTATATTTAGGAAAAATATTAAATTAAGCCACAGAGAGAGTACAAACGTCATTATAAAGCAGTTAGTGGTAAATGCCATGCAAATCAAGGGCGATGACTTGCACACCAATTGCTTAAAGTATCAAAAGCAAAGCTACTAAGGCAGATTGGAAAAAGTGAGTCATTATAAACTGCAGGATCATAGCTAGAGACTCAGTGGTTAACTGCCCTGGTTTGCTTTAAAATATGAGAGAATTCAGCCTGGGGACACCAAATGTTTTGGTAATCAAGAAAAATACTATAAGGTATAAATTCCTGCGATGAGTTATCTCTGGAGACTTTCTTTCTTGCACATGTCCTACATGTGTAGCCTCATTTTCACACTGCTAGCTGTAGGAATCTTCTAGCTAGTCAACTTTATGACAAATTATATCCATGAAAACACTCTTAATGATGAAATCTGTCATAAATGACAACAATAACTGTCTTAAGTGTTACTGTATGGTCAATATTTTATTATATAAATAGTACAAATATTTTGTCCAAAAAAAAGGGGGGGGGGGGGGAGGGGTTGAGGTGCTGAAATGTAAGGCAAGGTTTGAAATGAGGTTTCATCTTAATTAGTGACCACGCAAGTCTTACCATTCGGGTCAGACTTCTTGTAAGCATTTCCTGCATCAATGAAACTGGTGGCACAGTCATGTTTGTTCTGCAGCTGCATATGGAGACGTGCGGCCTTGCAAAACGCACTGCCAGCAGCTTAAGACAGAGCAAAGAAGGCACGGTTAAAAACTTCACACACATATACTCTTCACTTGGCATTTAGCTTACACTCTAATTTCATTACACCTTTTCACTTGTGCTACCTTCACAAGTGCTGCGCTTTGCAGTTATAGTGCCAAAATAAAAAATATATAAATCAACACATAATCCTACAACTTGTCAAGTGTGTTAAAATGGATAAGTTGTGTATCTTTAGAGAAGAGCTTGTCGCACCACTCCAGTTCTTGGCCATCTTGAACATGTTGGCAGCTCTGCAGTACATCTCACACGCTTCTTCCACTTTGTGATGTCCTCTAGACAAAGAAAGGAAAATAGATGCACACAGCTGGATGTAGTCAAAATGTTCAAAAGGGCATTTTAAGGTTAAATTAGTGTGT
>JBBPCS010000238.1:3753650-3764159 GCA_037974645.1 Hollardia meadi
GGCTCCAGATTAATTTTATTTGGTGGGAGAGGGGCCAAAAATGGCTCTTTTGATAGTGAAGGTTGCAGACCCCTGGTGTAGGCAAATTGAGCTCCATAACAGTTTTAAAAAGGTGATTGTGAAAAGAGTGCCTTTTGATGCTAAAGTACAGTTTGCATTTTTATTTTTTATTTTTCTGTAGTAAGCTGTGTCTGTGAGTCTGACCGCACAATAAAGCCCTTGCCCTGGGACTGGCACACATAACAGACTGATTGCACAGCAGACATTTTGATTTGTCACACCTAAGTGCTAAATGTTAAATTCGTCAGATGTGAAAGTGAGTGAACTGCAAATATGTCACAGTTCATGATGAAGAATGAGTTTGCTGTTTCTCTGCTTCTTTTGTTATCTTGTCTTATTCTGTGCATGTAGCCATTACCAAGTGGTATTTTTCATTGTCTCCAACAGCAATGAGTCATAGCTATTTTTTGTAATATCAGACATATTTTGAATGCCTAGCACATCCATTGTTGGGCTAAGTGTCGGTGTATGATTGTTATCAAACCTGATTTATTATGGCATATCAAAAAAGCCTGCTGTGCGTCCAGCCCACTGGAAAGCGGCCAGTATTAACGTTCCTAAATACACCTGGGCTTTCCCTGATCTAACATGCAAAAAATATACATATGCAAAAGATGATCCCAGTTAAGTTAAACTAGATAATACCTTAACCAAAGAGGTCTCCTTGTAATTCAAAATTAAATAGGGGCATATGAAGTTCATGACCTGTGACATTGCAGGATAGCAAGCTTATGCTTGCGCTACAATTCTGATCTGCTGCTACATTATGAGCCATCCGGACCCCTCAGGTCATCCGGGACGGGTCTGCTTTCTGTCCCCTGAGTCAGAACTCCACATGGAGAGGCAGCGTTCAGTTTTCATGCTCCACATGTCTGGAACAAACTCCCAGAGAGCTGCAGGTCTGCTGTAACTCTCAGTTCTTTTAAATCCAGCCTGAAGACTTTTCTGTTTGCCACTGCCTTCTATTAAATCAAAGAATCACCCATTCCTTACACTGCACTGTAACTTTTACTCTTGTATTTCTTATCGCTTTATTCTATTTTATTTATTTTCTATTTGAGCTTTTCTTAATTTCTATCTAAATGCTTTCTTTTGTCTTATGTTGCTTTCACATTGTGTCATGATGCCTTCTATGCTTTATGTAAAGCACTTTGAATTGCCTTGCCTTGCAATCTTCAACCCAGGAACTGCCAATGGAAAATGTCCTAGCATACAATAGCCCAGGCTGTTGTAAATGAAAAAATTAATCTTTAAATCAGCTTCAAGGTTCATGCTGACAACTACTGCCCAAGAAAGTCATCACAAGAAAGATAGCCCACATCATCAATGGTGCCTACTTCTACTGAATGCGCATAAATCATTAACAAATAACTAAACACAGTGCCAGCAGCGTGTATGGGTGCAGGCACGTGTACTGTGCGTATATTGGCAGAGCAATGCTGATTTCAATCCTACCATGTCATATTATTTTACAGCCTTGCGTAAGATGGATGCACATGCAAGTGTAAACAAACATACATGTAGGCCTACACTGGGTTGAAAACACAAGTTAATCACTCAATATCAATATCTTTCAATTGATTTACTAGTAAATACTAATTTTGGATTTGTTTATTAAATAGTTAACATCCAACATAATTTAACATCCAAAAAATAATTAATCAGACATTTCCAGACTACGCCATGTTTGTATTATTTTATGATATTAAACAGAAAAGAAGCCAAGAGTGTACCATTTATTAAGTATCAAAATTTTAGTCAATAACTTTTCTATAAGTCAAGTGTTCAACTAATAGCATTATTACCCAAACATTACATTTTCTGAGCATGCAGGATGGTTGTAGTGACACTGACGAGCCATCATCAGCTTGACACTATTGCTTAAAGTCACTGACACATTCTTGCAGATTATGTCAAACTGGATAAAAACGCTTCAAATAATCTGTTGCTAACGTCTTGAGCATTTTCTTCTTTCAACAAAATACTTCACGCTGATTAAAGGATAAATAGCTTTTCAAGTCTGTCTAAAAACAAGGGTCATGTTGTCATCAGAAACAGCTTTTTGCTTGCTGTAATCATACGACGTGTTCTTGCTTCAGCAGTCCCGAGTTCGACAAATCAAATGGTGCCAGACAAATGTGCAGTTTATCAAGAAAAACACTGCGGGGAAACAGAAAGAGGATATTTCATACTCAAAGACTCAGGAGGATATTCACCTGATTTTTGTATCTCAGACTGCTAAGGCCTGATGTTATAACTTAAGATATATGATTGAGTGTGCGCTAGCAGGATTCTTCCCCAGCTGTTTATACTGAAAGCACATCCGAAAGCGATCTTTAAATGGCCAAGATAAACAGGAGGAATGATTACAGCAAACAAAACCTTTAAAAAAAATTTTTTTTTACTATTCATAGGTGCCTGACGAATGGATTTGGACAGACTTAAAACATTGTGAACCCATCCTTTCAAGCTTAGTTTTGTGAATAATACATATGTTCTGTAATTCTGTCAGAACCAGTTGAAAGTCTCAGCTTGAAAATGTTGATACAGAAGAATGAAAGAGCGAAACACAGATGTCAGATCAAAGGATCAAGTACAACATCCTGGATATTCAAAACTCTGTATTATGTAATATGAAAGACAAGCCAAGCTGCAGCAAAAAAAAAAAAGAGGCAACAACGACATTTAGGAGAAAAAAAAGTCACACACAAAATAAACAATATGGTTTCGACTTTATTTACATTAACATTTGCACTCATCTGTCCTGAAGTGGCACTAGATATTACACACTAGATGCTTTATTCATCATTCAGACAGATATGCAGACCATGCATGACTCGATCATTAGTTTGTAGTTAAGAGATTGTGCAATCAGATATATACGGACGGTATACAATGAATGGAGCTGTTCAGCTGTGTTCAAAATGCAGCATGACCATTGCATTATATTAAAGCACCATTTTAATATTCAAGTCATTTGTTATTTCAAGTGTAACGTGCCAAAAAAAGAAGAAAAAAAACAAACTACCATGCAATGAAATGCAAAGTTCTTGTTGGTGTTAAGTTAAACAGGATTTATAGGAAGTGTTTCTACAGACACG
This sequence comes from Hollardia meadi, assembly GCA_037974645.1. Classification (NCBI taxonomy): domain Eukaryota; kingdom Metazoa; phylum Chordata; class Actinopteri; order Tetraodontiformes; family Triacanthodidae; genus Hollardia; species Hollardia meadi. The sequence goes on from JBBPCS010000238.1 coordinate 3,756,812, forward strand.
TCAACTCAAGTCTATTCTAACAGGTGATACAATAAATGAGGTATTGGTGATTTTTAAACTAAAGGCAAGACACAGAAATGTGTTTTCTCCTTAAGGCTGTGATATCTGTGTGCACTATCACAAATTAAACATCTTCTTCTTTTCCTGAAATCATGTAAATTAAATTGATAAATGCTTCAGTATGTCATTTAGAATAAATCCTCGTAATCCTTAAATCAACACGCGGGAGCAAGTGCTTTCAACAGTCCACTGAAGAGGAAAGTCATGTACTCTATCCAACAAGATCATTCATTAACGACGACCGGACAACAATCATGTATTATGTGTAATAAACACACTTAGCCCAACGATTGATGTGCTAGGCATTCAAAATATGTCTGATATCGCAAACATTAGCGATGCGTCATTGCTATTGGAGACAATGAAAAATACCTCTTGGTAATGGCTACTTGCACAGAAAAGACATAACAAAAGAAACAGAACGACAGTAAACTCATTCTTCATCACACACCGTGACATATTTGCAGTTCGCTCACTTTGACATTTGACAAATTTAACATTTAGCACTTAATCTAGAAAATGATGCAACATATTGGCTAAATAAATATCCACTGTGAAGAGCATAATTTCCCAATTTGACATTGTTCCACTAATATGCCAACTGCATACAGCCAGATCTGGTCCCTAAACAGGGATCCCTAAACAAACAATTAAAACTTGTGTATGGATGGCTCAATATTTTGGCAAAACACCCACCTATTTCAGTAGAAAGCATAAATAATAAAACTTCTGTGAAGATATGGAGCGGTTTTGGTTTTACTCTTGTGATTAAGTATGAATGGTGGGGGGATGAAAACAATCTTGTCACAATCTTCTGTCAATTTTAGAATCGAAGCTATCATTTTTTTGACCAAGTACATATTTTTGTTTCATCATCCATTCCCACCTTGGTCCTCTTGAGTGAGTATGTGTGCAGTGACGTCTTCTGAAAGGTAAAAGTTTAGGGACACCTATGAGGAGCTGATGCCAGAATCTGACTCAGCACTGCCAGCACAGACCTTGGAGGAGTTACAAGGAGCCATGGAGCAGGGAATGGAGTAGCAGGAACAGGAGGAGCTCTTTAGGGTCTCCTCTGTTATAACCTCCTGCAGGGAGTGTTGCTCCTCTACCTGGAAGATGTTTGGCTGCTCTCCTTGGTCCTCGCAGATACTAAAAGAAAGGGAGACATGCTTTAGTTAGTGCACACTGGTGTCTCATGAGTTTCTTTACATGCTGTCCGTCATTCACAAACCAAAGTAAGAAAAGTAGTAGGAGTAATTTCATACTATCTACTGTATACAGTGCACACCATAATATGGCACTTATAAGCTAATCGAGTGTTCCACTTGTAAGACAAAGTCTTCAGACACTAATCCTGTTACATTAAATTACAGCTTGTTTGGAATCAATCATTTAGGCAACATGAATTATCGCCCACAACTACTGCGTAGTCCAGGGGAACAAAACCTATTGTTGGTACTAACTTACAACAAAATGTTATCAAAGTGAAACCAAAATAGCAGAACATCCTTCAGGCAAAATGCTAAAAATATAAAGACTGATCCGGTTCTGCTCTAAACTAATGAGCAAAGGGGTGATGTTACAATACCGCAGCTCCATGCCTTTTACAAGCATGCATGTCAGTGAAAACAATATCTGTTGCATGTATTTTAGCCAGGAGGGTGATTGTACTGGTTGCCATTTTGGCAGCTGTCTTATCATTTTTAATGAGGTAAAAGGATTTTGGGCACCATGTACACGCCATGTACACGCCATGTACACGTGTACATGCCCATGTACACGTGTACATGCCATGTACACGCCATGTACATGGCATGTGCCATATTTTGGGACTGACTCATAAAAGTGGGACTCATTAATAGTAGGTGTTCCCAGGCTGTGTACTCTCAAGAATGAGCTCTACCAATCAAGTGCTTTACAGTAGGTTACACAACATGGATAAGGTTTGGGTTGAAGCCATGGCTGGGATTAGGGACAGCCAATAATAACCATGGAAGTGCCATGCTTCTGGGAAGAACTCAGAGTTAGTTATCAACAGAATCTCTTCAAGTGAATACACTCAAAGGAGAACAGCCATAACCAGCTTTTTAAGCATCATAATCCAAGCTGGCTTTTGAAGATTTTTGTAAAGCAAGATATTCTGGTTGTGTTCACATTTTTAATGAGACGGGTCAATGAAGGCGTCACTAAATGAAGGCAGAACGGTACAAATCATTTTTAAGCTTGTAAAGAGTGTCCAGTTCAATCACCCCTTTTGAAAAGAAATCAGACTGCAGTACAAGCAGATGGTTTACAAACTTAATAGGTGCAAATCATAGAAAATATACATGTGAAAAATATGTTGTGAATATGAGGCGTCTCTCTTGGATCAGCGTTATTTGACTCAATCCATCCCATTCAGGTTCATTACATGTACGAGCTACACATAGTGAGTATGCAAAGTTGTCAAGGTGGTTCGATGCCGTCAAATTTGCACACATTGACTTTAGGTGAATTAGATTTAAACCAGTAGTCACAAATACATAATTTTTGGTTCATACAGAAGCAAATAGGTCAAGTAACACTTTCCCATGCACTACATAAGCCATTCAGTAGACAAGCCACAAGTTGAATTATAACTGAGTATCACACCAGGCGTAAGATAAGGAGGCTTTTCAAAACAAGACACAGGCATTAAAAAAGGATGTGACCTAGCAGTCAGCTGATGATTAACATGACAGTTGACCAATCAGTCTTCTGAGAAAATCCAAAAAGATAAAACAGTCATTGCCACTGAAACGTCAAGTAATGTACCATTAGATGTAAAGCATGAGAAGTCAACCGTCTTGCATCATTGCCAAGGAACATTGTTTGGTTCCTGACGCATATTAATGAGTAAGATACAGGCTGTCAGGCAGTATTGGAGGATGAAACCAAAAACCAGCCATGGGACGTGAAGTGAGTAAATGGACAAAACGCAGCCAGGAACCAGAGAAACATTACGGGAATCTGAAGAACTTGAGTCAAAATACGGCACCAAGCATTCACAAATTCTGGAAGAAAGAGGCACAGTTATAACAAAAACCTGGAGATGTCAAATAAAAAAAATTAAACTTAGACTGCTGAGTTGTAAGATAGAGGTCAAAGCAGAAGGTCCGCTTTCTGCAGGGCTCTGTAAAAGTCTGGGCCAAAGTGCAAACGTAAATCTAGAGCAAATGTCAGCGTATACTGAAAGCAAAGACGTGAAACGGCTGAACAAACAGGCTCTGCTGACCACGCAGCTTTGCAAGGACCACAGGAAACTCCATTTCATCCTGCTAGCAACCCAAGCTTTACGCAACAGCACTGCCACATGTTGTGCACCAATTCTTTATTCATTAACACACAGCATGTTCAATGAATAATCAAACCATTTTTCATCGTGATTAACGTAACTGCCAATGCTTGATTATGTAACATTGAACCCTGCAAAACTGTGCTGATAACAAGAAAAGGCTTTGTAATCACTGAGGCATGACAAAGAGCAAATGAGTAATCAGATGTATGAAACTAAAGCCCTGATTAATACCTCCTGTGTGGCTTTAGGCAGAGACAGAGCAGCACAGAGTGTACAGTATCGTTTGCAGAGTAACAAGCAAATATTGTAGCTGGAAACACAATCATGAGAATATTTCTCAGAACAGAAATAGCAGAAAAGTAAGTTTACTAACTTACTTTTAATATAATGATCTCTGGAATCTGCGGAATCCAGTATGACGTCTCTTTGACGCAACTGACACCTGTTTTTTAGTTCTCCATGCCAGCTCACCAAGACTTTGCTCTGTGCTCCATAACAGTCGTTAACATTACGGATACAGCTGGATTGTGATATAAATATAAAATAATCATTTTAAATGGAACTCGATGCTATTATATTGTCGCATCAGGAACAGACACACAGACTGTTTGAATAGTAGACACGAATATTAAATACATATTTTTAATGTTTAAATAAAATGTTCACACTCTTCACACAACCCAAAGTGTACTAGATGAACGTCTGAATATATCAAATTGTAAAACAATACATTTCCAAGATAATTGAACCTTTGACAGGAGTAGTGAATATTAAAGGAAGTGGTTGTGTTTGTTGTCTATACACACAGATTAGGATCCTACCTACGTGGCAGCCACAGATAAGCATGTTGCATGAGCCTACCGGTCATAAATGAGCCCATCGATTCCCAGCTCTCTGAGCTTCCTTCTGGTCTCGTGGTCGTTGTTATCATCTCCCCAGCTGAACACCACCAGGCCTTTAGACTGGGCATCCCCAATGTAGGCAATGTTCTTTAGCAGCTCCTCAGTGTGGCCACTGATCCCCTGAAGGAGGAAGTCCAGGGGGAAAAAAAATTGGTCTCATTTAATTTTGTTTATCTCAAATTGAAATTAACCTTCTACTTATTTATTCTTATGTTGGTATGAACGCCGCTGAAGTTTTGTCCTCAATACAAGTAGCAAGTTCTGCCAATTAAGCTCCAACATAGTTCCCATTTGTAGAACTAAAACTATCACTGAACTAGTGACATTTTACTTTAGTCAATAAGGGTGAAGAACACGTTTCACATGCAAAATCCTGCCCTCACATGGAAATGTCACACTGGAGCATTAAATGTATTTGCCTGCGTGGAGCATTACATATAGAGTAGTGCTTAACAAAATCTAAACTACACATTGAATTGAGCTATATGTTGCGCTTGTAATGTGAAACCTAGCTTTTCGTTAAATGCTTTCATAGAAGTTCCACAAAATCTGGAGAATACAGTGGATACACTGTGATAAATATTTGACTTTATGCCACAAATGCTCACCAGAATATTTTCACTCTGGGCGAAACTAATGGCGATTTGAGTGGTCTGGCAGCGGATGTCCATCAGCTCAGGATACTTGTCTGAAACTCCCTGAGTCAGGAAGAGGATGGGGTATTTGTTCTGCTTATTACGCACCCTGAGGGAAACACATAAAAACATGTCAGCAGCAGTTGGAGAGCACCTACTATATTTCTAACATTATACACTACAGTATATATACATTGCGCATTTTCATACAAGGGATGATTTCATATGTACTCATCTGTTTCTAACTGAAGCTCAATGAATTTGCACTCTAAAGACAACATGCACTGTGTATTTAGCTACTGTGTGCTATCAACTTATTATCCTAGAGCAGTTTGTGTGTCTGTCTGTTTGCATGTTAAAACCGATCAACGGGCAATAACATTTCACAGGTGGCACGTTATTTTACAATACAATAGTAAAAATTTTAAGTTATCCTTCACTTAACCTAATATAAGGCTAATTTAGTGTCCTGATACAAAGATGGAGGGTCTAATTTCAAATTAAGTAAGTGCACAAAAACACAAAAAAGCCACAGGTACTTAATTACTCATTTCTTCCTATTACTCCTTTCATGCATGCTGTCCACTACATGCATATATTACAATTTAGTAAGTGCACCATATATAAAGATTTTTCAAAAGTCCAGTTTTAAGTGTATTGACTCTGTTAATGGTGTAAATGGCATAGTCTCCACTGTAATGGTCATATCTTCTTTTGGAAGTTTGGAAAATAATGATCTTGTACATGAACCCACATTTGATTAGTAGCAATAAAACATGAAGCAAAACACCTCTCTCCATTTCTAACTATTTGTGCATGAAAGGATTCAGCGTTTACTGTATCCCACGATCATTTTTTTTATTCATCTTTGTTGAGCCAAGGCTACCCCCGAGCGACATATGGTCCCTGGTGATGTGTATCCAATTTCAGACAACATCCTGACTATTTTCAGGACATTGCCCTATGGTGAGTTGGCAGTGGAAAAGATCAGACAGGACCAGAACGAAGGATTGTAACTTCAGAAGAGCCTGGTCAACTCCTCAAGAGGTCACAAATGCGGTTTCATTTCATACACCTAAGGTGGATGTAGACTGCATGTCCTGCAAGGCTGTTATGTTTCCTTGGGACACATCATGAGCTCATGGTGATTAAAAATCCTTCAGTGCCTGTTTGCAAGTACAGAAAAATCCCACACACACACTAAGGTCTCTTTTGAACAGAAACTCTCAGCAGTTGTGCAGTTTCTACAGCCTAATCAAATCTAGGCATTCTTTATCCTCAGTTGTTAAGTATGCTTACATTGTGCAGACATCTGGGTCGAAGCAGGAGAAGACAATGCGTCTGTTTCCACCTTTCTGCAGAACACAGGACAGGACGGTGTCGAGGAAGGAATTCATGTTGAAGTAGGTCGATAGGTTGTCGTACCATGACCCGTCCTGTCAATAAAAGGCATCAACCTCATGAGTTCATTATGAGAGTACAGTTTTATTTCACACTACAATCAAAATATTCTTTGCAATACACTGTGAGTCAAAACAAAAACAGCATTCCTTTTTCTACTGGAGACCCCCTAAGCCCAAATCATTAAGCAAATGATTATGTCATTTACCATACCTTTAATGTATACCCACCTTCAACTGGGAAAGCCATTTGAGCTCAATGTTGAAACCCACATGCTCAGGAATAGCTTGGAAAATCTGTACAGGTAGAGGTGTGAAGAATGCAATTCATTTTACTGTGATTTTTACGTGAAAAAAGCAGTGGAAAGTGGGCTACAAGGAGAAGAATTAGGTCATTGTTGATAAATAACTAATTGTGTCATGTTGATTAGAAAAGGCTGTTTAATAATCGAGATCAACATTAAGTAATTTACCTGCGAGAGTGAGGGGAATGGCTGGTGCTCATCGATTTCATCTTCATCATCCAGCAGATCTGAACAACAAAACAAATTACTGTCAATCCAGCAAACAAATTACCTGATGACCTGATACATAACAAAGGATTCTTTGGTTAAAACTGAATCTGTGTTGTCAGTCGTTTTATCTGCAGTTTGTATGAGTTTGGACTGTAATGCAACAAAACAGAAATGAAGGCACAAGGCTTTTCAACATGTCAACCACTTGGCAGGTGGTGGTGATTTAATATAGATAGAAAAAGCGCAAACAGTAGGTGCTTACCTTTGTCATCATTTTCTTTCATTGCAGTGGTATGGGCCAGCTGTAGAAAAAAGCAATGTCTACATTATCCACTTTACAAATCAACTAATTATTACACAAACACAAGCAGGCCGTGTTTTTCTAATTTGTGGGCACTACCCTCATACTAAAATGCCACTTCCTCCTCAATTACTGTTACAGATAGGTCCATAAGTATTTGGACAGTAACACAATTTTTGTAATTTTGCCTCTGTACACCGCCACAATGGATTTGAAATG
>JBBPCS010000238.1:3764259-3787636 GCA_037974645.1 Hollardia meadi
ACAAATATATATATATACACATATACATATATATATATATATATATATATATATATATATATATATATATATATATACACATATACATACACATATACATATATATATACACATATACATATACATATATATATATACACATATACATATATATATATATACATATACATATATATATATACATATATATTTTTTTATACATATATATGTATAAAAAATAATGCATCAAAACATAAATAAAATGGTATCCTAGCTTATCTTATCATAATTATGTACAGTGGATTTCTGTTACACTTCGCTGCTAACAGGTCATGTAACAGTAGCACTGTAAGGATCCACTGATCCGTCTCATGTCGCTTTTAAGTCAAAACTTTCTCTGGGCAGTGTTAAATTCAACTTTGGCATCAGTCCAACCTGAAGCGAGACTTCTTGAATTTCTTCTTGGTGATCGACACTGGAGACGCCTTAGAATAGTGCAGACGCAGGCGGAGCTCCGTCTGGCAAGTCAGCCAACCCGAGTCAACACAATTCACCCCATCTTTAAAAAGGGAGGTCACAGACAGGAAGCATCTGATGACAATGTATACTGACTTTGTGTACTCATGACTGCTAACCAGAGAACTGGTGTCAAGGACAATAGCAGGGAGGAGACAACTGTTTGTTCTGTTATAACGAAAGAGCTCAAAACCTCTGCTGTACAAAACAGAGGAAGTGACTACAATGTGGTCTATAGGGAATCTAATTTCCCTGATGAATTAAGCCCATCAGTAAGCAATTTAGTTTTACAGTACTTCCATCTCCTGGGGCTTTTACATACAGTAAACCTGCATGTTGTAATTAAGGTAAATGGAATTTCTTAACCAACTTACTGTGAATTCCAAACTGTCCGTCATCAATATTCTGGTGTGATGCTGCAATAAAGGAAAAGCGCATTAGAAATATGATAAAAGAATCTCAACAGTACAAAAGTCGAAGTCAGAGCAAACCAGAGCGTTTCCTGGTTACAAAGAATACATTTTCAGTTTGAACTCTTTAAAACAATATGCTGAATTCAAGCCTTTATTGAATAGCTCTGAATTTGATTTGCCTCAACTTCAAGAGAGTCGACAAATAAAAAAAAACAAAAACATTTTATTCCAAAAAACATCTTTAACTACAACTCTAAGCATTAAGGTTAATCTAGCAGGATGTTTCTGAAACTACTCAGAATACAACATATTAATTGAATGTAAAAAAAACCTCCTACTTTCAACAAATTCCTATTTAAGTGGGGAAAGCATTTTATTGGATTTGCTAGAAGAAGAAAAAAGATGGGGTGACAGGCTGGGGTCAAAAAGCACATCAGGCAGGGTGCAAACATGGTTGCAACTATTCTTCCTATTAAAGCTCATTTTGAATGAGCTTTGTCAGTGTTGGACCAACACAATGGTGTTTTAACTAGAGAGGTCATGAGACCTACTGCGCTGCAGTTGTTTCCTCTTTAGCTATGGATTATTCCAGCAAGTGCTGTCAATGATCTTTGCTAAAGCATACATCCACTGACAAATAAGCAGGAAAAGACAGAGTACTATCAGTAAATTACAGGGTTTGAGGAGGAAACAATGCATTTTGTTCATTTTGACTGACAAACATGTTGCCCAGAAAAGAAACCTCTAAAATATTAACCCTCTTTTGCAGTGGGATTAACAAGAAGTGACCCCGCATTTGTGCTGATAGCCAACTGTTACATAAAGTGCTAGGGCAGGGAATGGGAGGTCTATAAGGGGTTTGAGTATGACACACTTTACCAAACCCAACCACCGCTTTTGTTGTTCTATACCTGTGGGGCTCATCGTGCGGGGATGAAGATGGGTCTCCCACAAGTTGACTATCACTTCACAGGGACCACCTGCACTCTGCAATTCCAATGTTTGGTACAGTGTTAGGGCTTTCAAATCAGATACATTGAACCACTTTTAACTCTGGCCTCCTAGCTGCTGTTGGACCAGAGTGTGAAAAAGGAATTAGAGATGGTATATTCACCAATTCCCATCTAGGGCAGTCAGCCACCATGGGTTGAAATCTGAAAAGTGGATTTGTTAGTGGGCAGGGAAAAAAAATCATCATTAGCTATAGCGACAATGTTTGTAGCACCACATTTTGACGTTTGTAATACTTCAGTCATTATTGAGTTGAATACAATCTTACACAGAGGAAAGAAAAACCCCACACTTATCTTTCTCTACAATTCAAGAGATAAAAAAAAACTGCATATATAGCTGCTATTGCTGTGGGAGGAACCCCCTGTTCTTACATTTCAAGCATAACTCAGCATGAATAAAGCACAACTGTGGGAAATGTTAACTTATTTAACCTTGCACCAGCAGTTAAACACCACTGACAAGTTTCTCCTCCCAGCACATTGGAGCTTATGTGATTTACAAAATGAGGCATGTTACAAGTAAAACACAGTACAAACACAAGGAAGACAAACCAGAGTAGACCTTTGTTGTCACACAATGTGAGCCCCACCCTTGACTCCTTGTTCAAAACAAAATAGCAGAGGCTCCATGCTTAGTGTGTGATCTTAGAATAGAGCAAGCCACCTGGCAGCTTGCCCAGGACTCACTAGTCCACAACAGTGATCTAAAACTGTGTCAAAGGACATAAACACAGGTATAGGGAAAGTGATCTTGTGAGTGATCCTCGCTTAAACTGTGGCAAATGCAATGCGTTCTAACACACTTTCTCAAAGTCAGTGGGGAAAAAACAACAACAAACTAATATCACCTGTGTCTTCCCTTCTTGCTGATGAGCTGAAAAGGAAAGGCATAAACTGACAGAAAACCTAAACTCACCACATCACAGAACATTCAACAATACTCTGACAAGAGATTTGAATTGAAGAATATTTATCGTTTTAATAAGTAATAGTCAAGTACAGCCTCCAAAAGATTATCTTTGACAACTATGAGCAAATTCATTAGTAATTTTTAAGCCCATATCACTACACAGACAGGAGACTATGCTCACCTTTGACTCCAGAAAGAAGCCTTTGAAATAGCGGTACTTGGAAACAACTCCTTTAGGCACAGTGATTGTTGTAGTCCACGTCTTTCTGTAAAGGAAATTAAAAAAATAGTTAAACAATAAGCAGACCACCTTTTGCGTGTAACTTGAGAAAACTACACACTGTCATATTTTAACATATTTAACAGTTTTTGATGAGTGAGACATTACAAATAACATTTCACCTACCCATCATTACCGTCAGGACATAAGGTCACAGCTTTTTGATGGCTCCAGCTTCCCAGGGCTTCACAGCTACCAACAACTGCAATCACCTCCCCTAGAAGTGTTAAAAAAAAATTTTTAACTAATATGGCTGAACATTTACAGTTTAACTACCATGTTACTACTACACATGTTTCATCCCGGATCTAATACATATGTGCAAATTTACCAGGAACTGAAATAAACTGCTTGGTACGTTTTTAAATAAGTAAAAGAAGCAAATATTTACAGTGTATGATACAACATTTTACAGCATAGCAACTGCTAAATGTAGGTTTAAGGACATGTTCAAAAAAAAAGTGTCAACTTTTGCAGTTTAACAGGTTTAAAAGCCATACCTGGGGATGTTTCACCTCTGACAGCCAACGTCACCTGAGAGGTCTCCATAGTTGACACTGGCACAGAGAATGATTGGCGGCAGATGTGAGCTGAAAGAACACGCAACACATTTTTTCCATTAACTGACAATTAATTAGACAAGCGATGTACAGGAGGCGAATATAATCCTGCGCCAAGCGCAACCACTGACTGTTTTGATCAGTGAAAATGTAATCAAAATAAAGTCACTTGCATAGGAGCTAAATCACCCTAAACATCGCTGGCTAAAATTAGATGAACCTGTCTGAGCACAGTTGCGCGTCTAATAGCTATTTAACGTCCTATTAATAGCAACACTGGTACATATACTCACAAATGCTAACGGTACCTTGTTGATTTTGGCAGCTGCGTGACGGCACGTTGCGCTCAAAAATGGAGAGTTCACAGCGAACCCGGTTCGCCCGTCATGCAGAGCTGAACCGGTCTGGGTGAAAGCCAAACTAACTTTGCCGGTCCACTGGCACTCAGTTGCTACCTGTCAATCAAACAGCGGTAATCTCGACGTCAACGACAGACCATCATGCACAAAGGTGAAGCACCACTTAGGTTTGATAACGTAAAGAACTAGCATGAGCACCAAGTTCTCCTAAATGACTAAATGTAAACGTCCGGTGATAACTTTCAAAGTAAAGGATACAAAATGCTTCAATATAGTAATAACGTAAATAATAAATCATTAAATGAAGAATTTGGGATAAATAATAATGTAAACGTGGATTGAAGTCCTTCACAAGGCTTTAAAAGAGCATTAAGACCAAAGAGACGGCTATGTTGGCAGATACAATTTGAAAAAAATAATCATGAATAAAAAAATACATTGAAGAAATGTGTGTCTTTTTTGTAAATGATTCACAGTTTATATAGAAGTACATAAAAAGTGAGTCTCAAATACTTTATATACCTTTGCCGGTATTGGGCAATTTTATTTTGAATGTATCACTGCAATGCTTCGTGTCATCTTCTAACTTCCGCTGACTTCTTGACGAAGCTGGTTCAAACCGCTCTGCTCCGGATCTAGGGTCTGTCCTCGTCTGTGTTGTTGTGTCGTGGTGTTATTGTGAGTTTGCGCACATGTACCCAAAACACTGGTAAACAAACGGGAAAGTAATGTCGCACTTTTTTTTTTTACAATATCGTGCCAAAATATTGGCAAAAACAGATGAGGGTAAAAGCGATGAAATTACAAACTGTTGGCGAATGAAGCCACTAACAAGAAATAAAGTAATTCTTAAAATCTGTTAGCTTTACTGAATGGTCCCGCAACCCATATGCTGTAGCTTAGCCTATATAACTTCCAACAGCTATCTGAATTTATTTGCAACATAAGCATTCATAATCAGGTTCATATTTGGAGAAATTAGTTACTAGGTACATTCTATGTGATTTTCTGCACAAAATTGCAGTCCTAAATTACGATAGCTTTGTTACTCGCTCCATTTTTTTATTATTTACGACCAAATGGGGTCGGAAATGAAACGATATTTAGAAATCAGAAATCTAAACTTGCACAATTTCGGTAAAAACAGGATTGTTTTAATGGAATTGGGGCAGGACAAGTCCCTTAAATAGGAGGAGGTGATTTAAAACTTGACTCAAGTTGGAAATATGTTTTTAAAAAACACTTAAAAGAGTCCTGTTTGAGGGAAGACCTTCTACGAAAGCTCACTGAAATGTAAATATTTGATCATGTGACTCAGGCTGACATGGGGATCGGGTGACGTAGGCTTTGTAGCTCAAATATCCCGAAGAGTTCACTTTCACTTCAACTTTTTAACTGACACACAGCCTACTACTACTCTAAAATAACACCTACAGTATTTTCATGGGAAAGTTTGGGTTTTCTCCTCATTAGAAACGATGACGCAGAGCAGTTGATGGTATTTCCCTAACCTCAGGGTACTGCTACATTCTCCGGGCTTGGTTAATTTCTGGACAGTGTTGGTGATTGATGTAATCAATTACAGTATGTGTCAGGGTGATATCAGTATTCTTTTTTTCATTTATTAAACAGCTAAGCTGCCCAAAACCACAGCTGAGGCCACAGAGCTGCTCCACTGGAACAGATGGGGACTAAGTGCCTTGCTCAAGGGAACTTCAGCAGTGGGTAAACATAGTCAGGTCAGTTTACTATAGCTGCCTTTGTCAACCACAGATAGCCTATGATAAATCTTATATTTTAGTTTTAAGGGTATTACAACCCAGGTGTACCTTGCCACATAAAAGAATATTTATGATACAGTTTAATTAATAATAATAATAATATTAATAATACTAATACAAAAGTAGCCAACAATGTAATACCTAACAATAATTTAAGATAAAAAACAATAACAACAAAGAAAAACATATACAGGCTACAGGGATTCACAGCACTGGTAGGCAAGAGGATCATTTTTAATGACACAGGTCTATTGTTTTGTGCTGTAGTTAACACAGAGACAGATGGAATAGCCTGGGTGTCTGTGTTTTGTGGAACTGACTGCATTTATTGTGACTACACGATAGCCAAGGCACATTATCAATACGCCTTTTAAATGGGAGGGCCTTTAGACAAAGTGATGACACTGTAAGGTTTTGGCTGACCTTGTTTTGTTAGATAACCTCCGTGCTGCAAAAGAAAGATTTGTGGCCTCCATGACTCTCAGCCTTCAGAGTTCAGACTGAAAGCCAGAGTTTCGCCTGTAGCCCCCTCCGGTGTTCAAATGAAAAAATACACCCTGCCATAGAGGCACAGAAGACAGAAACGTTGCAGCATAAATGAAAGCAAATCACACTTTTCCAGAAAATACATGTCGTGACTTCTGAACGGTGCAATCCCTCATTTCTGACTATTAATTACATGCAACAGACCTATGATAAGGACCATATGGAAACACAGCAGTGTAAATGCTGCTCTGAGATTAGAGTCCCTCCTGTTTTGGGTAAGGCAAACACTGCATAGTACTAATGAGTGCTATGACAATAACAAGGGCTTTCTTTTTGAGAATAAACTTTCCTTAATGTATAGTCTGTCTCGGTTTCTTGTCTGGCTTTGTCAATGAACACCAATGGGACATCACTGTGATGAGGCAAGGGCAGGTCTCAGGGTGGGAGACAATTATCCATCTGACCTGGGGAAAACGCTGAAAGCCTCTGCTCTGGATGTTTCCAGCATGAAAAGTTTGGAAAAGTAACTTGGTGCCAGAGGATGTGTGTGGGCCCCCGATTGTCTGTCAGAGTGAATCAGTGATCTGGGATGGCAAGAAGAAGAAGAGGGGAGGAAGACGTGTCTGAGGGCTGATGAAAGAGTAAAGGAAATGTAGAGAAATCATGACTGGTGAAGAGAGACTGCAGCATTATGAATATTTCAGAAAATCTTCTCAGCACTCAGCAGAGTTCTCATTACAGACCATGTATACCAGTCCCAATCTCCTAAACTCATTAATTTACATATGTAGTTTTCTGTATACATGTCTGAGTAAATGTGCTCAGAGGCCCGAGCAAGATTACCAGAATTACAGCAACTTGAATAATATATCTTCAGATCAAATATAAAATAGCATATATGATGTTTATCTAACTTTAAATTACAGTTGGAGCCGTAACATTGATAGAGTTCTTCTAGTTGTATGGTTGGGGTCATAGATGCAGCATCTTTTCTCACGTGAAGACAGTAACACTTGACTTAATGAATGGAATCTTACTGCAAAACGCCAATAAATTTAGAGCATCTTCCATACACTTAGCATTCTCCATGCAGTTAGTTTCATAGTGCATTTCAATGGATTGATGTAGAATCCCACATTGATATAATAAAAGTAAGAACAATAAAACATTGTATCCTGAGGCATGTCAAAAAATAACAAATGATCAAAATAAATGTAAATTTAATTAATTTAATGAAATTTTAAAGTAATAGGAATTTGGGAGATTTGTCTATACAGAATGCAGATGCTGAAATATTGTTTCTAATTTACAACTAGTGAATACGTTATTAGACCTACCTTGCTGATATTATGACCACACCTCCAGTCAAACATTAATATCAAAGTTGGTTCGAGTGTTTGGATTAAATCAGTGGCTTCTTTGTCAGTTGCGATGTAGTCACATTAGCCTCAGCCTGGGAAGCAATAGTCACATTGTGCTAGTTTATCTTAATCTTAATCCAGGGCCAGTTTCACCTCAGTATGCTGCCTCGTCAAGTATTTTTGAGCACTGAATTATCAGATTTATCCGGCACTGAGCTCAGAAAATGTATAGGCCTGATTATTATGGCTCACTACGCTAGCCCAAGGCTTAACCTGACTTATATATAATAATCTATGATTGTTATTGTCACACAGTGTTCACGTGAGTCAGTGCATACATTTCATTGCCAGATCTCTTTTACCGCAGGAACATAAATATTCCCAGACTGTGTGCAAAAGCATGTTGTAAAATTGTCAATATTGTTAATGTATTGTCACATATTTCCTGGCATGGTGAAAGACGTTCATTCGTTCTCGTGTAACGCTTACTAAATGAGCGAAGAATAGAAAAATAGCAGTTAATATTGGAATTCTAGCCCACAAGGCAGGGAAGTAATATGAATTGACCACAATATATATGTCCATGCAGATTAAAGTTTTTAAATAAAAAATGCTCATTTGAATGAAAGGAGATCAGCTGAATATACTGTACGCATCTGTGCATTAGATATTTATTATTTGCTGTGTTTGAATAAATTAATGAATGAATCAGCGGCAGTGTGTAGAGCGTTTGCCTGCAGCATGATCCCCATTTACTGGTCATTCACGCACAATCTCTCTGTTTCTCTCTCTCTGTCTCGCATGTTTTCTGTTTCCTGTCTACTACCCTGCTTTCCTAACTCCATTTGCAGTAATATTTATATGAAAAAGATAAACTTCGAAGGCTTTCAAGAGCTTTTAATAGATCTTATCAAGTGACTGAAAGCTGCAGGACAGATGACTTAATGTAGATTTAATAAAAGTGAGTAATTCCTCAAGGCTGAAGTCTCGGACAGAACAAAACATGATGCTGGTAAATAGCCTTTCCGTGATGAGCGGAGAAGTGCTGAGTTATCACGATCATTTCCCATTGAAATGCAGATCGCTGGCACGGTGTTACATAAAACCCTCTTGTGAGTCACTGCACAGAAACCCTTTCTAGCACATCAAAATACAACTTTTAATATTCTGTAACGTGTTCTCAGTGAGTTACTAAAAAGTCATCCAAAGAAAAGGGTTTTAAAAAAAAAAAGAAAAAGATTTTTAAAGTGCAAATGGGTGGCCAACCATTGGCCAGTGGTGAAAATGGCCCCGGGTAAAACTGATCGCTCTACTGATCAAAGCAATACACCATATTCCACTTGGCTGTCAAAGCTGATAGGGCTGTTAAAGAGGAAATGAATATAGAGAGAAAGACAGGTAGGCGTGGAAGGCAAAGAGAAAGATTGAGAAGATATGTTATCTGTTTGCTTTTGCAGAGGGGAAAACAATAACAGCTCGAGGGTTGCTGCTGCGGGCTTTTAAAGCGGCTGCAGTGTGAAGTAAATTTATCCACAGGCTAAATTTAATTTCCTTTGCAAGAGGAGGATGAAGATTATTATAGTTTTCTGTCAGTGAGTTATTGGAAAAATTCTGAATAATGGGGGAACATACAAACAGTAACACTTATGATCATTTAGGAGTTCTCTGTTAGTTGGTGGAGACAGAATTTTAGAGCGGTTCACCCTCAGTAGCTTGCCTTGGTGATACCCAGGACAGCCACATTCTCGCTAAATGGAGTGGTGCTATGGCCCCTGGCAACAAACAGCTGAGCCCTTTAACACCAATGCCCCGGCTGATGCTGATGGGGCCCTTGACAGCTTGACACGTGGTAGTCGCCCACAGACTCTGCCATGGAGCACATTATTCCAGCCATAATGTCAAATACACCTGCCAGGCTAACAGTTGGCATGCCCCACTGACCTGAACAAGAAGTTAGAATGGTGATTATTGAATAGTCTATCAAATTGTCTTTTATTGGGCTGGATATTGGGCTGGATTAGATGATAGAATCAGACAGAATCTAATCAATATCTAATAATAGTATGAGTGTCGGGATTTCACCACAAAATGCAACAAAACATGTTTAAAAATATATATTGCCATCAGTGACGTAGAGTATTATAGTCTAAAGCATACAGGCATTATCTGGAAGATATAGAACTTTGAGGTGTGAAGTTTCTTGGTTTTGTTAAATGCAGGAACAGGGATCGGTATGAGTCGGAGGTACTGGGAGAACAGGATGATCAATGCTGTGGTCCTGCAAAATTAGAGACCGGTATAATACTTGAAACAGGCCAGTGATTACACCATCCCTACTGCGAAAGGTTCTGGCTTGTCAAATCTAAATTTCAAAAGAGCGTTTGCAGCAGGCTACAGCATTAGGCCTACCATGCAGAATGGAGTTTTGAATGCAATTACAGACTGTGACCTCCTGAGAAATAAGATCAGTGCTAAATGTGTTGCCCGATACTGCTGGTTCATGCACTGTAACAACATTTCCCTTCCAAATGGGCAAATAGACATTCACCATGGCGGCAAGCGGTTACGTACATAGTAGAGATGCCTCGGTGGCCGCCAGCCTTGGCTCCGACGGAATCATACAGTGACAGGCCTATGAGAGAGACTGTGGGGGCAATGGTTAAGGGGCCAATGAAGCGCATGAGGAAGCCGATAGGGCCAGAGAAACCCACCAAGATCTGGAGGAGAGAGGCCACCATGATAGAGCCCTGAAGCTGTGGACAGGAACACAATAAAGCGAGATCATAAGCCTCAATGTCATCACTTTTTCTCTGACTGAGTGATAGGCTATGACAACAATTGGTTACTTCCTGGAGCAGAAACCACACGAGGTCACTGAATTAGTCATGAGCTCTACAGTAGTGCTGTTTTACATCTTGGTTAGCTTGCTTTTATTGAAAGCTGTGAATGCTCAGTGTTGGCTCTGCCACACTTCTATGAAGAGAGGTGAAGAGGTGTTGACCAGACTGGTGTTTTGGGTCCAAGCCGGGCACTTCCACTCTGGCATGGACAACATTGCCATGGCAGGGGTCAGCAACGCAAACGTACCCCACTATAGGACTATAGGATGGGATGCCTACAAGTGTGTATGTGTGTAAATGTGAACAATTGTCTGTCAGACAAACCGACAAAATACTTTACTGAGAATTGAGTCCAAAACAAAGTAGTTATATGACGTCACATGTCTACTAATGTATAAGAATGCAAAACAGAGCAGTATGCAACTGGTTAGCTTGCAGTTGATGAGCAATTTTTGTACTGAATACGT
Organism: Hollardia meadi; assembly: GCA_037974645.1. Classification (NCBI taxonomy): domain Eukaryota; kingdom Metazoa; phylum Chordata; class Actinopteri; order Tetraodontiformes; family Triacanthodidae; genus Hollardia; species Hollardia meadi. The sequence continues at coordinate 3,775,225 of JBBPCS010000238.1, forward strand.
TTTTGGAATTAAGGGTAGCCAAATTGTATATTGTCTATTAATAGGTATTTCTTCTACAAGGTAACATGACTGGAATCTACAGCCATAAGCTCTGTGAGGCTGTACTAAATGCTAGTATGCTAACATGCAGTTTTATTTTACATGTATGTGTATCTCCTTGTTTACTGTGTGCATGCTAACATTTGCTAGCACTAAACCCAAACCGAGGCTAATGGGAATGTCTTACACATATTTGGTCGAGATCAACAGCATAATTGCATATGAGTATCACTAACATGTTATCAAACCCTTGCCTGTTTACATATCCAACGACATGGAGCGACATTAACAATGGTTTGGAGTTGTGTTTCTTTCTATAGGGCGAAAGTTATCCCATTTCTCCACGCTTTAGCACTGTTTTGGTTTCAACCACTCCTGAGAGAAAAGTCTGGGTCTATAGGTCTTCAACTATCGCTAACGTCGAGTATATCATCTTCTTTCTCTGTGTTGATAGAAGGCAAAGAGGGATAAATTGCAATTTTGGAATAATGGAAAAATGCTCGTAAGTGCAAATGAAATTGTCTGTGTCAGTATTTTTGTATTGTGACCACGTGAAATTTCCAAGATTCCAAATTTCTCAATTAGCATGAAGCTAACATTAAATCTCCCATTACTTTGGATTCCATGTAATGTATTTGCTCAGGAGAGGTCTGGCAGTGATTGTAGAGAACGCCATCACCAGACCACAGGCTTGCATGAAGCCTCTAAAGCACATCAAGTAAGAAAAACAAAATACAACTCTATTACAGGTAATTGTCTTTCACATCAGCTTTTACACCCTAGACGCAGCAGCCAATACGACTTTTTATTTTGATGTTTTCAACTGCCTGGTGTGATAAAACGGAGAATCCACATGATAATGACTTGTCTTTTGTTTTTTACAGCTCTGGTTTTCTTTGTGACCACCTCATTCTAAATAAGCATGTGTTATGTGTTAGTATGTTAAAGTCCAAGACCACTTCAAGTCAGTACATTGAGAATACAAATGCATTATAAACATAATATGTGAAATTCAAGTACATTTTTAGTGCAATTATCTTTTTAACCTGGGTATATCTGGGTAATGTAGGCTATATTTAACAATGAATTATTCAAATCATTTTGGAGTGGAGTGAAACAGATAGACACTTAGATAAAGATGGAAGATACAAAGTTCTATTATTGGGTTTCTGTATTAGTTGCAAATGTGGAAAGTTATGAGGCAAATAAATTGGAAAATATAAAGCTTTATGAATCGAATCAAAAGAAAAGAACATTTTGTGCTGTGCGGGCCCTGTGCAGGGGCTGCGAGAGCTTAAAGAATGTCAGCAAAACTTCCACAACTTTTAGAAACTTTCAATCTAAATTACTTACTCCCACTCATGCAAACACTTGCCCACTGTGTAGCAGGATAATTAATCAGAACCCAGTACAGTGCAGTCCTTACTATTCAACAAGATATGAAAGCAAAAGCAGTCTTTTGTCTGAATGCTTACAGGTGATGCTGACTGTGATTAGAAAGATATTGTCTGATCAATCCTTACTACATACACTTATTCCATGGTCACTTGTAAGTTCTCATCATAGAAAGGAAATTAATCTCGATACGACACGATTTAACCACAGCAAGGTGTTTATATACACAGTCATCTTAAGCATTATTGACTGATACAAGGATGGACGAATGGATTAATAAATAAGATGGGAAGGATAGATAGTTTCCTATTAGTAGCACATTTATTCACTTCACGTTAAGGAAAAAAACAAGAACATTTTTAATCAAGAGCCCAGAGAGAGCGCTGACAGTTTCAGCTCAATGCTTTCTTTTCTAACTGTCACACTGGGTTGACAGGACAGGATTGGGAAGATGGTTAGATAAAGAGATTTAGAGGGGATGTGTGCCTCACTCAGAGAGAGACGAGAATTGATATGATCTCTCTGTGTGATACAGTTAAATGTGTCGAGGCAGGTGCAGCCACGCATCTTGGGAAATTATCGAGTGAAAGCACACTCCAGTCTCTAATTTTGTAACAGGACACTAACAATTATGGGACATCAGTAGCTTCAATTGTAGCGCTTGTCCTCGTCACTTGTCTTTGGGGACCAGAATGGTGTTTACCGTCAGGTCAAAGTAACCCTGACTCACTTGCTCTCTTAAGGCTCATGTCAGTAAAATCCAAACCAGAGGATGTGCACAAGATCTTCCCTATTCTCACCGAGTTGAGTTATTGACACTAGTAGAAACAGGATGAAACCAGGTCATACTGACACACCACTTATTTATCTAAAAAATATTAGGGATTTGCTGCCAAACAGCTCACTGCTGTCCTGACTGCAGGTAACATTTGAGATAAGATCATTTTAGAAACAGCTCTGTTTTGGTGATGCTTGGTCTTTGAATTTGTAGATCGCAGCGTCCTGACTGAAAGGCTTCAGCCATGTGTGTAGCTGCGTCGGGCAGCGCCCTGGACTGGTTCTCCTCCCATCTCAGAAGTGGCTTGGTCCCTAAATGTCTGAGACCGCTGCTCTTTTCTGCAGTGAGCTTCAAGGTTCTGTCTTGGGTCCTTTATATTTGCTTTCTATTTGCTTCCCTTAAATAATATTATTAGCAAATTGAAAGGTCTTGTGAATATCACGCTCCGGCTTCCTCCCACATTCCAAAGACATGCAAGTTAGGTTAATTGGTGACTCTAAATTGCCCGTAGGAGTGCCTGTACTGTGTATGGTTATTCGTCTCTATTAGCCCTGTGATGAACTGGCAACCTGTGTATCCTGCCTCTAGGGTCTAGCTCCAGCCCCCTCGTGACCCTGCAAAGGATAAGCGGCGATAGGTAATGGATGGATAATACTGGTTTGTATTGGTTCATTAGTGCAGTTGGGCTCTGCACTTACAGAGTCATTTATATTTTAAAGGACGGCATTTGCAGAACAGCAAACTTTAATGTCATTAGCTGCGATGTAGCACGTCATTAACTCCCTGTGACATTTTTACAGATAAAGCCACTTTATCATTTTGTGACTTATAACCAGGCAGGATAATTTTTCATGCTTTGAATTTAGGGAGCCATTTTTTTTGAGAGGGGGGGGGGTTTGTATTAAAAAATTGTATTCTCCTCTGAGTTCACACTCAGCTCATTAAAACACAGAAGTGTACTTCTGCTGCTAAAACAAACTGTACATGAAAAGAAAAATACTGGCACAGTGCTTAAAAAATGTACCCTGTTTCAGTTCATGTTGGAAATCTGCACATCATTTTGCACGATTGGACTAATCGGGACAAATTCTGACAGGGGAAGGTAGGAATGCAGATATGTAAACGTAGGGGTTTGAAAGCAGCAAAGAACATTCAGTCAGCAGACACCACAGCACATAAAGTATTTGTTCATCCGGCAACAAGTGATTGTCTCTCAGTCGAGCCCGAGGGAACGAGTAGTAACAGGAAGCTCTCTGTGGCAACACATGGCGCTGTGGCTGCAGCATATACCTTTTCATAACTTGCTGAAAACATATTGGGACAACACATTCACTACTTCCAGTAAAGAGTTAGATCAAACATTAACGCACACACACATATATATATATATATATATATATATATATATATATATATATACTCAACCTTTTAAATGCACAGTTTATAGCACTCAAATAGGTTTTAAAATGGTCTTTATCTCTGTAGGAATGATGGGATGATTCTACCTGAGGAGGATCTGCACGTTTTACATCAAACATACATGTGTTTCTCCAGATGACTAAAATCAGATTAATGGCTGAATTGCTCATACTTGTCTCTAGCTGAGAGCCGAGACCTTTTCAAAGCAGACAAGTGCCAGCACCAATCCTTTCAATGTGTCAGGGTGAGAGAAAAAAACAACACAACTTTGTTCCCAAACTGTGACTGGTCTTGACACCAGTGTGAGTGTCCTTGGATTTGTATTACGAAGAGCAGCACACTCGCTGGAATGAAAATTTGAATTGAAATACAATGTTACAGCCTATTTATATGCTAAAACTTGACCTGATTTGGGTTATTCATTCCCTTTTTCCTGTGATTTTGTATCTCTCCCTATGTTTCCAAGTAAGAAGCTGGCATGCCCAAAACATACACAATCTCTTACTTTCATTTGTGCATTTGTTTACATTTGGGTGTTTTTGCAAGGGAACACAAATGAAAATTCAGCGGCTAACAGGATCAAAATGTGCCTTGAATGTTTAGCGATCACTTTGTGCAACAAACACGGCAAGCATGTGTGCTCCTTTGCTAAGTTAGCAGAACAAGTGTGTCCACTTGGAGTTGATCCAGTTTATGTGGTCAGACGCAACCAATACGTGCATAAGTAATTTTCCCATGAAAACAATCAAATGGAACATTTGGATATATGTGGATATGTGGTCTTTTATAAACATTTTGATTAAAGAGGCTTGAAACGGACATTAAAAAATAAATACAATTGGATGTGAATGTGTCCTCTTGTTGGCATGATAAGATTTTCCATTTAAGTCGTGGACAAAGGTTACTTTTTAAACCAAAAGGCCTCATTGAATGTCACTGAGAAGTTGCCCTTAAGGCTCTGTCTAAGTGACACCCTTTTAACCTTTGAACCCGAGGTAGAATTTAAACAAAATAATCCAATTTCTCTCTGTGTGCTTTCTTAATCCTGACTGCATACCACTTGATGTTATCACCGCTGTGAACAATGCTTAACATCAGTGTCAATTTAACCAAAAAGCTGAAGGTCACAGCGAGGAAGATGCTTCGGGTCAGATCAATATCTTTAATATCATGGCAATATGAGAGACTATTAAAGATATTATATCGCTTTGTATAGTGTATGCTAAGGATCCGTGAGAAACCTATAGATCACGCTTCTTTTGCAAACAATATCCATATTTTGCTTCTTTTTTTTTTAACTAAAAAAAGTGATTTCCTGCATTTGAGTCCCCTACAATACTGTGACATTTTCTACAACCTCATTAGTCAGCCGAATGAGAAACTTATTCCTGCAGGTATTTTGTAAGTGTTTTTTTATTCAAGTACTTAATCCATAACTGTAGTCCTGTAACGCAAGCTATTCCCCAGTGTGGAAACGGGGGGGGGGCAAAACAAAGCATGCACTGAAATGATTACAACTAAATTGCAGTTCTGCACTACACCATATCTCGGGTGCCTTTCCTGAGCGGCAGTGACTGGGCAAAAATCAATGACATTAGAAGCCTGTGCTTATTTGTGATTTAAGGGAGCTCCTTAAAAATGGTGTCTCATACTGTGAAGTCAGATAGTTAACATAAAAATGTGCGAAAGCTAAGTAGGTTTCTAATACAGCTTCATTTTCTTAAATAAGTAATATACAGTAGTATATAAGTAATTTCTTTCGATAGAAATTGAAGAAGTCTTTTCTCTATAGTTTCCATGTGACATATTGAATGTCATATTGGTACGAAGGCAAATGCAGTAAATTAGTAACAAAAGGTTTCCTGACACGACCAAAGGAAAGAAGAAAGAAGACTTGAAAGCCCTGACTTGCATCCTTTCAAACTGTCTCTTATATCAAAGGAGTGTTGCATCCATGGCTTTGTGGTTTCTCAAGATTCATCAGGGTGCAAATATATACATGCTGTCTGCCATCAATAGATCACACATATTATACAACACAGTTCAATAGAAAATAATTAGCGTTTTAGAATTCAGTTGTCAGCAGCGGTAATAAACTGTTTGATGGTCCCTGTGGAAAGTTTGAATCAATCTCTTCTTCTTTTTCATTTGCCTGTCCGCCCAGCTGACAGAGTTGTGTAATAGGGCTAGTTTGCATTTACACATCAAAATCAATACTCATGATGAAAACCCAGAAGAGGAAAGCAGATGCGGTGATATTGCCCCATTAAATTTTCATTCACTGCAGAGGTTCGGTACAAAAGGTTTGTAAACATCCTCAGTTGGGGGTTGTTGTTTTTTTTTGTTATGTTTAGGGTGATGAAATATTAATGATGAACAGCCACAGTAATAATTTGAGAGTGGTTTTGTGTCTGAAAATCATTAAGCTGAAAATGTGATTAATGCTGTGCATGTTTAGTTTACTGCTTTAAAGATATAACGTGTTTCCAAATTAAAATGTCTAGAACTTTTGAATCTATTTTGTTGAGGTGTGTACTTACATTATCCCAAATTTGTCATTTATTCCAAGGTAACGGTGCGTTTCATTTGGACGCCTGTTAACTTCCAGGAGAGAGTCAGAGAGTGCGAGGGAGGACGCCGGCAAACGTTGAACATTTCTGCCTGAGTCAAGACAGATTTTCATCAGCAATAGTGGATTTTTAACCATGAAGACAAAAATCCCATGATACTTACTTCTTTTAGAGAGACCCCTGGTGGTAGAAACTATATACTGTGCATTTAACAGTAACTAAAACTATGCATCTTTTCATTAAGATAAAGTAAAGAGGCTTGTTAAACATGGTAACAGTTGATACACTTAAGCACTTAAAGGCCCTAAACTTCTGTATTTGTGTTTTGGCGCTTCCTTCTCTTGCTGGTTTCAAGTGGGTGGGACTCAGTTGGAGAAAGGTGATGTAATGATGTCTATGCACCAGTTGTGGGGTTGATAAGTGAGCGTTGAACTCATAGCTCTTAAACTTGAACTTTGATTAAGTCATAAACATAGAGAAATACTTACAGAAAACAATTTAAAGTCCACCTGTCTGAGGCTTGTGTAGAGAGCAACATCTCCAACGGCAGGAAAGCGTGGCTTAACGGGACATGAATAAAACTCTAAAACATCAACTCATCAGTGAAAATTACTCCGTGAGTCACTTCAGATAGATTTTAATTGGCAATGCCGGCTGTTAAATAATGAAAACAACAACTCTCACGGCCCCACGCTTCAAAGCATCATCAAACTATGCCTTTTGTTTTCATTGTTTTGATTAAGAGACCCCTATAGCGGCTGGAATTACTTACTGTGCATTAAGTTAACTGCCAAAATGACACAAAACATGTATTTTTCACAGTACTGTAAGTTGACACAAACTAATCCATCCTGTGGAGATATTTTCCCGCATGCGCTCACTTGTACTGAGCAGTGTTGACGTTGCATCATTTATCCAGAATGAACGCTGTGACTTTCATTAGCACATTTTGGTAAACAGCATCACATTAAAAAATGAGCTGGTCCTGCAAGTGCTGCTGGTGTTACATCATTCAGTAGAGATCCCCGGACTTGTTGGTCTGTCTGACTCAGGTCTGGGCTGCCAAAATGTCAACCGGTGTGATGATGTCGTCTGCAATTGACTTTATTTTGGCCATTAGAGAAGTAGGGGAAATGGGTATGTAGTCAAAGATGATCATGTAATTATAGAAAGACTGAACATTGACAGTTTAAACACATATTTTCTCATGTTGCACCAAAAAAAGTCTCATTTTATATGTCAACATTTACTGTAACATTGCATGCAGTTTCTCTACACTATGACGACCTATAGGTACCACACACAAGTCACCTCAGCAGCTATTCAAGCTTAGTGGCCATTATTCTTCTGAGAACAATATAAAATTACAGTTGTCACAATAGCCATAAAGCCTGGCCTGTTCTGCCCCATTCATAATTTATTCACATTTATCCTTTCTCAGTTGTACTCATCATCCTTTTCTCCCCAAAGTCCTCATTAGGATCTTCACCTTTATTCATATTACTGAAGTGGAATAATTTTACTAAAACACAGTCCACATTAATAATTAAAAAAATGTCTCAAGGGCGATGGCAGAAGAACTTGAGTATGCAATCCAAAGGCTTATGCGGACACCATAAGTGATCACTTTTCAATAGTGAAAGAGATTCAAGTGGACTTTCATTTTTGTTTTCAGGTTCTGTCAAAGATATTTATTTATGGAGTTCAATCCTATTCTAATTTACAACAGACTGATAGGATTTGAGAAAGATATGTGATGTGAAGTATTTGACCCCTTATCTGCTTCTCTGGTAATGAAGATTCAAATCCTGTGTAAATATTTGCTAATAAGGGAGATCTTTGGATTTTACATCAGATTGAGCTAAAAGACCAATAAGTAGCTCCTCAAAAAGAAAATTACCTGGCTCCTTCTCAACAAAATATCAGACAATATTGATACGTTAAACACACGAAGGCCAGTGCATTTGACCACGGTTGACCAAACACAGATTCCCTATTGTTTTTAGAAAATCAGTCTCTCGGTGGTTTTGAGCGGAACACAAAGCTTGTCCCCGCCACCATGTCCCCATCTCCCCACCAAACATCAAAGCCCAGCTGTGGCTTTCATGTGGCGCTTTGCATTGTGTTCATCGTGAGCCACTTGCCTTTTGTTTATACATGTAAGTGGTCGTGATGAAAGGGGTGGTGTTGCTGCAGACGGGGACCGATCTAAGTCGTGCTGGCAGAGCCTGTCTGAACACATCGAGCTGCCAGTAAGCGCCTATATCTTCATGACTCACTAAAATATTAATCAGGCCTGGAGCAATGGCAGTAAGGCCAAGAAAACACGTACACACAGTGTCACATGTGAACTCACAGCATTCAGGGACACACACTTACACACATAGTTCAGTGCATGGGACTTGTATAATTTAGTACTTCTCTGGCTGGATGGCTCACAGTGGAGTAAGCTTCCGTCACAGACATGACTTCCTCCCCAAGGACAGCAGGATAAGCTGCAGAGCACTGTAACCCTGCTCATGCTCACTCAACACAAAACACGCCAGATTGACAAGCTGTCATTCCTATTAAAGGCCGGGTTCAGTGGCTGCTTTGGATCAGCGCGTATTGCTTGGGTGTACGGTACACCTTCTGACGGTACAATAATCATTTCACCACAATGGAATCAATCTCAACAAAGATAGACGTCAGTTCATGTAGGCACGAGATGCACAGGCCAGAGAGAAGATTTGTGGAGCACAATATTCTCATTTTGCTCGCAGCTGTTTCGCTTTCATGGGCTTATGGTTTCCAAGATATGATTGAATTTGAATGTACTTTGCCATACATAAAGGTCAGCGCTTGCTGTGTAAACATCCCATATAAACATTTTACTGTATATACACAGATAGACAGATAGACAGATAGACAGATAGATAGATAGATAGACAGATAGACAGATAGACAGATAGATAGATAGATAGATAGATAGATAGATAGATAGAAAGTTGCTGGGGAAAAAAATCAGTGCCAAAAAAGAAGATGCCAGCAGTTGTCATTTTGAATGTTCTGAGCCGTGCTGAGCTGAGCCCACTAACTCTGAGCTCATCCCGATCCAGGGCTTGTTATGAAGACAGCAGCAGTCACAGATTAAGACACTGTTCATGCATTGCCTAGTCTCATGGAGAGTTTGGACTTAAGTTCGAAATCAAGGTCAGATTAAATACACACACAAATCCTTGCATTTATCACTAAGGGTATTTTTCATGTCTCCCTGCAGCGTATTTCCCAGTCATGTAATATTCCTGATCAGAGCGATACTATGAATCTGCAACTAGGCACATCCTCTTTTAATACATCCATGTCATCCCTGAGTGTTAACCACAGCAACTATTGATCCAGGTCTCCATTAACTAGTTTCCCCCTACCGGTGCTGGAGTCCCCATGGGCAACTGGATGGGATGTGATAAAGGCTGAATGAATTATTGAGGAGTCAGCTGGGCAACCTGTCAAACATCCATGTCTAATTTTCACGTTTTTCAAATAAAAGCGCTTTAGCCTACATTACAATAAAACATTTAAGTAAAACTAGGGCAACACTGCATTTGAGACCGAGGAGGTATTACATAACTTCAGCCAGACACTGGGGTAAGCCTCTTCTGAAACAAAGAAAACAAATGTATTTTGACACAGATATCACAGTCATGTCTGCAATCTGATGCACTGCAGTGCAGTAGACCGGCACAAAATAGAAGTATTTAGAAACGAGTTGATTTAACTTGACTTCCAGCACAAACATAAGCTGAACTAAATCAACCAGTCTCCAAAATAAAATTTAAAAAAAACATTGTAAATCTTCACACGGTAGGCCTAGTGTTGCAGGGCGATAGGAGTGCACGAATCGTGGTGATGTTGTGCCCACCTCTGCACCTGCCTGTCCTCGGGCATTAAACGCAAACATGCACGAGCTCTGATTATTGCACCGTCTCGTCGATCAGTTCAAATGATCAACCGGAGTGACCTGCGGTGACACTAACCACATTACCACCTCACTTTGCACAAAATGTCGGCATTGTGTCACGCATCGAATTTCACTCGCATCACCCACTTTGCAGGTCTAATGAGTCATGACATTAACAGAGCCCAAGGCACCTCCTCCCACGCTTCCCCAGCCCACTCCTCTCTTTATTAGAGGCGCTCCTCGGCTCCAGTCTTCAGAGCGGCAGAGGCGCCCAGTCAGCGCAGCTCTCTCCTGCCGCCACAGAGAGGACGGGAGCAGCGTCCCCCCTCCAACACGCATATTCCACTGGATATACCTTCACCTCGCCAAGATGAGACGCGTTTTTGTCGTGATTGCGGTCGCAGCTCTGTTGACAGGTGGGTGAAAGAGTGCCGTGTTAGTGAGCACAGTTCAGGACCAAGGACAGAGACACTCGGGGACTCTTTCAACTTAAATTCGTGCAACCTGACTCATTTTAACATAAGTACTTTTCTTTCTAATGCAGAAAATCTAGCGCTTCCTGTGGGGAAAGAAGGGCAGAGAGAAGATGTGGTATGTTCTCATCACGCAATAACATTATTAAGTTTAAAACTGGCTGTGCAGAATCTGAAAAGCAGCAAATGGTTGCATATTTGGGTGTATTTGTTTACTGCAGGTAACGCGATGCTTGGTGGAAGTCCTGTCCAAAGCTCTCTCCAAACCGGACTCCCAGCTGGATCAGGAATGCAAAGATATCCTCCTAGCAGGTTTGTAGCAGAAGATTTTTCCAATGTGCATGGAGATATTAAGCAGGCATATTCAGAGCATTAAGGAGGTTGTTGATGCAGCACTCCTTAACTGTCAGCACGGGTTTGAAAGAAAATATTGTGTTTAGTTTTCATTCCACTTCTCCACAGAGACTGCAAAATTATTCAGGAGACCCTTATCCTCCAATACAGTACAGCGTCGTAGCTTTTAATTAGACCTAAATATCAAATAAATGATTTACCAAATCATCAAATACAAGATGAGATTTGACCGAAAGGCTTAAGTCCAGTAAGAAATCAATCATTACCCGTCCCTAAGAGCTATATTAAGTGGATCTTTACACCTCTTTTGATCTTTCTTTTGTTTTGTCATAGGGGTTAAACATGCCCCGCTGGACAAGAAGAGTACGGAGGGGACAGCAACTCATGGGGAGGTGGTCAAAGGTCAGCCTGAGGAGCCGGAGGCAAAGGGAGCAGATGTGAAAGACATAGAGGCTCTCCTGAAATCCATGGAGGAAAAACGAGAAACCCCAGAAGATGAGCGCAGCCAAGAATCCTGGAGTCTGGGTGACGAGAAGGAGAAGATACACGAGAATGGAGAGGAAGAAGAGCGCGAGAAGCGAAGCAGTTGGAGGCCCAGATACCAACAACGGAAACACAAACGAGGGGATGAAGAAGAAGACAATGAGCGAAGTCAGGAGAGTTGGGGGGTAGAGGAGAAGCGATCAGAAGAAGAAGGAGGAGACAGAGAGAAGAGGAACTGGAGACCCGGAAGATACCACCAAAGAAAACATAAACGAGATGAGGAGCCTTTAGGAGACGAGAGGGAGGAGCCAGAGGAAGAACGTAGCCAAGAATACTGGGACGTAGACAAAAGGCATGGGAGCGAGGATGAGGAGGAGAAATACGAGCGCATATTGAAGCCCACACATCACTACTACCACAAGAAAAAGCTCCACAAACGTGGTGAGGTGGAGGACGAAGGTGACGAGCGCAGCCAGGAATATTGGGGCCTTGACAATGAGAGAGACAAGAGGGACTGGAGGCCTGGCAGATACCACCAGAGGAGACACAAACGTGATGAAGAGCTTGCAGAAGAAGCCAGGGAAGAGCCCGATGAAGAACGCAGCCAGGAATCATGGGATTTTGATACTGGAAGAGACAAGAGAGACTGGAGGCCTGGTAGATACCACCAGAGGAGACACAAACGTGATGAAGAGCTTGCAGAACAAGCCAGGGAAGAGCCCGATGATGAACGCAGCCAGGAATAATGGGACTTTGACACCGGAAGAGACAAGAGAGACTGGAGGCCCAACAGATACCACCAGAGGAGACACAAACGTGATGAAGAGCTTGCAGAAGAAGCCAGGGAAGAGCCCGATGACGAACGCAGCCAGGAATATTGGGATTTTGACACCGGAAGAGACAAGAGAGACTGGAGGCCCAACAGATACCACCAGAGGAGACACAAACGTGATGAAGAGCT
>JBBPCS010000238.1:3796469-3809517 GCA_037974645.1 Hollardia meadi
ACCTGTCACCTATTCACCTAAACATGGATTTGCATCTTTACAGCTCTCAGCGACACAAACAAATACATATACAAATGCAGCAATATCTATTAATAGCATTTGTAGCATTTACATGTCAGTGCCCAAAGAGAATTAATTGATCAAATGATCTATCACTAGTGAGATGTTAGTCATGGTGGAGCTAGCCCCAGTTTGTGGCTGAAATCATAATAAAGGAGAGGCACAAAGTGGGGCTGTTGTTTAGCTAGTTAAAATGTGTAATCGTCAGTTTTTTTACTTACTTCTTAGGTTGAATTTGCACCGCTTTGAAGATTTCTCCTCGTTTCAGCACAACGTAGTCGCCTTCTTTAATCCTGTACTGAGAATCATCGTCTCCGTTGTCCGCCATATTAAAGCTGATAAACCAGCTCCCCAGTCAACTGAGAGTTAACTGTCACCTTCGGAGAATTATACGGAGTTGTCTTTAACAAGGCACGTTTAGAAAAAGGCACTTAACTACACCTTAGTAAAAGCAAAACACAGCAAATTGCTATTACCACGTGTTAGCTTCCGTTTCCCTAGCTTCTCAGGGCGACTAAACGATGGCAGACCGTAGTCAGAGCCCTGCTACAACGCAGTCGTCTGTGATTGGCTGGATATGCGTCGATGAGCTTGCCAGCCAATAGAAGCGAGTGCGATGACGACGGTGCGAAAATGTAGATTTCAGAATCATCGATAAACGTGGATTTATCATCCGATAGGCTGTTGCAATATATTACAAAATATACCAATTATTTTAGACTTTATAAATTATGATAAACTGCTACTTATTTAATTTGTTTTACCCCATCCCTCTTATCTTGAATATCTGAATATTTGGACAAAATAGATGATGTACTTTCATGCTGGCCAGATGAAATATTAAGTCATGTCGATTTGACTTTTAAGTTGAGAAATATTTACTTTTAGATTGTGTGACATATGTATAGTAATATAAAAGAACATCTTCAGCCAACCAAAGCTGCCAAAAGCTGTTAACACAGCAGTTAACAGTTTAAAGGGTGCAAACATGGCAGCTGTGTGAGTACGTCAGCACTCAGTCTGGGTGGGTGCGTCTCGTTTCCTACCATCGGGCCATAATCTGGTGTTTTATAACTTGTTTTAAACAGTGTGCCAACTCCACCTGCCCACTACTAGTGTACAGAGTGCAGCAGTGAGCGTCCTACACTGCACAAGAAATAACAGCATTTCGTCAAACTGAAACAAATAAATGATGCAGTAATTTTCAAATGTATCATCCACAATCAGACAGTAGGTCTTAGTGACTTCAGTCCAAACCTACAGTATAAGTTCTATTAAACTCAGCAGTTCTGCAATATTTAATTGCTGCATTTAGTTTTGTTTGTATTTCAAACATCCTGAATTAAGTTCAGAACAGGGCAATTTGTACTTAGATTTGAATTATATGTAAATGTTATTTGCTAGTATGAAACTATGGTCATTGCATTACATTTAAAGGACAGAGAGTTTCAGATTATTACAAATGTCTTCAAGAATGTTCTGAGGTTTTCAGTGTTTCTGAAGTCACCTAGTTTATGAAGTCCTTCATGAATCCAAGACATGTTCAAAGTTGGCTGTATATGCATTTCATACAGTTTTTCTTACAACATTAAGTATTTTCCTTGACATGAACATAAAAAATCTGATTCTATGTCGACCATAAATTCTGTATTTTTCAAGCATAGAATATATTTGTGAAAATTACATTTAATCAATGTAAAAACTCAGCAAATGCGAAACAAGTTGTGAAGTATATATATAAAAAAAAACTTTAATGATTTTTTACAAACATTATTCTGTGAAACGAGGAAAAAGATTAATTCTTACAAATATCTGTTCATCCAAATTTTATGAGAAAGACAAATCTTGACCACAGCAACAACATTATTTTTCTAGTGCAGGGTACATTGCTGTAACTTTTTACAGTAGGATATATAATAATAAAAACTACGCTATTGTTGTTCTGTCAGTAAAAAAATGTGGAAATTTCTCTAACTGTGATACAGCATTAAATTTTCTTTGGCAGTGATTTGCTGCAGTGATTTGGCATTGTTCAGGATAACCACTGCTACAGTCGAAGGATTTTGTACTTTCACACTGTAACATGCAAATGAACAACAGATGTACTATAAGAAGCACAGGCTTATATCTTTCCTCATTCTTGGCCTCCAGTAAGTTTATGGAACAGGTCTTCGTCTAGAGACTCGTTTTGGTCTTTAGATCTTGTGGAGAGGAAGATGTAACCGCCAATAAATTCGTGGACCACCTTGCAGTCACAGCTCAAACAGCAGAAGGCTATTGACACGCTCTGGTCAAACTCTATGGTCACCTGCAATTACATACAAAGAATTCTGATTCTGATATCTCTGAAGTAATGCTTTCAGAGTGGGCAGTACCGCAAAAAAACTGCAACCCTGAATGAAGACACAGGTGAAATCATAATATATGGCACAACCATCCCTCACCTGTCTTATCTCCCAGTTAACGTTCCACTGCTTCATGTTGGCGAACCTCCATGTGGTGACAGGCAGGCCAGAGGACATGTCAATGCGAATCAAACGGTTGTATGAGATCCCCAGAATCTCATCCTTCTTACTGCCTTTGAATCTGAAAAACAAATCAAAGGACAATCAAATTATTAGTCATAAATTATATTTAGATGTTCAAACATGCCACCAGTTGTGTGCGTATTACACCTAAATATATACACTATACCTGACAATATAGTAGTTGATGCCAAACTCTGGAAGTGACTGCCAGGCCTGGATAAAGCGCATCTTGGCCTCCATTAGGGACAGCCTTGCTATGTTCTGATGGGCCTCCAGGATTCGTGTTGTTAGCTTGAAACAATAACCAGAGGCAAATTGAGCAAACACATTTAGTGATAACAGTGATGTGACTCTGATGGCTGTTGGCAAAGTCATGTATATTGCATGTAGCCCTTAAACAGACCTGCTTGGTCTTGTGCTTCTTTGCGTAGCGCGGGGAAACAAAGCATTCAGCATTCATCTCCATAGCGTCCAGGTCAGGAGCTGCCTGACCAGGAGGTGGCGCCAGGCTCTTCATTTGAAGGAAGGACTGGATGTTCCTCACTTCTGACTTGTAGGAGCTGTAGGCCATTGTCTTACCCTTGGAGGCCAAGATACATGCAGCTTTCCACTTGGCGTACTGCGTCTCCTGCAGCAGAGAGACATTACAGGACACTGACAGTTATAATATCAGCCCAACGTTTACATATGCATGCACAGGGATTTTTTTTTTAAAAGTAGAATTGCTCATATGCATGGGGGGTCTTACATTGTCACATCTGATGTACACCTCATTCATCCCGTCGGCAACTGGAAGCAGGAGCTTGATGCCGAACTTCTTGTCTGTCACGTTGACATCAGGGACCACCTCACAACCTGAAGAGGAAGAGACAGTAGTAAATTTAACCACAGAAGAAGAGCAGCAAGATACAACAGATCTGTTAATATTATCACGAATAAAACTGCAGCTACTGTGGTATCTTAAAGGTTTGTACAACTGAATTTTAATTTGGACTGTGATAGATGATACTTACTTTTCCCATGACTGACAGTATTACTTTGTTTTATTCTTATCTATTATGTGCATTTATCACATAATGAGAATATCTTGGTTCTCTGTTTTCTAGCCTTTGTAGAGAATCGCTCATGCTCATAGAGATGCTCAAAGACATACATCACGGGAACGCTTAAACTGAAGATTATTAATCCTCAACAATACAGAACATATTAAGAAGCGATTTTTTGTTGTCGTTTCTTTCAACCACTGACCTCGGAGGTGAAACTGCTCTATGGGTTCTCCAATGGAGGCCTCCTTGTTCTTGTAGTAGGAGATGGTGGTGTCCTTGAATACAAACCAGTACTCTTTGTATGGCCGCAGCGTTAGTCTTTTGGGCCTGAAATTAAGACAGAAAAAAAAAGAAAAACTAATCATTGTATTGGCCTGCAAAACAGTTGATGACCTTATCTTGATAAAAGACTGAAAACTGAACAAAAGACATTTTGAAATAGCACAGGCTACTTATTCACAGCAGTGAGCAGCTCAACAGAAGGTTGTTTCCCTTAATCAATTTTCAGATGACCTAGACGCCATTATAAGATTAAAAGCAACATGAATACACCTAATAGATTTGTACAGAGAACATTTTACCCCTGTCCCATAAATCACCTTAATGCTGCTCCAAAATGATCTTGCAAGCCACTAAATTCGACTGATTTAAGGGCACGAGACAGGCGAAGGTTAGACGGTTTAAAGAACAATTTTAGAGTCAAGTATTTGAGATTTCCCTTCAGTTATTAATGATCGTCAGGTCATAGGAATACAGGGTGAATAAAGGTAGGATTACCTAAACAGTCGGAGGGAATCTGCCAACTCTGGAATGTCTGTAATGTCTTCCTGGGGGTGGGACAAACAACTGTCAATTATCATGAGCCTTCTTTTGACATCACCATGTTAAGACATGCAATCACTGGAGGCCTACCTGTCACTCCTGCTTAAAAACAGGTGTTCTACTGTAACAGAGCTGAAAACCTTAAAATTACCGTTAATATCCACTCCAGCGTAGAACCATCTAAAAAATATGTTTACCAGGATTCTGTCTGTGTGTCCGCCTTCAAGTGTCACCTCCAAGTTGGACAGAGCGGCCTCTACTTCATCTATTTCCGGTTCGTTGGAGTGGTCCAGTGGTGCACTTGTCATGGTCAGTTTACAAATGTGATACTGAGGGAAAACAAGAAAGCTTTTACTCCACAAGTACAAAACCCTCCACTTTCATAATAGCAATGATCAAATATTTAGTTCCACAAGCAATAAGAACAAGTCGTTATGAAGTTCTCCGACATGACTTATGAGGTTATGCAAGGCTGGCATGAGTCAGAGGGAGGTTTGAGTGCAGCTACACTATGTGTGCCAGCCATAGCACCAGTGTGTAGGTGAGTGCAACACTGATCTGAGTCAGTCACAGTTGCAAAATACCAGCCGAATAGATCAGAGGAGGGCTGAAATTTAGACACAGAGAATGTCACAGCTATCATGGAAATCATTAAAATCCTCAGAGTAAATTTGTCTGATGGGGCGCTATACCTCTTACCGTACCACTTTTCCCGCTACTCCATCTCTCTTCCTGTACCTCTCTTTCTCTGTCTGTCCCCTTCCAGTGGGATTTTCCTCATGTCCTGACATGTCTTTGCGTTGGATTAAGACACCAAGCTGAGCTGAGAACCCCCTCCCCCGGATGGAGAGGGGGTTCTGAGCTCCGAGACACACACACAAACTGTACTTAAAACTAGATTAGGCCACATTACTCAGCCCTTTGGAGAACTGTGGTTCATGTTCATGCAAGTGCTAAGGATACAGCTTTCACCTCAATGTTTAATAGCTTGAATGTATGATTTGCAGATCCAGGTTTTTATCACTTCTCCAGTGAAAACCAGTAACATTTATAATTGACTTTTGCCGAGTTATGATTAGGTGAAACTGTGGCCTATTGGCTACACTGCCTCCTGGGAAGGGCTTAGATCTTGGTTTTTTAACTATGTTATGTTCTGTATTCAAACATGAAAAATCATGTGTTAGGTACAATTGTTATATACAGTACATTACTTTCACAACTGTGATGCCCATTGTTTACCTGTAATGAAGCAAACATCAGCATCTCCTCCTCAGTGCAGTCTATCTCCTCCAGCAGGATGGACCAGCGAGCTTGTTCATATAGCTGGGTTATTCTGACGGCATCATACTTAAAGACAAAAACATGGGCACACATACACTCTAATTTGATTCAAACCAAGTCTGCCTTGATGTTATTTCAGGGGATTTAAAGAAAATAACGTTGCCATGGGTCTCCGACCTTCTTTTAGGTCTCTTACTTTAGGATTGAGGTCAAAGAAGACATTGTACTTGAAGCGCAGCAATAGCTTTTCTTCATGTTGGATGTCCTGCTCCATAAGAGAACGAGACGAGTCCAACCACCTGTCAATCATAGCAGCATCCAATTAGATGAGCTGTGGATGGAAATATCATCCCAATTATACAACACTGTTCACAGACATGTCATTTTTCTGTATTTTTATCTACCCTGCATTGTTGATTGCTTTGTCCACTAGCGAGAGGGGCTGGTACATCTTGGCCAGCTCAGCAGGCGGCAGGTTTGGCTGGCACTCGGCTAAAAGGAAAGATAAAAACAAAATAACACACGATGAAACTCGGAAGGTAATAACTGGAACAACATTAAAGGCAGCAAAGATCAAAGGTCTTAATTAGAGTGGTTTTTGGGTGGGATCTGAACTGGATACTCAGCTGAAGAACAAGAGAGTGTTGAGCATGGCAGCATACTGAACAAATCTCTCAGATCTCACTGATGAAAACTGTGGCCTGTTAGATCTCAAGAGCACTATATTTAGATATTTTTCACTTCTTCTCCTCCTCCAGCAGAAGTTACTCACAGGAATAAAGATTATATTCCTGCTGGGTGGGGCTGGACAATAATCTGAATGTAACTCAACTTAAAAGACAGTATGACTTTTCAACCGGGCTAAATTTAGTCAAAGCTTACTTTTCAGCCGCAAAGTAAGGATTCTATATAATTAAAATGAGAATAACTATAACAGCCAGTGATGTTTAGCTGGAAGTTCAAACAACCAGTCAGCAACAAGAGGACTGAAATGCACTGATGTAACAAACAACATGCCATAAATACATTAATCATTACAATTATTATGAGGCACATTGTCTAGCCGTAGATTTTCCCGAGATCCATTTCGAAGTGTAGGAAAAGCACAGTTGGAACTAATAGCATTAACAATTTGTTCCAGCAATTAATACAATACAATGCAGCAACTAATTAAGTTACATCTGTGTTTGACCTATTGTCTGAGGTGAAAAAGATCTGTTCAGCTTCAGTTTCAATCCACCTTTTGCTGCACTGGCTCTGTGCCCTCTCAGGTAGGCCCGCCCCTCAAATTTGGGAACCAATTGCCACGACCCAGAAATATAGGACAATGTCATTCATCAAAGCAATGAATCCGTAATGTTCTTTCAGCTAGATATAAATAAAACTGCACTTTTAAATGCGACATTTGACCTTGTAATAAACAAACTGATGAGCCTCAGTAGGCACAAAGCATCAATACTGCGTGCAACAGGATAAACAGGAGGATAAATTATAGTACAGCCTTGCTAGATGACAAAATAATAAAGGCTGAGACATGTTTAATCACACTTGTTTTCATTATGTGAGTATTAGCTTTAATCTTTCCAGGGATGCTGCAGACTGCTTCTGTGCTGTGAAACTTTTGATTTTAGCCTTGTTAAGAAACAGCCCTGCGTTCCACAGTACCTGCGCCTCCTGGTCCGCCGCTAAGTAAATCTATGTCCCAGATGTCTTCCTGTGCCGAGTTCTTTTCTTTCTTCTTTTTCTTCTTAGAGGGATCGTCTGGCGGCTTCAGCAGGGACAGTTCCTCTGATCTTCTGATGTCTGAGGTGGAGCGAACAGGAGACGGCATGACAGATCAGGAAGAATATGAGAGGAGGCTGTGTTTTAATTTTAGATCAATCGAGGACGTTTCTCTCTAAGGCACGCTAAATCATAACACAAGCAGCGAAGACAAAGGGACACTGCAATCAGAAAGGACAAGAGAAACACACTCAGTATTCGACAGATCTCCGTTACCGCCTTGAAGACCACACTGGAGAAGCTGACGGTCATTTTGATGGTTTTCATATTGGGGAGCTGCAGCAACAGGGGTTTGTGCTGGGGTGTGTAGCGCAGGTCAGCATCAGCCTGTGTGAAAAAAACTTGTTTGTTTTTTTTAAACCATACGAGGCACACCTCTTTTCCTTTTCTTGTTATGCTGATTTTCACAACCTTAGCTGGGCTTTGTGTCTTTGTACTGTTGTCCTTGTATTTGCAGTGCATTCATTTTCTACACTTTTCCAGCATGAGTTTGGTCATTATTGCCTTGATAACAATAGAATCTTTATTACACTTCTATAGTTCTTTTGGCTTGAACAATGCTTGGCTGTACAACATGCATTTGAATTACTGATGTGACAAATGGTTCAGGCCGCTTTAAATAGCTGCAAACACACACAGATACTTAAATTCCTATGGCTTTAACTACTATCATCCTACTCAGCCATGGGCATTCAGTTTGAATTGTTTTTTAAATTAAAATAGGGAAATTCTAACCTATGAAAGATCAGCATAATTATTAAAATACATTAGATCACTTTGACATCCATATATTACCTGAATCCCATACTTGTCCAAGGTCCAGTGGGTCTTGAGCAGCCAGCATTTCCTCTGTTCCCACCACAGGGCATGGTCTGACCAGTCCTGAGGAGCCTCTGCAGATAGACAGATTAAGTAAAACATATTACTACCATTAGAATAAAAAAAGATTAATACTCCAATGCAAACCACTATATGGCAGACACTATTTTATTAACAGCTCACATCAAAAATAACAAGGAACGAACTATGGGTTTCGCATGTTGCTTCATTCATTATTGCTACAGTACCATGTTACTGTCATATCTCAAGTTTAAAGGGTAGCTTTCACCTTAAGTTATTGCATATATTTGCATGTCAAGTTTAAAGGGTCTTGAGGTGGAGCTCTGGCTTTTTAGCTGAAGTACCTCAACAACCACTACATCTTGCCACCAACACTTCCTGTACCCACTGTTGTGTGGTTGTCTGAGCATGATTAAAATGTGGATTTCTAAGTCTACCTGACATCACGTTTTGGTTCTGCGCTGAAATCCGTATGTTGATCACGAGCTTTTTACTCATCAGTTATGTCTCACGCTCTTTAAACATATCAGATCAGATCCTGGCTGAACTTTGGGCCCTAGGGCTACACAAGCCAATGCATTGTGACAAAACAATGGCACTGCAGTGTAGAAAAAAATGCAGGGCAAACAAAGGTGTGGCTTGACTAACAGACCCGTTGTGGCAGCAGTGGGGGGTTGAGGCACTGTTCTTAAGTCAAACACATGTACGCTTTTACCATAAAAAACAAAAACTAAATTGAGTGGTTTAAATGCAAGCAATTAGTAGAGAAAGAGAAATGTATCCCCAAAGCTCAGAGGCTCTTGAAATTTATGTTTTCTCATATTTCTCTCTCGTACATGTAAATTCCTTCAAAGGGGTCACTGCACAGGGTCAACCATGATGCAGCACCCCTGGAGACGTTTTGGGCTTTAGCGTCTTGCTCAAGGGCGGGCCTACCTAAATGAGATGCTATCCATTGTAAATGCAATATCAGATTTAGGGGTGGGCGATCTCACCAAAATATAATATCACAATCTATTCAACTTCAATCACGATCCATGATCTAAATTGCTATCTTTTTCCTCAACTTTGAAATGCCTGGTGGACTATATCCTGACTTGATATGGCCTATGAATTTCTCAATTTGTGCCATTAAAACACAATATTGCATTAAAGATTGTTCTTTTTTTGGCACAAACTCCACACTCGCCATGCTGCTAGCTAAAACTCACATTGCAATATTTACAATACGTCCCCCAAGAAAGAGCTACATCAAGTAATTCATACAGTTGGCATAGCCATCTAGTGGGCTATATCACTCTATTGGTTGTTCAGATAGCACGGATCTGCTAATCAATAAGGTTATGTTAGGTTTGGAAAGATAAGTAAAAGGACATTAAATATTGCAATCTCTACAAATCACTTGACAATTGTGGATTTCTACAAGATCAATCACGATAAAATCCTCAGATTGCCAACCCCTACTCAGATTACAGTACAGTTTTCCACCCATCTGAGACACTTACTGATCTTCTCCACCAGCTTAAGCATGAGGCCTCCAATGTGCAAGTCTCCCTTTACCCTCAGCTTAAATTTCATGGACTCATCTCCATCTTTTTGATCTACCTGCACAGATAGTTCCCATGACGTTTCTCCATACTCTGCGGCTGTGATCATGGCCCTGTTATTAAAAAAACAGAGATGAGACAGTGCAGAGATCATAGACAGGATGCTCCAAGCTTTAGATATCGCCATCACAGGGGCCAACACCTACCGTACCGTTATCTCTAATAAATTACATTGTGGGGGTATTCCACTAACATATGTTGATTTCTTTTCCTGCTTTCTTTTATTTGGAAGATTAGGAAACATCTGGGATAAAAACATGAGTCAGCGGATAAAGTCTTTCTCAACATCCTGTGGGAACATCCAAATTAACTTGGCCAGCAGTTAACAAACACAGATCTCTCTCCGTTTCTGTTCTAAGTGGCCATCAATAAAACAGATTTTCACCTTGCTTCTTCTGCAGTGTATCTGGAATGATACTGCAGGCCCTGAAGTACCCCTCTCAGCTGATGCAATTATAAATAAGATATCAGTGAAAGCACAGACTAGCAGATGTATTAGCTAGTGCCAGCAGGAAAAAGAGATGGGACCGCAGACATAACACAGCTGTACAGCCCTGCACAGAAAGACACCAATATGGTGGATGATTGTTGGATTTTAATTATGAGAAAGGTTGATTGGGCGAAAGACACCTGGCAGCTAAGAAAGAGGAGAAGAGCAGAGGAGGAGCAGGGAGGGTACAACTGTGGAATGTGTGACGAGTAGGGACACGAATCTGGTGCAGGAGAGACCATGCAAAAACAACAATCTCCTCACACTGCACCAGTCTCCCTTCATTTTACATTCGAAGTCTGAAAATGTGATGAACAAAGAGATGCAAACATACACACACTCGCTTATTTAGACTGGGGCAATCAATTGAGATACCTGTCTCCATTTGTACTGGGTAGCCCAGTGGAAGTGCATATTGTGTGAAACTGTATTGCTGGGAGGCTAGGTTTAATGAACACACTCTGCTTTCTTTGTGCTGCCCCCCTCTCTATGCACCACCACTTACATATCTGCTGCGGGAATGTTGAGATGTATTGGAAAGAGAAATGAATTGAGTCCCAAAATATTACACTAGATGCAAAAAAAATAAAATAAAATTGGAAGAAAATAATGAATGAATGAAAATAAAAACCTAACCCTATTTTTCATGTGAGCTCAAACTCTATGGGTTTAATTGTAAATTTACAGGTAAGCATTTGAATGTTTAATCCAACCAAAACTGCATTGAAACACCTAATATTGGAACAACTATAAAAATGCAGCACTGGAAAAACACATACAACAATCCCTCCAATACAACGACAAACATACTAAATGAGAAGTTAACCAAAAGCACCATTCATCTCTTCTTATTGTTAGTCGTTCATACTAAATATCCTGAAATAAACAAAAAAGACACAAATGATGACAGTGAACCCTGTGGCAACGACTATTAACGATAAGGCCTTTCTTTTGAGCCATAAACAACACTTCTGAAAAGTCTGAGTGGGCTATTCAAGGAACACAGTAGGCCTACATTGTCAGCCCAACCTTAGTATAGCAATAATATTACAATCAAATAATACAAATGAACCGTTAACTTCTTTCTGTGTAGGCCTATCACAGACACATAACAAGTCCCAACTGGACTATTGTCACTCATATGATGTGATTTATTTATTTTTTTCGTGGACATGAGAAGTTTGTTTTTATTGAAACCCAGTTAGCTAAAGGCCCAAAACTAACACAACGTTTTGTTACAACGCGGTTACGTGGAAGTAAATCACCCGAAACCACCCTTACCTTGGTTAAAAATGTAATCTGTCGGTGAGGTATTCCTTGAAATTTCTCGTGATGTGAAATGGCCCAGGAATGAGGCTCCTTCGAGAGTAAAACACGCCCAGTTCAGACAGGTAGAGCGGAGGTGGACCCGTTACAGGAAGTGGACAAGTCGGATAACGTTACCCTACAGTGTAATGTTACAAAGCTAAGGTGAGTTTGTTCATAACCCGCTTCTCGCATTATTTCTAAAGTTAAGGAATTAATTCTTTTAACCACATTTTTTTCCCAGAAATATAAAGTTGCAGTGAAATGTATTCAAATCACGATATGACAGAGCTTGCTGTAGTCTGTAGTAGCCTCATGAGAACCCACACATTAGCTAAAAAACATGCTCAACATATGTAGTTGATGCTAATGCACTTATGTTACCATGGTTGTGACGTTAAGCTATCTTAACTACAACATAGCAGTAAGCTCATGCAGTTTAGTAAGCATTAGCATTTAGCATAGTAGAAACAAAATATTCGGTGTCAAAGCTTTCACTGTAGCATACATTTGAAATTAACCCAAGTTTTAAAGAAATGGACCAAAAGAAAATGGCAGTTAGTCCAAGTTAGCTACAGTTTTTCTTTACAATTACGTCTTTACTAGTACTAGTTTACTAGTAACTCAGCTCAGCCCAATATAATAATAATAATAATAGCAATAAAGTATACTTTGGTCAGGCCTTTCTCAGCGTAAAGCATTTAGGCTGTTGGATCATGTTAAAGGGGCAGTCCAACTTTACATGCAAAGGTCAGTTTACCAGTTATTGGTAGCCTAAATAGTACTGGTTTCTGTAACATTTGGGGGGCTTTCAACAGGGATTTGATGAAAGTGTATGTTTGTTTGTTTTTAGCTTGATCCAGGAATAAACGGCAACACTAAATTGCCGGAATATCCCTTTAAGAAAGTAACAAATAATACTTAATTATACATGCAGCCAGTAAACACTAACACAAGGTTTCTCTGTATTGTCTGTCAAAATACAGTTACAATCTTTTAGAAAGTTTTAAAGCGATTGAGTTTGAATGCTTGCAAAGGAGGTGTAGTTAATGTGAAAATATAATGAGGTTATTATTCCAGTTTAAGTGGGTTTAAAGAGACAGGCCCGCAACATAATGAATAATGGTTCACCTCAGATGGCAGTCTGGCAGGCATGATACACCATATCACTAGTTTTGACAGTTTGTATAATAGTATTGTCTACCCCAAAGGAAGCGAGGAGGATGCAGCTGCACATTCAGTTGAGGTCACTGCGCCCTCAAATATCACAATGTTCTTTTGCAAGAT
>JBBPCS010000238.1:3809617-3842774 GCA_037974645.1 Hollardia meadi
AGTTCAAATGTTCATAATATATGCTTTCACAGGTTTGTTATAGTGAATGACTGGGAGGAAAACAAAATACACTACATCACAGTGAGTTTTTATT
Source organism: Hollardia meadi (assembly GCA_037974645.1). Lineage (NCBI taxonomy): Eukaryota > Metazoa > Chordata > Actinopteri > Tetraodontiformes > Triacanthodidae > Hollardia > Hollardia meadi. The sequence goes on from JBBPCS010000238.1 coordinate 3,809,712, forward strand.
TCATATAGTGATATTGCCAGCTTATGAAACTACATCAACACATTAGTTCAATTGATGCCTAGCCTTTTTGTCATTTATACAGATGGTGTTCCACTGACAACCAGCCAGTCACACTGAATTCGAGCCAATTTTGTAGCTTTTACTTTGTAGGTGTGTTTCTTCAGCAGTTTGTGCATGACGTGGACTTCCCTTATGTTACAGTCACTTGGTTATGAAGTAAGACTATGAGTGAAGCCTGCCATCCCCTGGTTTTTATTGGTAAGATCATAAGCAAAAGACTGAAGTTCAAGATTAGGTTACATTTTAAAATAACTCTATTTTAAATAATTGGCAACCTTCAAATTGTGAAAGACAGTATTCAAATTCTCTACACTCTCACCACTAATTTTATTTAAATTGCAACCTTTTCAATCATTGACTTTTGTCAGACTTTTGTCATGCCTCAAGTATTTAAATGGCTTTCCTTCGCATTATTTCATTTTCCTATGCACCTCTCCAGCAGGTGTGCATTAGACTACACTCAATTTAACCTCCAATTAGTAGAAAGGAAAACATAGAGAAACACAGAGCTAAAACAGAAGTTTGTACTCTTTTGAATTTCCATGATATTATGGCTGACCCTTCTTCGTCAAAAAGACTGTTATTTAAGTCTTAGTAGACAAATACATTTTTAGTTGGTCGTCATTTTTGTGGTTATTTAATGGGAAATCATCTATCAGTTATTAGTCATACTGGAACTACTCATACTATCTCTAGGATCACAGTAATATTCAAAAATGCTGTATGCTTTGGTCTTTTTGTGTTTAGGAGAACCTTCTGCATGACTGCATGTCATCTGCAAAGAGACATTTATGAAAAATGTGACCTGTTCTTCTGTTAAATCAACCAACTGATATCTAAAGGAAATCCTACTGCACTTACTTTACTTTTATAGATATCTCTAATAAAGTCCTGCTGCTGCCACATAGGGGCGCCATTAGACCATACCAAAGTTGGAGGATAGAAAGATCCTAAATTTGTGAACCAGTTTTGAGAGAAGGTGCTTCATGTCTTTGGCTTAGAAATGGGCCACTGTTTGCTGTAACTCTGTAGTTCTTTACATGTGTGTTTAATGGAATGTACTGAGCCATAAAGGTGCTGTAATGGACAAATTCAAAACATCTTTATTATCACCGTCATCACATAATGTTTTTCTCACTGAAAGAAAGCAAGCTGGCAATTGCGACTCAAGTTACCACAATATGAAAATGTCCTTTAAAGGACCACATTGTACAAATGAAAGAAAGGTATTTTTTATCACTCTCAATTAGTGTTATATCACTAGCTGCCCAGGTGTTTATGAAACCATTGCAGATAAACTATCACAAACTATTTCAAGGGAGGTCTGGGGTGGTGTCTCATTTTTTGATAGGATGATGTCATACTTTATTAATGATGTGTGGAACTTCTTTCTTGTTTCCCATTCAGGGAAGAGAGGTGCCAGAGTCAACTGCGACGAACAGCCCTAGAACTAGTATGGACACTTAAGCATGGTGGGCTCTTACCAACACAATGCAATATACTCGCTGCTCTAGCTAAAGGAGATTTCACTTAATAATTTTGACCACACCCTACAGATTAATGTAGCAAATATTCCTGAGAGCCTGTCTTACGCTCTCTGTTCCAGCTGAGCGTTAAGTGTTGGCACATGAGGTCGTCTTTGAGTCCTTGTGTAAGAGAGGAAATGTAAATTCCATGAGAAAAACAAATAAATAAACCCTGGGCCTCATAAACTGTGTCATTTATGGAAAGACACATGGAAAATAACATCATTTGAACCTGTCAGGCCTGGATGGAGTACAGACAACGTAACACCATGTCCATGTCATCGTGACACCTGTGGTTCTAATGGCAACATAGTATACACAGTCCAAGCAAAAGCAATGGACAAATATCAATTTAACCTTACTTCAATGCCTGTGAGAATGATAAAATTTAGTCTTTGAGCAGTGATGAGGAGAGAGAGAAGGAAAAATTTTGGACTGCGGTTTTAGACACAATAAATTACATCTACTGCCTGAAGCGGGTCTGAACCTACTTGGAAGCGGGTGGGAAACGACATCTGTAGAAGCCTTTGCTGGCTTTCTGTATTTATGGAAAGAGAAACCTCCTGGTGACCTGGGAACACGCTTACCCAATTAGCAGCCTCGCCGACGGATCAAATGGAAGTGAAAACATTCACTGCCGTGACGGAGACGCATCACAATGCCCCATTCATGCTGCCGAGCCCTGTGCTTTTCGGGTGAGGTGGGGTGGGGGGTTGTTCTACGAGGGATGTAGTGGGGAGGTGGGATAGGCAAGAGGGAGTAATGAATGCAACAAGAAACTAACTTACCTCACCACCTTCTTTGACATGTCGATGGAGGCCTCATTCACGACTTAATACAGGTTCGGAGGTTAACACTGCTCAGAGTTGTTGTTTTCATAAGGTTATCGAGCACTGCTCACCTCAGTGTTCCACATCCCCTTCACCTCAGCCACTTCATCCCCTTGGACGCTCCCACCTCTGCAACCCAACAAGACCTCGGGTCTCGTCCTGTGGGACTTGGATTGATGGGTCTAGAGGCATGAGAAACAGCACTGGAAGAGAGGCTTCTGACGGCACAGGGCTCTGGGGAACAGAGGCTATGCTGCCTTATGGCCTGCAAAGTGTTGCAACTCTGATTTATTTTCACTCTTCAAGGCTGTCAAAATCATGTCTTTGTTCTGTTTCTTACTTTCTGTTTTAAACGGGAATTGGTTTACTCTTATGCCACTGACCTCCATAGCTACCATGAAATTTCATACCAGTTCAAATAGAAAAATAAAACAAAAGATTGCAGCTTGCACCTGGCAGGTTATTTGTTTTACAAATGTCAGTATAACGTGAAACTCTGTCGTGATGAGAGAGTCGAGCAACCCATGTGATGGTCAATAGAGGACCTATGACTAAGAGCAGAGTGACTGACTAAATACAAACTATGTGTAGCTAAAAGTGCCTGTATTTCCCTAAATATTGCCACTCTCTTCTGAGATTTGACTGTAATCCTTGCACTGCAGTGAAAGTTCTGTATAAAGGCTCTTTTATTGCTAAAATTAATTGTTTATTTACTGTATATGGGTGGAGCCATTGGTGCTTCAGTAAGTGGCGTCTTACGTCCTTGTTTGTGGATGTTTCCATTGAAGCTTATAAAAATTGTTACCTAGCCAGGGCCAGTGCTAAAAAAAAAACCCCATCTAAATACAAAAAGAAATTTAAGTTACATTTGAACTTTCCACACAGCATAGCCAATAGTGATATTTCTTCTTTCTTTTCACCTCTCCTTGCATGGAAACATCTGAAATAAAACTTGTCATGGTGTCAGTTCAGATAAATACAGGTTGTCAGCCCAGTGTGATCCTTACATCTAGAGGAGAGGATGTTCTGGTTTGGAACAGGATATCACATGTTCAAATATTGCACTTCCCTCTGAAAAGCGGCTACTGTAAAACAACTTCCATTACAGAGTATCGCTTTACCTGTCACCGGCAGTATTTCATCCCTTTGCTGTCCAGAAACATAAAAGATGTATGATAAACACAGCCATATGGATAGATGGTTATCCTTAACCTTAGGCAGATACTCTGCTAGTCCAAAATTAAAAGAAGAAGGATAGAAAGATGTCCTTTTTCAGATATTAAGCCTGATGAATTCACTGTCTTTATTGTTGGCAGAAGTTATGATGAAGTGCTGTTGCTCAAGTTGAAGTGTCTCTATCCTTCATTGTTTCAGCAGGTGTGCATGAAAGTTTAAAGCAGCTGACATTTTTGAATATAAAATGTGTTTAATAAAGCCATATCCAATGCTGTGACATTTATTAGGTTTGTCAGAGCACACAGAGACCCAATGGGAACATTGCCCATATTCTGTTAAAGATACCACATCTTTTCTTGCAGGTCCTGCATACAGAGGATGTTGGGTCTGGATCTGGCCACATGTGCACGGAAGCGTTTAGACGCCATCCAGCCACGTCCTGTGCTACAGAGGGACTTGGAAGAAACAACCCTTGATGCTGGCCTTGACGTTGCCATGACTGATCAGGTACAGCTTAAGAGGAAGTGGGGCGTTGTGTTCCTTTCCTCCTCACATCAATTTACCTACTGGTTGTGAATGGGTGTCATTTTGAAACATGCAAATGTGGGTAGCCTCTGCCTGTATCAGCTGATGCAGGTCAGTGTTGTTTTTGGCCGTGCCTTAAAGGCCCAAGGGGAGAAAGACGTACTGAGAGTCAGAAAAGGTTGCATAAACTCCAGCAGGATTACTTTACCAACACTTTCCATGGCTGAGATCCTGTGAATGGATCCATTGTGGGGTGGGTTCTGCTCGCAGAAAGCAAACGTTGTCGGGATCCAGTTCATTAGCACCTAGTTTACTGTTTGAAGTTAGTTATTTATCCGGTGTCTAAAGGGGAACCCCGTTCAACATATGTACGTGTGTGTGTGTCTGTGTGTATGTGTGTGTGTGCATATGCATGCGCAGACTTGTAATGTGTACTTGTGCAATCATACAGTACTCATAGGATCTACAGGGGGTTTCCAGAGCAAATTGCTTAAAAGCAAATCAAATTTTCCATGGCACAATAAAATGTATGGAGAATGAACAGCAGGGACATTGGTGCAGCTCTGAAGGTGGGAAACAACCTTGAGAACTTGTTGGAACAAATGTATGCATAAGGATTTGAGATATATATGTTCTGACAGCCACTGACCTTGACTCTGTAAGAAGAATTATTAAAAAACTTAGGAAGTTGGAAATGTTAAACTAAGTTCATTTATATTACATTGTTATATTATTCAGGAGGCACTCTTCCTGAAAAATTAACAATGTGATTAGTTATATTACATCATGTTAGCTATTGAATATGAGATGGAATTGGTGTCAGTAAACAGTGCTTGAGACACTGTTTACATGTGAAAGAATACCGAAGCAGCAGTTGTCAGCCCCCCTTTGAGTTATTCTACTACATTTAAAACTATCAAGTGTGCCTGTATGTTTTCTTTTCTTTTGTGATCTGTTTGTTCTTTGGAAAGCATCCCTGTGCCTCTGGTCAGACAAAAGTGCTGCGTTGAGCAAAACCTCCACTCCAATTTTATGGTCTGTGTGGGCCAACCTATTTGTACATGCTTAGAGCAAATTAGACCAGCAGCCTAGCATGGCTGTCTCATTCCATGTTGGCTTTTCATAATAAAAATATGCTTTAGTAAACCTTGCAGCTTGGATCAAGAAATACGCAGTTCGTTTCTTCGGGCACTGACACCTATTTACGATCAGCACTTCCCTTTTCCTCCATAAAAAAAGAAAGGCATAAAGAGACCGAGCGTAGAGCGGTGGGAGTAAATGAGCGGGGTGGAGAGAGAAAAGGGAAGGGCCCCGAAAGAAAGAGAGGGACCACCTATGCAGATGTTTTTTATATGTAGAAGGAAAACAAGCTGCAGCAAGATGAGTATGAAGAGAGGGAAGAGAGAAGGCTGCACCTGTTGTGGGGTGATGATCTGGTCATGGGTGACATCAGTCCTTGTAACATGTCATGCTGCTTGAGTCATTAACCAATTACAAGCCAGTAAAGTTTCTTTGTACTCCTTTCAAAATAATATGTTCTCAGTTCACTTTGATGTAGTTTGGAAATTTAAAGAAGAAAAAAAAAAACATACAGTACAGTATTTTTTGTAGCGTAAATCTTCACATCTTTCAATCGGCTAATTGATTCAACAACTAATCGTTGCAGCTGTGTTGTCTGTTTGCTATTAGCTCTGTCTAGATATTTGAAATTATTGGGAATAGTGCATGTACAATTAATATACGTACGTTGCTATATTGAATTCAACATGCAAAACAGAGGGTAATATTTGAATTAGGGCTGTCATGGTGACAGCAGCATCATCATCACATTATAATCATCAGCTTTGTAACCCCCCTGTTTGTCTGCTAACTGATCTGAAACTGATAATTTCAGATGTGCCATTCCTGTCTGCCGGTCACCTGACTCTAAACCTGCCTGCACAGCCAGGTGAATGATCCCCCACAGATACAGTGGCCTTCTGGCCTGACTTCTTTGTCACGTCATAGCCTTTCAACACTTCTTCTGTTCGTTTGTCTGCCTGTTTAAGGACTGCCTGTCTTTGCCCCTCGGTCTTGTTTGCTTTTCCTGCCTACCCATTGCAGAATCTGATACTATCCAAATAAACATTGTTTTAATCTTAAAAAAAAAAACCTGCCTGTTCCAAAGACTTTTATTTCTCTCAAATGGTACAAATGCAACATTAGAGACTTCTGGACCACCACACTGCCTCTAACTTCATATGAGACTTGCAACAAACTGGTAACATGTGGTAAGTGGTAACATGATTTGGTGTTGTTTTTAACACACAACTGTCACCTTATAGTGATTTAACTCATTTGAAAGACTCAGTTTTGTGAAGCTCAGGTGTGTCCACAAAACACTGAGACACAGCTTGAGATGCACTGCTTACTCAATTCTGGGGTTGTAGCAGCATACAAATGAAAATTGACCATTATCATACCATGTACATTTGCTTGTCTACTCCTTTGAATTCTACCATACTAGTGTTGCTAAACAAATATAGTACATATTATGTTTTGAAATTATAATAAAGTAAATAAACCCTTCTGTTTTCATTAAGGAACATTGGGACTGATAATAAAAATAATTGTGTAATACCTTATACCGTGTTACTGTGAAACTGAATATTACTGAGACTTATTATTAATAATGATAATAATAATAATACACTTTAATTGTATAGCATCTTTCATACAAGAAATGCAGCTTTTTTTTTATGGAAAGCAGTGTTTTACAACAAAAAGAGGACTCGAAGCTTAGATCTGAGTCAAAATTAACACTAAGATTTTTAATCTCAGATTGAATCCAGGGAGTTAATTTCCCCAGATTATTAAACAGCATTTCTCTTTTTGCTTTAGGGCCGACAAGTAAGATTTCTGTTTTGTCCTCGTTTAGCTTTAAGAAATTATTACTCATTTATTACCAAAAGACAGGTAGTGATGTAGTCTATAGCTGCAGCATTGTTTGGTTCAGCAGAGATGTATAGTTGTGCAGTTATTCTCACCAAGAGGCTGGGAAGTGGAGCAGGCCTTCTCAGAAGAGGCCTGATGATCCTAGGCGCTTGGGTTTGCTTGCCGCAACACAGCCACCACCCACCTCTGAACTTGTCAGGACTCAGGTTTCACAGGGAGAGGGTGGTCCCCGAAGTGAATTCTGAACTGTACATGCTTTCATAGCTGTGTATATATTTGCAAATAATTCATGAGCCGGACAAATAAATGTTTGTTTTTTAATATGTAAATAAATAAACAATGAACCATCCAAAACGCAAATAAATTCATCTCACGTCATACAGTTTGGTCAGTGCTTGCAATCTCAGGCCAAATAAGCCTTGGAAGTTCAGCTAGCAGCTGGTCTAATTTATATTATGTGCAATATGTGTCTATGTCACGTCGGCAAAAATATTTTTATTTGATTACATAGTCCACATTGAAACGCTTGGCAAACAATGTAGCCTTCATTTGCTGAAAACGCAAGCAATATTTCTGCACAACTAAAACTCTCTGTCATTTGTTTTTGCTATTCTTTTTGTTAGTGTTTATCTCCGATGTTACAATAAATTAAATATGCAGTCATATTTGTGTAAAATCCAGTAATACTACTCTACCTCGTCAGTTGACATGGTTCTTTCTCTTCTGATAGTCTTTGCCGGTTAAGTAGGCTTCAGCTTGTCAACAAATGCACATGTACCGCTGTCTATGAGGGGAGCTTAAAGCGCGATTTGCATTTACGACAGTGGTGTAAAAGGTAATTACGCTCTGCAACTGTAGGGGGACCTCAGGAGCAAAAATACCCATTAGTTGCTTTAAGACAAATGAAAGGCATAGTGGTTAGCATCCCCACCTTTGCTGCAGCAGGTCGTGAGTTCAATTCCTGATCAAATCAGTTGAGATTTATGTATAAACATCCGTTTCTTATATTAGCAATAATTGTAATGAAATAATTAAATAATACACAAAATTAAATATAAATGCAAGGCAGGCGAATGGCATAGTGGTTAGCGTCAAACTTTACTGATAAAATCTCAAGCAGTAGATGTTCTGACAGATGATGGTGTCACCATAACATAACACCACTTTTACTTACAAACCAATACCACAGTTCCCTTTTCCTTCCTAATGTAATCTTTGTTAGATTCATGTTGTAATCATAAGTCACCCATTGCCCCCATGCTGAGACACACTAAAACCAAATCATGTGCACACTTATTTGTGTATTTATGCAGGGGTATACACTGTACAAGCAGTGGTAACACATATGCACCTGCAGTAAGGAGCCTTACACACATTCATGCAGATGTAGATATTCAAACACACACACACACACACACACACACACACACACAGTTTGTCTTGCAGTCCTCCATCAGTTGTCTTCCCAAATGGTCAAAAGAACATCACTAGAGCTCCTCCATTTGCTCACAGTTAGTACTGCAACAACAACAACAAAAATCTTGTGTGACATATCCCACTTTGTAGCATCTGACAACACATAGGCCTATGTGTATCTATAAAAGAATATCTACTAAATGTAAAAAAAAGATATATCTCATATAACATGCAAGTTGCAAGTGTTTTTTATAATAAGAAATAACACGCTACCTGGCCAGAAAAATGTTCTCAGACAGCAGTTGTGAGCATTCAATAATAATTAAGCCAAAACAAAGATATGATTACTTTTTACATATTCATCCGCATGAGCAGACTTTTTTTTAATACCTTAAAAAAACCTATTTGAACCACACATCATGATGAAAATGAGCATTTCTATAATTCTGTTTTATACAGAGGTCCCATAACATATAGCATTGTTTGTTGTTTTTTACAGCATGTAATAGTCCTATACTTATGTGTTGGCTGTATATGTTGCCTATTTTGTATATGCCATTTGCTATATGTAGTGTACAAAAATAAGGTTCTAAACTACCTTCTACAAAAACATATTGTAGTAAATTATCATACTATATGTACCTCAGGTGTGCATGAAAAGCAAAAGCAAATACAAAACATGAAAATGTCACTCAACAAAGTAACTCCAAAGGCCATCTTTAGAAGATGCATTAAATCAACTAAACTTGACAGACTTGAACATTAAAACAAACAAATAAAGACCAATGTAATGGTGGCTGATTGATCCACATTATAATAAAGGTCAGTGCTGTAGCTATACTGTAATATTTCCACAAAAATCGAATCAGAGCGCATTATACTGAGCATCTTTATTAAGTTAAATGCTTGCTCAGCAGCAATATGCCAGCTACCTGTAAGAGAGAGTAGATTCCTCTTCTTACTGGTCACATTATACACTCATATTTCCTCAAGTCTGAAGATTAGAACTGGCTACCCTACAATCGTAATCTCTAACCTCTGGGTTGTCATCACCGCCAAAGAGATTTGGAATGGATGTCCTGGAGAAGATGAGGAAATGGCCGATGGAAAGAGACAGAAAAGTCCAACAGGAAAAGAGGGCATGAAATCAAAATCCCATTGTTTTGATATATTTGTCATCACCAAAGATGGTCAATTAGACTAAACATTATCTGCTTTACAGAAAAAGACATGACATGAGAGTTGGGAGAGAGAAAAAGGGAAAAGAACACATTTGTTGCAGTGTTAACAGATGTGGAGACACTGGAACATGAAATTTGAACACAAATTCATTCTTTCATACCCCTCAGGCTTCCTCCATTCCTGCATTTCCTGACCAGTTGTTCCTATCAAAGTGGGGGAATTTTGTTTTTGTCTACATCTTTTCAATCTGTTGTCAAAAAGTGTTCAAAGTGGATAGTTAGTCTGTAAAATAACATTTTAAGCTACAGAAAAGATATTTACAGTTATTTAAAGAAAATAACCATTTAAAGAAAAATAGCAAAACCTAAAAATAAAAGTACAAGATTACTTTTGTGATTATTTTTTATTGAAATACGCAGTTAAAAAATAAAATTTCAAATCGGAATTAGTGTAGAGGCTTTTTCAACGAGCTTTCTTCCATTACATTTTGAACTAAATGTAATCGAGATCACGTCTGTGTACCTGGACGTGACACGTTCTGGTGTACTTTACTTTTTAATGTTTAAATCAATATCGCACACCTGCCCAATTTCCACTGATCAGTCAAGTCTCCTTTTATGACTTGGGACAGTTGGGGAAAGTGGTAAGTCAATATAATTTCTTACAGTGTGACAGCAATATGGAATAGTCTGCGCTCGGAATTGAGTTCTTAGGCTAATCATCCATGATTACAGCCTTGAAAGCCAAAGCACACTCAATGTGAAAGAGGTTGTTTTCATCTGCGTGCTGCAGCAGCACGGCTGGCTGACAGAGTTACCTATTCTCCTGAGGGCTCTCACTCTCCTTCTGCCTATATTGGGCTGGCTGACAGCAGGTCTTGTAGCCCCTGGGGTCTGTTCTGGGAGACCTGGACGACATTGGCAGCAGGCGGCTGAGCGGTGTCATTTTGCCGTGGAAAGCAATGGACAAAAACATCTCTTGTCACAAGCTGTATGTGGTGCTGCTTTCCCAGCCCTGTGGAAAAGAAAGGACAGCCAATGACCACTGCCAAACAAACCTGCTCCAGCTCACCTGTGCAGTGAATGTGGAACCGAGTGACCCAGATCTGGATGGAAACCATTGCAAATATTTCCCAGTAAGGCCTGTGGAAGAAACATTTAGCAGGGCCTCTCATCAGGGAATTTAACTAACTGTAAAGGACTCTGACTCCCTCCAGTTTGTGTCATCTGTTCCCAAGAAGTAGTAAACAGTTGGTTTACCATCAAACCATCAGTGCATAGCTCAGTGCGATGCAAGGTGTGGATTGACGTGTAATAAAACTTCAGTGCCTGCAACAATCGTGCGTTTATCTCACCACTCGCTGAAGAATTTATGGCACAACAGAGTAAGTAATAAGAATGACGGTGTGATTAGAAGCTGAGTTGTTGTTGATGAGCAGTGAATCTGTTTATTGCCTTGTCTGTGCAGTGTTGCTGGCAAGCCAAACCTCTTTTGCCCAAACTACAGCTCAGTTTAGAAGCGTAAGCCATGCTGCAAATATTTGGCTTGGCCACAGAAATTGAATTATATTGGCACAGAAAGCCTAGAAATAAAAAACAGCAACCTTGGGAACAATTATGCAAAGTGAAATGTGGTTAAACCACGTGCTACTGGTTTTCCTTTCCATCCAGAAGAAAAAAAGCTCATCTGCTTTAGCAAAGTTTATCTCCTTTAATAAATATTTTGAAGCATTTATCATGGAAGTTGTAGCTATAGCTCATTCTTGTACTGTTGTATAGCTTTTGCAGCCTTTAAAGTGAAAAAAGTTCTAGGGCAGGGGTCAAAACTGATACATCATGGTAGGCCACCGCCAAAAGCAAAGACCTATTGTATTGTATTGTATTGTTTGTAATGTATTGTAGTGTTATGAAATTGTACTAGGAGATCCCAAGTTCCCTTAATTGACTGACTTCCTGTTCAAAGTGTCACTCTGCCCACATACTGGGAAAAAAAAAAAAATTCAGGATACACATTTAAAGAGCATTTTCATTTCACAAAAATAAAACATGAACAGCAATTAATATTTTTTTGAATGCTTATTTTTTTCACTAAAAACATGAGCCCCACTTTGGGAAGTCCTTTTTAGTAGAGGTCAGCGCTGAAAGGACGTTTTACAAACTATCGTTATCAGCGGAACTTGGCTCCAATGGTGGCCGATGGCTGTGCAGCCTCTCCCAGTCACTCTGGGACGTACATCACCATTTTACATGAAGGCTCCCAGACGGCATGACATTATTAATATATTGGATTGAAGATAACTGGTGCTCTGTCAAAAGCTTACTGTCTCTGTTACGTTAGTGTAACACTGATTATGTTACTATATACTTCATTGTAACAGTGACCACCTTTTAAACTGGCAGAAGCACAGCTCTTAAGTGTGAATTGAAAGTTCAGAATGGGCATATCCATTGGGCAAGTCCACTTTAAGGTTGTAGTATCCTAAGTAAGATATCATCAACAACCTTACCATGTGACTGTCTCATGCAGACAAGTTCACAAGCAGCACTCCAATGTGAAGCAGCGTGAAAATCCACAAAGAAAGCATAAAAACGTTATGTCCACTGTGCCAGTCTCTGTTATTCCTATATTTATTGTTATTTATAATTATTGTTATTATTATTTGTTATTGTCTTGATGATTTAATGTTTGACAGAGTCCGTTTTATTCCACCAGTACACAGACTGAGTCACTAGTGTTGCTTTAAGTAGAAGCAGTTAAAATTAAAAAATAATCTAAGAAAATTCTGTTAATACTATAATGTTTATGCTATTTTATTTTTGCAAGATAAAAATACAATAAAAATACATATGATCCATAATTTCTTATTATTTTTATTTATTTATTTTTATAATCTGAGCACACTGTGCAGGAAGTCAGTCAATTAATGGGAATTTGGGATTTTAGTAACTTTTTGCATCTTAACAATACAATACAAAGGTGCTTGCTTTTGGCCCATGGCCACCATTAAGTTTTAGTTTTGGCCCTCCAAGGCCCCCCTGGTTTATAGTCAAAATATCATGAGTTGCTTTAGGAATATTTTAAAATGTTATAGTAAGAAATAAAAAAATAATAACTAAAATGTGGGCACTGTCAAATCACCAAATCCTAAAAAAAATAAGTTCTAAGTCCTTGTAGGGATATTTCTAAATTATTCAGTGCTTGATGCCCACTTTTTCTGACTGTTTCTGTTGTATTGTACCAATCAGATTGTGTGCAAACAACCGTTTGAGCCTGCCAACAATAGTGATAATGCTGTCCAAGAAGAGACCAGATTTTCATTCAATTTCATCTAAATGGTGGATGAGACAAAATTGAAACACAGACATTTTTGGAATGCTGATAGCTTGCTTACCTGCTGGCATTTAACATTTTAATTACAATGTAGAGATACTCCCAAGGGCCACTAAGGCATTTTCATTTCATTTAATTTGGATCATATTATGTACACTTGATAGGTTTTTATAACGGTCTCATCAGTGGGGCATTGCATAGGGCTTCTCTCATTAGCCATTCACACCCCACCTGCAGAACACAGGAAACACAAACTCCATTGCTCTCATTGATACAAACACTAGTATGGCTAGCCAGCTAACTAGCTACCCATCAGGCAAACTTTAAGCCAGCTTTGTTTGCTCACAGCTGAGGCTCAAAAGAAAGGCAGGACCAGTGCAGAAAAGGGCCAGCTTTGACAATTTTCACACAAAGGGAGCACTGTTGGCTAACAGTGAGCAGCTTGTTTCTGGGAGGTTTGCACTGTTCCTGGGGCCCATTTCATGGAACAGTTAGCAAGGCCAAAGGCAACCCATGGATGTAGTGGTAGTTAAGGCCTTCAGGGCCAAACCTGGGTCTGGCTCTCTAGCTCTCCCCTCTGTCCCCCACCTAGTTCAGAGGCTTTCACAAAGCCGACTGGGGACGCTGGGTGCTGCAGGTGTACTCTCATAAAGAAGCACATCACATGGGCTGGTGGACTAACTGACTGACTGAGCTGGCATGTTTGTGTTATTTCTTTTCCTCCTCACAGGTGCCATAAACTCAGGGCCATAATCTCATTATAAGACTATAGTTGAATTATTTGTCGTAGTAATAGTTTTTGAATTGTAATAGTCTTACTACATGTAAATAAGCAGACAGAACTTTATCAGTCAGTCAATTTAATGCTGTTGATGGTTTATGGTACTATTACATGTCAGTGATCTGTGTGTGGATTGAATAAGAATATGGTCCGCTTCAGTGGTCTTGAGTATCAAGGAAGGTGTAGTTGAGTTAATTAGGTTAAAACAAAACAGGTTAAAACAAAACAGGCAATTATTCATGAACAGATTATCATTTAAAAAATAACCCAGACCTCAGCTTAAGCTGCTGGCACTATCCATCACTCAGAACTGGGCTTAGGCCAGATCGTTAATTCCTTTCTATCTCCCATCCACGGTGTCAGTGTTTGAGAGGATACTTCCTCCAGCTGCAACTGCAATTGCAACAGCTATCAAAATGAACAGTCTGCCTTCGTTTAATTTAGCCTTAATGGGATGGAGAGCCCAGAAATACAGCTTGCGTCGTGAGAAGGGGAAAGAGGAAGAAAGCATATGAGTAAAGACGGGTGAGAGATTAATTTCCAGGCTTCTCTCCTCCTGACCGCAAAGTGGGCATAAAGAGATCGGCGCCTCATTGATGTCAACCCTAGCTGGGCCTGTCCTGTAGTTTTCAGTTTGGTTTGGACAAGACAGGCGGCCTGGCCTACAGGGGTTGGGAGGACAGGGCCCAGGGTTTCCCACATCACTCAAAGGCCTCTGATAGGCGGTCACACAGGCCGGTAATGACAGGGGGAGAGATTTAGTATTAAAGTCTCCTCTGCTGCCTCCTCTGCTCCTGTCTGACGTCAGGCTGTTAAATGCGGGGATGAGAGCATGGCATGGCCTATGGGGAAGGGAGTTAGACCTGTCTTAAGTATACGGCTTTGTGTGAGACAAGCCTGGCTTGGTTCTTGGAGTGTTGCTAAGGTCACAAGCTGTACACAGCATTTGTGGGGGGGGGGGGGGGGGGGGGATTTGGGATCACAGTCACTCAATAAAGGGATTTGCATCTGCCATAAATATGAATTCAGTCAAGGTAAATGGTGATAAGATTGAAGGAGGAGGGAGTTCCAAATACTAACATAGTGACTCATTCTAAATGGTTTGTAATTCACTGGGTGGACTGGGTTAGCAATACAATAATGCGAGCCAAGACTACCAGTTCTTTAGTTGTTCAGAAGTCCTGGCTTGCCATCTTTTTAGTTTTGCAACCACTATCCTATATACAATACTAAGGGGTTTCCCTGGTAATTACTTATTACATTATTATTATTATCACATACATTATTACTTCATGACTAATAAACTTTGAAAACCAACTAGATAGCTGGACGCTGTTTGAAAATGTCATATACTCACTTTTAAAAGACCTCATTGTCTTGTCTGAACCGTACAACCACTATTCAAAGCAGAGCAGCAACATTAAAGCAGCCGATTACTGCACCTGCATCCACAGATCATCACACCATTGTGGCATTTAAAGAAAAGGCCTCAGTCAAACACGCCCCCTGACCTTCTCCAGCTAACATAAACTAATTAGGCTGGCTCTGAAAGGAATGGTCCGCCATTGGATTAATCAGCCTCCACAGATCTGGACCATGCAATTCTGCTCCAGCCAGCTCTCCCCACTAGAACCTCATTATCTCACATTTTCAAAGGAGCACCATGGCGAATAGCAGAAGGGGCTGAAGGGATGGAGAAATGGAGGAGGTGGTGGTGCAGGAAGGGTCTTCCCCAGTTCCTCTCTTCTCACATCGGACTCAGAAAGAAAATGTCAAGCGTGAAGCTCAGAGAGTGGTCAGAACCACACAGTCCAGCAGGCAGCACAGAGGGAGCCTTTGTCCACCATCACTTAGCGCCAATTACAGCCCGTCAAAATTGTTTTTCTGCTGTGGGGCGACGTGTTAATGGGCCCGGAGTTGGGTGTGAGGAGCGACCTTGTCCACACACACCAACCAGGGGTCAGGGGTTAATAGGGTCCTTCTGATGTGGCGGATGAGATTTCGGCAACCTTTAGCTGGCGAGGGAATGCCAGGACAAAGCCTGTAGAATGTGATACAATTAGGCGGACAGCAAGCCATCCTGAATGAAGTTGCTCTATAGAAGTGGGATGGCTGCATTAGCTATGAGCAGATGGGCCATAGGACACTAGCCAAACAGGTGCCACGGAAGATCAAAACCCTTCCCAAATGTGAAAGAGGACCCAGGTGAGGACACACACCAGCCAAACTCAGGGCTTTATTTGGAGTGAGCAGCAATTAAAAATCCTGTTGAACAAATGACTCTTCTGGACACAAAGAAGGTCTCTTTGTACTTGTGAAAAGGTCAGAGACCCTCCAGTCTTCTGCAGCATTTCCCATCCCACTCCTAAATTTATGGAGCTGAAGCTTTGCCTAAACAGAGGACCTGGACAGCAAGCCTGTAGACTGCCCTCAGCCAAACTTCGAAGCTGTCTAATCTCCCATATGAGAAAGTGAACTTGGCACGATTGGCGTCTGACCTATACTGTGTTTCCTGAGTAATCAGTGGTTATCTGATGCAAGAGTCTTGGCAAAATGAAATGTTCATAACATTGAATTGTGCTTTGCGTGTCTGGTCTGGGCATGTGAGCACAAAGCCAGGCCTCCGTTTACACCATAAGTGTGGGAACAGAACCAATGCCAAACTACCCATGGGCCATTCGAAGGCCCATAACAGTCAGCCAGGGAGAACCGGAGATTTTTGAAAAAAAAATAACCCTACATCACATTGAGCAAATCCAACCACATGCAAGCCTGTGGGAAATAGCAGATGACATCTGTCCACATAGAAATACTCTCAAAATATTTTCTTGAATTATTGATGTACAGATCGTTCCCCCTCCCAATCCTCTTGGAAATGGTAGTGGTGACCTGGCCCCCAGCTTCATCTAATTAATGTTAAAATAAAGGAGGTGATTGAACTCAGCCTCCAAATTGTATTTGTTTAATCTGCATCAACTTTGAACATCCTGTGTAAACACAAGCGTGTGCAGATGCCGGAAACGCTATGGCTGGAAACGTAAATGCCCGTGGTTGACTTTGGCAGACAATCAGAAGAGCAAAACAGGGAATGAGTCCTGAACACAGAGAACTTCAATTGTTGCTAGAGGGTCAAAGGCTATATCTTCTATGTAAATTAGTACATTGAAATAGTATAGATTGACACAGTAACAAGGGTTAAAATAATTTCTATAATTTGATATAAAATTTCTAAAATTTTCTATAAAATGTTGATCATTTAAAGATAAGCAACACCCCAAAAAGTATACAGATCTTCTTTAATTAGATTATTGTTGTCATTACATTAAATATATCTAGAGTGCTAAGAAGTGCCTGAATGTGTTATTAGACTCTGGGAACAGAATCTGCAACCTCTCCTCATAACCTTTATATCACATTCTTCTTTGGAAAATGATTTGGAAGCAAAATTGAATAAACACAAACATCATTAAGAGTTCATGCGTTCCAGTTAAACAACCCTTTGGTTAGACTGTCATTTCCTTAATGGCTTTGCAGCTGTATTTCACCCTGTGTTGAGTCACAAATCATTGACAACCAGTATGGGTTCTTTTGCCTTATTTTCCTGAGAGATAAGTGAAAATTTGACTTTGCCTGGATAGGATTTATTTGGCTAACAGCAAAGGCTGCACCCCTTCAAGCCCAACTCATTAGGGAGTGTGTTCTGGGGAAGGGGGAGGAGAAGTGAAGGTCACTAGAGGTTAATTCCAATCGCAGTGCCTCCTTGAAGCAGCATGACAGCATGTCTCCTCTGCTCATAGATTGGATGAGTTCTTGGTGATCAGGCCGGCCTGATTACAATGTGTGTAAACTTGAGTCTCGCTCGCGCACACAAACACATTTTCCTCCTCCTGCATATGTATTGTGTTCATTATTTGGTGGATTTGCACTATGTGTGAACATTTTCTATTCTATAAGTTAAGTTTATTCAGGATAGTAATGGTTGTAACCGCTAAAGGAGTTGTGGTATTATGTCTGCCACAACAAAGGCATTTCCAATAAACCAAATTCTAATCCTAATTTGGATGTTTTGACGGTTTCACCGTTTTATGTGATTTATTATGTCAGATGTTCTTTCAGGGTTGATATGTGATTGTGCCGCCCTTGTTTCGATGTTGTCTTTTATTGTTTTCATCAGCTCAAGCTGCTGTTTTATGACTACACCTTGATGTTGAAGGAAGCAAAGAGAGCAAAGGGGAGGAATGAAAGAAAATCAGAGGAGATGAGGGAGACAAAGGAGTGACAACAGAGTGTTGAAGACAAAACAACACAAAGAGAGGAAGACTGTGAGGCAAAATGAATAATAAGAATAAAAGGAAGAAAAAAGAAAACAAAGACAAGCGAGAAAGAGTGAGATGTGGGCCATTCATAAGCAGACTACTCCAAGGGATCTCGGGCCAGCACACCTGCTACTATTCACTTCAGAGGAAATAGACACTCTGTGGAAGAGAGGCTGTTGGCCTCGGGACAAAACCACTGCAGCGCCAAATTAGAAACAGGAAGGACTGTGGGTAAAGCTCAGATTAAAAACGCACTCCCCACATGGACTCAATATACTGCAGCCCTGGTCTCGCGCTGGAAACCCAAAACCCAACAGCACTATTTTATGTCCTAGTCAACAGAACGCCCGCAGTTTGCACAGTGACAGTACAGAGATTCAGTCCAATATCAATCCCTGAATGATGGTAAACTGTGGCCCTCTAAATGCTGCCCATTTTAATGAGTAAAAGAAGTTTCTAAGTATACTGTATCAGTTTATTCAGTCACAACTGTGGATACATAATGAAAGTACATCACAATGGCATTTTCACCAAAACTACTTTGTCCAAAACAGGCGGCAGCATACTTTGTGTGAGTCCAGTCATGAGGGAATTATGTGGATGGCAACAAAAACCAGAGTGGGCCTGAGCCTTCCTTTTCTCTCGCACTGGACTATTCCTGGTCTACATCATCTATCAGCACCAGAACCAGATGAATGTGACACACATGCACACGAAAGGGAGGACACGGCGCTGATTTTCCCACAGACGACCATTAGAGCAGCTAATGTTGTCAACAGGCAGCTAGCAAAAACTAATGATCCATAACACACTCTATAAAGGAGTGAAACTAGCAAGAGGTCTGTGAATGTACCAGAAAAGGAAATGAATATTGATATATGCCTGCTGCCTTCCTCTTGTGACCCTTGACATCTAACGGGTTTCTCCTCTGCTGACAGGAGCTGTGAGGCATTTCCTGCTCGTTCACGTACATGCACATTCAATCTGAGGGAGAAAAGAAAAAAATAGAAAAGGTTGGTTTGGTAAAAAAAACCCCAACAATTTCTTATGACCCAGGATGAGGGGAAAAAGTATGCAACTCGTTCTCTTACAATATTTCCATTAACTCATGGGCCTGTCCAAGTAGTGTGTTCCCCTCAATCTATCATTTTCACTGCGGTCACTGATGGTAGAAAGGCCAACTGTAATTATTCCTACAGATATTGAGGACATCTAGAGGTTGTTTCTCCTCACTGGAAAACAGAACAACTCCTTTCTCATAAAGGTCAAGTTTTCATTATAAGTAGCTCAGTAAGGATTCACAGAAGGACTCGTATGAGTAATTGAAAGCACAGGCAAAAGGACATATTTGTATCTTAGAAAATAAGGAAGCAAAGGAGTAGAAAATCACAAAATTCCAGCTTTGGGACTGGATTCCATCTATCATTGTCCTGTTCCTTCCCTGTCTGTTTGATGTGCATTTATACTCAAAACAAACCCTTTACCTCGTGCTAGAGGTCATCAATAAAGCTATGAAGGGCTGCATTTACCACAGGTCTGCTGAGTGATGTCTGAGCCAGGCACACTGATGGATATATACACGTAAACACAAAATGCATGCATATGTGCTTTATGCCAGACGGGGAGTGTGCTCAGTAGTGCAACTCCAAAAGGAAAACCTGCCATGACATCACAGGGAGTGCAGGTGCAGGGCCGGGATAGGAAGTGAGTCACAGGAAGCTTGGTGAGGCAGACTTTGCCATGCCATTGACAGGCTGTGGGAGAGCGGGGTGAAGGAGGGTGAGTTACACCTCGTAGCTGAGCTGGCTGAGGCCCTCAGGTTGTTGACCTGCTCTTAACATAAACAGGCGTCCTTCATCTGCCTGTGTAATCAGGGGTGATGAAGCCTCCTATGAAAATAACGTACGGTTATGTAAATTTATTTTTCCTATGTAACCCAGTACAAGTAGTCTTATAAAAACAACACAGGATATTTTCTGCTCCCTTTAAAGATGGCATGATTTTCTATATTTTATCAGTATGGTGTACAGAGTTGGCATTTATGAACATGGCATCTGATCAGTAGGTCCTAATTGAGCACAAAGAATATTTTTGTATACTATACTTTTGTATATTTTATGCAATTCCTATGTAGCATATAACCAAGGGTTAGAGGGGGTTAGATTGTATGTAAACAAATAGGACAATGTCTAAAATTAGTGTTTGCAAGCATTTCATTAGATCATTTTCCAAAATGCATTGTTCCAGCACAGAGATGGATGGATGGATGGACGGACAGACAGACGGACGGACGGAAGGATGAGAGAGGAGATGGTGCATGTGTCCTTGACAATGGCAGTCTAGTGGTTTATACAAAGCTTATTACGCTAATGAGAAAAGTGTGGGGAATGGATTTGTCCCATACCACCCAGGCAAAGAGAGCCTGTTTCCCCTGGTACACTACATCTGGAAGCAGCCTCTTGGTAATCTGCACTGAGTACAAAAGGTTCAGCACCAGCTTGTTCTCATAGACCACCACGTGAGCCCCCAAACTCCATAACAGGTCTCGTTTCATTCATGGGTTCCAGACTCGGATCTCCTCTAGGTACCGTATTGACACTTTACAACTCTTGACAATGATATTAGTTTTAACATTCTGTGACCCTTAACCATGAAGAAATGTAGTGTGGTCTTAAAGAAGTCAAACTGTCCTTTGTATGATCTCCATTGCGACCAACACACAAGTGGAAATGGAAGAGATGGAGGACAGTGCACATGGGGACTTTGTGGTGTCACCCAGACAGCGCTGCTTCTACTGGTCAAGGACAAGTAAAAAGTCATATAAGCTCATTACTTATATATAACATATAGCCGACAACAAAACACATAGAGACTACATAAACATACTATAGTTTATATTTACTGATACTATAAGGTTTTTAAGAAATGGGTTAAAAAATAAAGATAAAAATAATTACTAAGGAAAATAATGTAGATAGTTGTCATCAGTTTTAAGAAAAGTATGCATACAAATATGCAGTATGTTGTCTACCACAGACAGATAGATAGATAGACGGACGGATGAATGGATGGATGAATAAAATTGAGATTGATATGTGTGTATATGGCATTATTCATGGTGAGCTTTCGTCGAATATCTCAGATAGATTAGTTTTGAGCGTTGCTGATTTGAAGTTGTATGCTATATGAGATTTACTATGCCTGAGATTGACATTTATTTAACAGGCATGTTGGGGGATGTCATGTAGCTTCCTATGATTGATCTCTTCACTTCCTTCACAAAGATGGAGGACGCTCCCGTAACCACACAACCCCTTTCAAGCTCAGGGTGTAGGAGACGCCCTCCGGCAAGGTTCCAGGATCAGTCAGGTTCACCCTTCCCCCCAAACCTAACTGTAACCATCAGAGGAGTAAACACAACACTGACCTTAGATCAGTGTCTAGAGGCAAATCCATCCTCAAGCTTGTTCCATATGTGGTCCATATGGACCTCCTTCCTGTGTCCTCTGTGGAAAGTGCAAGGTACACATTCTGAAGTCCATTCCTATTTGATCACAGAATAATGGTTAATAGGACTGAGCCAGTGTAAAAACTTTCAACACGGTTTGATATTGAGCCATAGACTGGACTGGACTGGTAATATTACGGGCTATATTAGGGCTTTTAATTTGAAACAGATACAAGAAGTTTTGATTTGTATTTACAGTATAATGCAGTAACTTTAACAGGGCAAATGGAGCAAATCAAAACCATAGATTTATAAAGAACTAGATACTGGATGCAAAGATGGCTCCTAGTCAATCCAAATCGCTCAGAGATTTTTAAATCACTTTTCTCAGCTCAAGGAAAGATTTATAATTAGAAAACCTACATGGATCAAAAATTCATAGTTCGAGGTGTCCTGTCAACAGTTTTATAGATGTCTCTTTTCTAATGGTGGTCTATGGGGAAAATGCTTTTGGGCTGCAGGGGAATTTTATCTGCAGCACCGTGAGTAGCCACAGGGCAAAATCTCGCCGTAACATAATGTTAGACAGCGTAACTTCAACCAACTTTTTACTGATGAGAGTTCTCTCTTGTGAATGTCAGTTGGACTAGTATAACAGTGCTTTGTGCACAACTCTCAACTCTAGTAACACTACAACACAACAGGGAAGCAACACCCTGTAGAGCTGAGCAAATCGGCTATGTCAGGGCTCCTGCTAACTAGCTGCATGCTGCTAGCTCTCGCTACCTACTCCTAACATATGCCGGTTCAGTCAGGTCCAGACGTTGCATTAGACTTTCTTGTTGTCTGTCATCTTGACGGACAGGATTGTACAAGTTCCATCATAATCTGTTGTTAAGCATCATTTTCATTTTTAAATGATACTGAGAGAAAGCCTATTTAATAGCATTTCATTTTCAAAAACAACTCGATCACAATAACTTTTACAGAACAAACTTTCAGATTATAAATTTATAAGGGCATGGAGAGAAAAGATGAACACAGACACCGTGCAGTCATTTTTCATGTCACACACCACACATGAATGACTTTTTGTCCTGTAGTGACAGCGGAGTACATTAAAACACTGCAGCCATTATCCCTAAACAGGCAAATATGAACGATTCTATGTTACGGAATTAGATAGTTACAATTAAAATATGAAGACGCCATGGCATTTCCCGATTCTGCAAGCACTCGCTTCACCGGGAGGAAATCCCGCAGCCTATGCTCCTTCTGACCCAGGTGCCCAGCTGCACTGCTCTGTGACCCCTAGTGGTCATAAACTCCCAGAGGCCTCCAGTCTGTAGCTCTTCAACTTGTTGTCAGCACATGGATGGTGAGTGCGGTGTCAAGAGCAGATGATGGCCACATGCTCTGAGGGAAATCCTTTTTTTGATGGATTTAGTTTCCTCCACAATGTACAGCTGGTGTACATGTTGCTATTGACAGTGTTGTGTGTAAAACATTTAACATTAAAGTAGATGGGTCACATTGTTTCTTATCCGTGAAAATGACGGACGGCCTTCAGATTTTTCTGTCTTTGTTAAAGAAAAATTCAGTCAGTAACGCAAAATATTTGATTACTGCGACCCCTGTTCAGGTCGCATCAAATTAAACCAGTTTAGGCTCGTCCACCCATGTCTTGCATAAGGTCTTGTCCATCCTCTAAGGTTTCATTGCCTTGTTCTCGAGAGTATCATAACAGCAGACAGGCTTTTAACTCTGTACTATAGCTTAACTGAAAGACTTATGCTGTGGGCATAAGGCTATATTATAGTCTCTTCGACTGAGTCCCAGCCAGTGGTAATGATTTCAGCATGTCACTCCAGGCCAACTCCAATGCCATTGCATGGATGATTAGCTCTTACAGTAATGGTAGTTGCAGAACATATTTCAGGAGTTTTTATTAATGTATTAATGCAGTCTTTTCCGTCAGGCCTTTTGTAATGTGAATGTACAAAAATGTTTGTGACTCAAAACTAATGTGTGTTCCTTACAGATATGCTTTATTCATTCCTTCATTCATTCATTCAGTTCATATGTGTTTGTACGCGCAGATATATGCACGTGCAAGAATGAAAGGCTAAGATTATAGATATGTTAAAGTACTATCATCCATACAGTCATTCTGGAAAAGTAATTTCCATATTTGCTCTGCTCCTAAATCTGTAAACGCCCATCTGTTTGATGTGTTCAGAGCTGCAGCACAGATGCCACAGTCTTAGCTATGCTGGACGTCATCTCACTGGCTGTTCTCAGAATACAGAAAGAAAAAACACCATGTGCACCACCTCTAAAATTAGTGTGTGCAGTACATGAAGGAGAAAAGATTCGTAGTTAGAAAAGACTCTACGGTGGCCACTATCTTTCTTCACTACATTTTCGTGTCCCACCTTGGTACGGAGCCAGTCGAGATCTCCCATAGAGACTGAGCCCTCTGTTTCATCAAAGATACACTGCACGCCACATACTTTCCAATTCTGGGCCAGCCAGAAATCTGGAAATCTGATTTTATAAACCTTATGATTTGGGTTGTTTGGAGCTGCAGATAGTTTTGGTGTGGTTTGCTGCGCACCAAACAAAACGAAAGAGCCCTGCCACGCTAGTAGGTCCCAGTTTCCAGTGTTATGCTCATCAGTGGTGCGGCTGCTCAGTTGTGTGTTTGTGCGTAAATAAAGACAACGAAGGACACCTTTAACAGATTTACCAGATGTTCATGGAAAAGGAAAGGGAAAATCTGTTTTCACAGAGTGGCTTTGTAGAGGTCTGTGTAGCAGGTGAAAAGAATCTAGCCAAGAACACATATCTCATATTTGCACTTTTATAATTAAATCATAGAATACAGAGTCACACACAGTCAAAAATTTTTATCTCATCATCAATTCTTCATGCCACATAATAGATGGTTTTAGAGACCATGTTGTGCATAAGCTGGATAAAAAAATGGATTCTAAAATGCAAACATGTTCTCAGTTCCAACCAGTAGTTGACCACACTAGAAGTCACTAGTTTGTGATGACGTGATAAGCCTGGAAGTCAGTCCGTAATTACGGAAATAATAGATCCCCATTACTTTGACCCCTGACCCCTGTTCTTAGTGAGAAGTTTTCGAGTGGTCCCTGAGGAGCCGTCTGATACTAACTTACAAGTCAGAAACAGTGGCCAAGTCACAGTACAACTAGAACTCAATTCAGCTGGGATGGAGTTTCAGGAGTGCTACCCATGTGTCACCCACCCTGGGAGCAGTATTTCCACCCAACCCAATGAAAGGTTTGTGAACTTGAAATATAAACGCAAACCACTAAATCTAGCACTTTTTAGAACACAATTCCCCAAAGTTTTTGGAGGTTAAGGCTTTTACTGCTAGATTTTTATCAAATGTTCATTAAGTCTGCTAGTGAAGTGACTTCCTCCTGAAGTCCATTAAAATTGTGCTGCTACTGGCAGAGGTATGTGCAGCCCATGTGCAGGGTTTGTGGTATCGTGGGGTCCACAGAGGAGAAATGGACACCAGATGGGACCAAGGGGGGTGGAGATGCAAGGTAGAATAAAATAACACATGCAGAAGATTGAAACTGAAATGTGGAAGGAGGGGCCGGACATGCGTGTGTTTCTGTGTGTGTGTGTGTGTTTTTGTGTGTGCATCTTGGGAGGGTTTAAAATAATTGCATAGTTGCATCATCTAGAGTAGACGTGTGTTATGCACCATTGGAGAATAAGAAAAGGTAAACAGATATGATCTGAGACACATGAAAAAAATGTGACATTTCAGTTTTTTCACTCCCCATGAATAAAATCTCCTTCTGAATGTTGTGATTTACATTTCCTATATAAGTAACAAGTGTATCTTTGTTCAATGCACATTTGTTTTTGAAGAGAAAAAGCCCACCAAGAAACCCTTGAATAGATGATTGAAAAAACAACCATGTTGGTTTTCCATGCAAGCGTATGCATGTGTCTGAGATTGAAAACCAACATTCCACGGTCCCAATGTGCGCTCACATAAAAAACATTCTATTTAGAGCATTTCAGCTGCCTTGTGATCCCTCCAAACCCTTTCTAATGCAAACACAGCAGAAAACGCAGTCAGTCAAACTCCGCAAAACTCTCCCTCCCTCTGTTTCTCTTCTCCCTCTCATTATCTGATCTGCTATTGTGGCTACACTATAAATTTTCTTCTGTGTCTTTCTGGAGCAGTTTTGTTCAATTCAGTTTGGCCTAGGTATTATGTTGTTTCCATCAAAACATTGCAGTATGAACATATTGACTCAGGTGTTCCTGATTCAAATTGTCTTACTGCAACACATGATATGTTTTGTTTTTGCCAGCCATTCCCACTGTCTCAATGAATAAAAGATGACTCTTAAGCTGTTTTGGTGTCAGTGTTCAGGTATTGTTTAGGTTCCAGTCCATTATCTGTTGCTGCAAATACTTTTGTGTTGTACTTTTGTGAAACATTCCTAGATATTTTCTCTTTACTTCAGTGCTGAAACACATCAGAGCCTTATGAATCAGAGACGACAAACAAAGGCAGCCAAACTCTGAAGTGGGGAAGAATCTGTCTGAGCATGTGCAGTATGTGGACAGGTGCAAGTGTGTGTTTGTTTGTCTTTATTAATTAAAGTGCCAGGAGGCTCTTTTCTTGCTGAGATCCTGTTGGTGTGTCTGCCAGTTTGTGGTCTTTCGGTCTCAAATCTCACTATAAATAAACCTGCCCTGTCAGACCTTCCTCCGAATCCCTGCAGGTCCATTTTTTCCTCTGTTAATATTGGTTAGGAAAAAAAATCATAGGAGCTAGCTTCTAGCCAGGCCTTCCCATGGATCTGTGTAGTGAGATGTAATGCATGAAAACATGCTCTGGTGTTTTTATAATCCTCCCATGGGAGTCAATCACATTTCTGGGCTTGTAACTTGTCACTCCCGTCCTGTGACCCTACACCCTACTGCAGTTCATTACACTAGCAGCACCCTGACCCGGCTCTGTCACTTTCCTCTCTGCGCTTCTGTTGTTGTTGGTTTCCAATTACATTTACCAAAAAAGTGCAATGCTTGGTTTGCAATCAGTGTAGTATGAGCTTCTTGTCATGTGTTATATTTTCACAGCTAATTTCGTTCAGAATTTGAATCTCTGTTTATTCATGCCAGCCACACATGGGTGGCCCCTGACAAAGATACATCAACAATGGCTGGTTTACTGTAGTTGAAAATTAGAGTGACCACGTTTTTTCATGATAAATACACATTATTTATTTACAAATAGAGTGGTTATAATAGAAATAAATACAAAATAAAAATCTGAGCATTATACTTCATGTGGTATTGCACCCATTTTGAAATGTACATCAGAAATACATTTTCAGAACCAGTAAAGGAATTTTCCTCTGATTAAAATATTTATTTTTCCCAACTTTACGTAGACATAAATATATTCATATATAGTTTTTTTTTCTTCTTCCACAATAGCTCTGTTTTGTCTTTCTTTTATATAAATAAACGTCTTCATTGGGAAACCGGGTGTCCATAATAACCTCTGATGTCTCTTTTAGTCTCTTTTGCCCACTCTCTTTCTATCCACACCACTTTCTCACCGACAGCCACATCCCTCCACCACCATATCCTGGTAATTTTTCAGGATGACCTTCTCATATTCATCCAGGTACAGTAGGGAGATGGGGCTGAGGTCAGTGGGCACACAACAAGCTCTGGGGATGTTCGAGTTGACTGAGTTGACCAGCGTCTGCACAATGGCATGATTGGTAGAGTTGAGGTGGTCTGCTAGGGGGAACGGACATTCCCCATGGCAATAAAAGGCATGGTAGCCAGGGGGTGCCACTATCCACTCGTTCCACCCCACATCACTGAAGTCCACATACAGGGCATGCCTCTTGCAGCTGGCCTTGTGCTGGTGCTTCCTGCGTTGTTTGCGGAGCGCTGCCTGACGTTTTTCCCGTGTGTGGAGTACTGAGTCCCCACGGCCGTCATGGCCATACGTTACCAGCAGAGGCCGAGCCTGAGGCCACGAGTCCCGGTCCTGGTGCAGGGACCGGCTCACTCTGACATGCCTGCTACGTCTTTGGGCATGCTCCCTGTCCAATTCCCCCTCCTCTGGATGAAGCACCTCCACCATGAAGCCATGGTTGTGGCCATTCCCAGAGGTCCACTGAAATACAGCGGGGCTGACATCAAAGCTCTCCCAGCGGCTCAAAGAGTCCTGCACAAGCCGAGTGTCCAGCAGACGAGCCAGAGGTTCCCTACCTTGAGTGTCAGGAACTCTGAATATCTCATAGACGTTGATACGATGGAAGCCACCAGCATGAGCACTATCACTGGTGCTGCTACTGTTTCTGGAGCTGTTGTTGGGGATTGCAGTTCCCATGACCTGGTCCCTGTAGATACGGAGCTCTGCGGAGGTGATGAGCTCCTCATTCGGTATGGAAGTGAGGTTGAAGTAGAACTGCTGAGTCGTTTTGCCTTTCAGCCTGGCCAGGGCCTCCAAAGACTCTACCAGAGATAGCACAGAGACAAATATAATGTAAGAAGATTGAGCTGTCAAATGCATGCCGAGGATGAAACAAGAAGTTTATGCACTGTATAAGAATGAGAAACAACGTATATGATTAAAGCCTTGCTGGCTTCATGGATCCTCTGAACAGGAATACATTGGTACATTGGCCAGTGATGGCTCTCTATCTCTCTCTCTCTCTCTCACACACACACACATGCACCCGCACACAACTTGCAGCCTTCATTCTGTACAGCCAGCCAAGCTGCCACGTGGTTATATTGAGTGGCCATTGTCACACACATCCACTCTGCACATGACTGCATGACTCACTGTAGAAGGCAAATTCTCATGATGATGACGCAATACATCATTAGTGTCATTCTCATAAATTCACCTGGTTAAATGTCAGAAGATGAAAGCCATGAGCTTATAGCTATTGATAAGGTTAACATGCTCAGGCTGTCTTTAAATGGCACATTTGCCCTATGAGAATTTGCCGTTGCCCACAATTCCCATTATGAAAACCAGTTGTACCATATATTGAAATATCATCAAAGATGACCTAAATGACAGCTGTTGCATTAACCTTTACCGAGCTGGCCAGCTCTGAAATATCACTTGTAAGTGTTGCAATCTGAAACATAATGATTCTTTTAGGCATTATAAAGAAAAGACATACAGATACAATTCATATCTAAATTGTGGAGAGAATTGTTAAACCTACAATTTTCTTTGAGGCAGCTACTTTGAACTCTTACTCTATGAAGTTCATAGATGATGTATAGACACACGTTTTAATCTGTTTGGTGTGGTAAAATAAACACAAACTTTGAACTATGTGCTGTTTCAAAGGCAGCATTTAGGAAATTCCACCATCTCATCCTAAACCTCCCTCCAGAGGCACAAAGACCTCAATTAGGCCTATCACTCCTCATTTGATGTGGGAAAGCCCCCTGCCTCTCGTTGCCTCTCCTCTGTCCCCAATCCCTCTCTTTCTTGCCTTCCTCAGCAACCAAATCCCCTTTTCCCTTTGTTCTCTTAGCCCCAAATCCTCTTTTCTTTCTTTTTTCCTTCTCTGTCACTCCTTCTCAGCTGTCTCACTCTGTCTGTCTCTCCTCTGAGGAACGGCTGTGTGAACAAGTTTAGGCTTGTCAGAAACGTGTGAACCACAGATACGAGTGTATCAACATTCTTGATTTCTTTTTACGCTGCATGCCAAGAGAAAAGATAAAGGCTAATGTTGGGTCATTCATCATGGACCTGTCTTTGGCAGCCACTTCCTGTGTTTTAGTTGAAATGTTCTATCTGGCATAGAAAACTATTATTTTTGAAAACTGATAGCAGTGAAACTAATTATCTTAGTGAAATTAATATCGGCAGACAGATGTGATGAATGATTAGAGCTGTTTGCTTTGATGTGCTGCACTTACATCTGTATATACATGCTTATTATACAGAGCAGCAATCAATTGCACGTCTCCGAACATGGGAAGACTAACAACCCTGCAATTCTGTTAGCATAGGATGGAAGAGCCAGGGGAGCATATGTAAACACAGTCTGAACACATTCCTAATGGCCGGTGGTGTCAAGGTGTGTGCTGGCTGGGTGCAGAGGTTTCCACTAGTGGGCAGGGAGCAATCACTCAGCCTGGCTGCCCGGGCCAGGCTTGTTTGTAGTGTGTCAGTGTAGCCACTGGGTGTCATTGCACTAGGCCTCTGGAGAGCACCCAAGCAACCACTCAGCCACCCCTCTGACTCACCCCTGATGGAAACTTCCCCACTCAAACACTTAGGAGTCTGTGTAAGGAGTCTGTGTTGAGCCTCTATGGACTCAGTCAATTGTATGTTGTAAAAACTGGAACATGGGCCATGGGATATTGGATGCTGAGTTGCTACATGTTTGATGTTTTATTTTTTATCGGGCATAAATCATTTTAACATTCTAAGTGCACAAGTCTACTGCTCAGCCGCTAAACTTAATGCATAAATAAAGCATCAGCTATGTTTAAAGTCCTCCTGCTAGATAATTTTAGAGCGTTTAAAATAACCCACATCGTCATATAAACACATGGTGTACTGTATGTCTGGTGAACTAATGCACTTTATCCTGGATTCATGAACCTTCATTGTGTGAGCCTTGCTCTCCTGAGCAGCACATGTTGCCCTGGAAGTAAAATAAAATTCAACTAAAACACTGAATTGAACAGTCGGGGCATATCCAGCATATAAACTAGGCTCTAAGTGAGAAATTATAGTGTTATTGGAACGTGCGTAATGGCGCACAGCGCGGAGAGAAGGGTGATTTGGAGAGGCGCGTAAGCTTTCTTCCCCCTTTACCAAGGACTTATTTCTGTCCTGTTAAAAATGACTCAGAATTCAGTCTGACAAGATGACCTTGTCATAATGCGTGTTAGTATAATGTCGTGTCGTGTGTTATTGAAGTAACATGGTGATGACTATCACCTGCGCAAAGGCACACCGCCCTTTATCCTGCTCCTGTGGTGCGTGTCTGGAAAAACTGTTTTTTTCAGAGCCCACGCAAACACCATCAATTATTAAGAAACAAATTACCCTAAGGATACCACCGCCCCTTGATGTTTTTGAAACCTGTGACAGCTGCTCCAAGGGAATGTTTGGTTAAAGGTTGCATCACGAGCCTACATATAGGAGAGTTCATTTAGTTTTGAATGAGGTGCTCGTTTGTAATAGTGTCCGGGAGTTTTAAGTAATCCCAAACGTATTAAAGAGTTACGAGTTACTTGGACGCGTGTCACCTGTAAATGACTAACGCTCCATAAAACAGTGAAGACTCTGAAGTTCAGCCTTGACGCTGTGAGTCATGTTTAAATATAGGTTTGGGTTGTCTGAGAGAGCCGAGGAGCTGTCCGGCTGACAGGTAAAGGTATGTCACTAATACATACCTTCATGGTGAAAGCTTCTAATCGTGTTGGCCTTGCTGGCGGCTCTCTCTGCGTGTTTCCCCATGCTCTTGGGTCGTTTAGTGCTGTGATCTCCGTTTGCTGAGTGCATGCGGTAAAGGTCCACCATGTACTGCGGCACCACAGCTTGCTTGCTCGGGGTCGGCCTGCGCCTCAGTCCAAACATATTGAGAAGCCGAAGCTCAAACTCGTTGAGGAAGCTCTTCGACTGCTCTGGGGTCTGCTTCCCGGATTCGCTGTATTTCCTCCGGCCGACCTCGGGGATAAGTCCCGTAGCACCTTCCAGCAACACCTGAGCGAGCAGCAGTACCATGAGAGAGCGGACCACGGCGACCATGATCAGTCAGTCCCTGTGGAGAAAGTTGGTTTCTGTCAATACACTGGCGCTGAGGTATTGACATGAGGTAGACACAGCAGGGGCTTCACTGCAGGATTCCCCAAACTGTGTGTGATCCCCCCCCCCCCCATACAGTAGGAATGATTGAAGGGGAGCAGGTTAGAAAGGGAAGACACCTCTTCACTTTGAAGTACAACAAAATAGGGGAGGAGGACAGTGAATAACAACTCCGCCGGCAATATTACCCGTCTAACTTAAACTGAAGATTGATCTTCACATGAACAGAAACATGAAAATATCAAGGTGGGGAAGTTATGAAAGACATGAACAAAAAAGGAATGACACGAGAAAGAAAAAAAACAAAGAAAGTTGTGGGGGGGTGGACTGTAGACATAAAGTCTCCCATCAGAAGAGATAGGAAATCATGTTTGAGTTTTTGTTATGAAAAGAAATACAAGTACCGCGTACAGGATCACAAGAAGCATAAAAGAATGTCAGTAAAGTTAGAGTCGAATGTACAGCAGCGGGAGAGGCACTAAGACGCACAAGCGTCTATTTGCAGAGGCTTTGACGGTCATGTATAATCATAAGGGATAGAGTTACTTAAAGAGGCTTGCAGGTGTTAGATCTGACGTGCGTACCAGAGCCAGATGTAGCCCGGGACAAGACATCAAAAACTAAATATCATTTGAGTAGCACTCCCGCCAGAGAAACAACTTTAACTGCATTTGTCTCTTCACCGCGTTTTCCCCGAGGTTTAAAATGGGAACGCTTTAATTTTTACGCACACACCCTAGTATATTTAGTGGAGAACTGTCGATTGCCAGCTGTAAAGTTAACATTTCTTCATTAAAAAAGTTATTCTATAAGTGTTGACAATATTAACATTTGGTAATGTCTTAAAAACAATTTAACAAAGTCCCCTAGTCGTACTTTACCTGACGAGGAAGCACTGTGTCCGGTCGTCGTTCCACCTTTGGGCTCCGATAAATTCCACATTAATTCGTGTTTAATCCACGCTGCTTCTCCTTGGGGGACCAAAGACAGCCCATGCCCTCCGCCGATCGCCTCTCGCACATATTCTCACCAGCTGCAATTCGGGTTAGGTCTTGGTCAGCGCGGAAAAAAGAAAAAAAAATGTCTATGAGGAAGCGGGCTCGCGTAGGCAGGACCGATCTAAGTATAAAGCATCTTGGTTGAACATCTTCAAAACAGAACAGTTTGCCGAGACAAAAGTCGAGCGTGGCTGGCTTGAAAGGAGATAAGCGCACCCAAGTGTCGCTCCTTGGACCTTGTTGCTTCGAGTTGGGGAGCGCGTCGCCTCTCCTCTGTGCGCCACGGCGTAGTGGTTGAATTGATTGGTGCCTTCTCTTCCCCCTGCGACTCTTTTTGTCGTGCAGTGATGTCACCAAGTGGCTGTCAATCATTTGTCCACTATAAGGCACCTCCTGCGGACCTCTAACTCGGAGGCTCCAAACTTTTTCATGTCTCCATGTCGAATAAACACATTAAAGCCATGGACCCCCTTTCGATAAGATTTGGTCTCAGGGACCACCACAGGAAGATTTTGTTTTGGAAAGGGTCAGTAAAGTGAAAACTATTCAACTCAATTTGGATAAACTCTTGCTAATTTACATTATAGGGAAATAAAATTATTTTATCTCCATGATCTGGGGGGGGGGGGGGGGGGGGGGGGGGGGGGGGGGGGGGGGGGGG
>JBBPCS010000238.1:3842874-3863757 GCA_037974645.1 Hollardia meadi
CCCCCCCCCCCCCCCCCCCCCCCCTGAATGTTTGAGAACCATCAGCATACATATTTTAAAAAATCCCTATCTGTATCACAAACAACTCTTTTTCTCTTGCATCTTTACATATCCCGGAAAATTCACACCATAAAAATAGTTAAAAAGTCAACAGTCAAAACCATACTGTCGCTTTTAGTTGTTTGTTTTTTGGTGATTTTCCATACATATATAGCAATCGTCTATTTGCTCAGTGTTTTTAAATACATCCAAATGGCTTGTTACACTCTGTATGTTGTGTTATATTCCTGTGAATGTGACCACACAAAGCAACAAAAAAAACCCCCCAAAAAACATGTCAACCCATGCTGTTTCAAAAACAGATAATTGATCAAGGTGTTAAGAGCTGGATCAAATATGTTTAGCTTTTGGATTAAGGCTAATAGATAACAGCATCACATTGTGTTGCTTTTGTGGTTTAAAGGATTAGACCCTGCAGAGGGACTATCGCATCCTCCTGCTGAACTTCACTGCGTGTGTTGGGGGGGAGGGGGGGTGTCTGTGTGTGACACCAGAGCTGATTTATACATACTTTCTTCCTCTTGGTTTATCAATATATGCTGTCTCATAATAATACTGTGTGAGAGCCAAGTGAGAAAGTCTTAAGAGACATCCCATCAATTTCTCAAGAAGGCTGTATTTTTTCACTTAGTTTAGGTAAAACTTTGCATAAAATCATCTTCTAAAGAGGCGTCTTTGGTCTGATATAAAACATGTACGTCAAATACTTTTGATTGAAGATCCATCTGGACTTGGGAGATCTGGACTTGGGAGAGTACCTGCTGTATTTGTACAGTACATGCAGGGTGAGAGAAACTTATCTGCTTTGTTTCTAGCCTGTGGGGTGTAGTCAACAGCGTTAATGTTTGGGTCATCACCATAAGAAAAGCCCCCATTGATTCCCTCTAGTGACTTCCATTAGGTGATGATGGTGGGCCAGGCGGCTGTGTTTTGGCCAAAGCACCAGCCCTGTTTTCTCCAGAGAGATGGCAATAGATTAAATCCCACAGAGATCACAAGATATCTTTGTCTCCTTCCAGGACAATAACATTTCATGAGGGATAATCCCAGATCATCTACTTAGCAATTAAAATACAGAGGCCCATGGGTGCATGCCATTAGTCGAGTGGCAGTGTGCACTGTTTCTTGGCTCACTGGATCCAAGCACTTTTGATTGAATGCTCTTTTGTTGGCGAATCTCTTATTCTTATTTTGATTTGCTTTTGCTCTTTATTTAATTAGCAGAGCCAGTTAAAGGTGACTTATACGTGAAATATACTTTCTGTACAGTCTTTTCCAGTGAAGTTATTCCAGTCCAGTTCATTCATTCACTTGGTCTTTCATTCATTCATAAAGTCAAGGTGTGGGAGAACATGTTAATGCATTTGTACTGCTTAGATTTGCTCTATTGTTGTGTTAATCTATTGACAGTGACAGTTGGGTCTCTGCTTTTGCCAACACTCGGTAAACCGTGCAAGTGTTAAAAGTGCGAAGTGCTAAAACCCATAACCAAGTAAAAGCCATTCGTCATTTAGATGCTTTAGATTTGGGGATAAGGCCTTACACGGTAAGCCGTGAGTATCTTTAATTACCTGAGTGAGATTAGAAAGCGAGTGTTTATCTGATGTGTTCTCTCTCCTTTTCTTTTTGTATATGTAAGTGTGTGCGGTTTGCTTGAGTGCACATATACACCCTCCGTTTGGGGGATGCATATTTTGAATGCACATACGTGCGCATATTGTATTTGCCTTGGTCAGACCAGCGCTGAGGAATGTTTCTAGCCAAGGCTGTTGAAGGACTTGATCAGCGATGCCCAGAATGGTTTGAGACGATCATGCAGCTCTGTATATATCATTGTTTTGAGCCAGATACATGACGCTTATCTAATCGCTGCTGCTGATCCAATTACATGCTGATTGAAAGGACAGCATCACAGAGTGAAACTCTGGCAGCCAGAGAGGGCAGGTAGAGATATGCTATCTGAAAAACAAATGAACGACTGACTGAGAAGGGCTCTAAGAGGTAAAACTGTGACTCAGCCAGGCAGTGTTAACCCAGCAAGACCACCACCATCACTTGCGTCATTATTTCCTCCCAGCAGGCATTTGTTTGTTTGTGATAGCAGTCAATAGTCTCTGAAAGTTACAGCATAAAACTCAAGGTCAAGACAGAGGTGCTCGCTTGAAGCTCCACTCTTCTTTAACACCAACTAACAGCCGTCCAGCCCATTAGGACAGTGGTTTACGAATGCTTTTTCAGACTGTATTACTAGATGTCCTACTCTCTCTACCAACAGCTTATAGAAAAGGGAACATTTTCAAGTAAAAACACAGTTTTGTCAAAACAAACTCATATGCTGCGCAGGGTTTCCCACACTTATATTTAAGCTCAATTCCATAATATTTCTATAACATACTGTATATACTCAATTTTAATGGTTGTACAGCCATCATTCAGTTTTCACCAACCCTGTTGCTATGAAAATATTTTTACCATCAGTGATGGAGTGTAACTTAGTACATTTACTAGTACTGTACTTAAATACAATTGTCAGGTGTTTTACCTGAGTATTTTTACATTTCTGCTACTTTATACTTCCACTCCACTACATTCTGGAAGCAAACATTATACTTTTTACTCCCCTTTATTAATTGTATAACTTTTGTTACTAGTTACTTTGCAGATTGCATGATGCATTAGAGCCAAAATAGTGCATTTTTAAAGTAATTTATTTGATCAACAAACTGAAAATCGGTGAACCCATTGTATACGGTCTATACATACAAGTACATTTATATACGTTTTGTTTCTTTATTGGTACTTTTGATACCTAAGTACATTTATTGCCAAGAAGTTACGTTTTATACTTAAGTTAATTTATTATCAGATATTTTAAGACTTTTACTATTTGTGTAGATTAATTTCACTTTTACCAAAGAACATTTTTTGCACAATATTTTTTTACTTTACTCAAGTAGAACTTTTGGGTACTTTTTATGACACTGTTTACCATACACAGGAACACACAGGAAAGGCAACATTATGCAACCATTGTACCCTAAAATAACGGTTATTTTGAATAGTCATTTGATTACACTGACTTGTAAAAGGGAGAATGGTGCCTATTTCATTCCCATTCTGGGTCCGGAAAGCCTTCTCTTGCGCTATGTAACTTGGGTTGAGCGTAACATAGCATTAAGAAGTAGGCTATGCAACACTTTACGACACTGTGTCACACACACTGACTGTAAAATAAAGTTGTATGACATGAGAATTTCTCAAAAGTGAAGCCAAAACATCTCGATCGTCCCCTGGTGGCTGGTTTTAGTATAGGTCCATCCATGTTGATAGATGGGTCATTGGCCATAATAAAATATTTCCCAAAGGTGATTTCTCTCACTTTAGATAAATTGTATCACACTGATGTATGTTCAAGTGTTCTTTTTTCAGACATGTTTGGTTTTTATTAGTTGTTAAAATTGCTATAAAAAGGGGTAAAACATCATGATTGACAGCTGAGCCTTGCTCGTGATTCAGTGGATGGGTGTATGGAGGAGAACTCGATACCGTGGCTCCAAATGACATCACCAGCACAAGATGGCAGAGCTCGTATCCGGGAAATTTTGGCTTCATTTTTGTACGGTGGGAGGAAGAGGAGATGCATCATCCATATTTGTTCATGTTTTTTATTGATATATCAAATGTCACCCACCATTAGCTATTGGTCTTTAGCTAAGAGGAAGCTAACTATTTTCATCATGTGTTTATTGTTTTTCCAACCTACTTTACACTTGCACTGGTTCTGCAAAATATGACATTACATATGACAGTGCACTAGCTTGGAAAATGGTGATATGGGGCACTGAAGTTGATGAATTTACTGTTTATCAGAACACAAACGAGACAAGAATTAGGTTGGAAAAACGATAAACACAGAAACACAACTTTATAACTTTAATTTTTAACAAACTAACTTGGTGATTTACTTACTTTCCCGATGGATAGATAGCTTTAGAATTAATTGTTGCTAAAGAATCTGTCACAGTAACTGCTGCTAACTGTAGGTGCTGGTCGCTAGTTAGCACAGCTAGTCATGCAGCTAGCGGTCCTATTAGCCAACTCTATCTGGACTGGAAGCTCAGAGCACCAGGGGAGTGTTGGTGTTTACACCATGAGCGTTTTGTGCTGATGGGAGATTTTCAGGCCCAGAGCGTGGGGGACTCATTAGGGAATGCCAGGGGGGAGCAGGTTGACTGGGAGACTCAGTTGAAAGGACCACTAGCTGCATAGCTAATTAGCTTCTGCCAACAGTGCCAGCGGTACAGTTAGCAGCGGTTGCTTTAGCAACAAGTTATGCTATCTGGTCATCTTCGTAAATCACAGAGTTCAGGCAGAGCTGCTGGAATACATCAGAGTGAAAACTAGAAAATATTTTCTCTAAAAAATATGATCTAGGTCAGAGTCCCTGTCGGAGCCGCTCTAAATCACCATGGTGCGACAGTGGTGTTAAAGTGAATTGCGCTCCGAAACTGGAGTTAGAAATAATACCATTGCTTGCATAATGTCGCATTAAAGAACTAAAAATAATGTTACTTTCTTTAAAGGTAAATTTTAACTTTTTGGTTTGCAGGACATAAGCTAAATATTTTGTGATCCCTTGACGATCTATTTAAACCCACAGGTGGGTTTAAAACCAATGCTTTAGAGCATCTGTACATCCTATAACGATCATTTAGTTACAGACTGTTGTTATCAGCTTAAACTGGAGTTCTTGGAAGTCCCTGTGTAAGAACTAATACGACCGGTCTCTGATCCAGCCCCCGAGGCCTCTCGTCTATGCTTAGATACAACACAACTGAAATTTCTCAGTCAACTGAACGCTGTCTGCCAGGAATCACTCTATTTTTTCCATCTCTAGGTGCTGTTTGACTCTCTCTTTATATTATGTTTGGACCCTTGTTATTATAGTTTATTAACCCTCTCTGACAAGTGTAAGACAATTTTGGGCTAAAGTTCAGCCATTCAGACAGACAGTTCAGTTTGTATTAAGAAACACAAGATCCTGCATATTAGATATTCTTCTGATCATTTGAAAGTCAAATACCTTCACTGGTATAGGCTACTACATTCATCCTTCACCTTTGGGAAGATTATGTTAAGTAACCAAAAGAATAATATACAGTAAACCACCATCATGTACTTTGCTTCAGCTAATAGATATATCTTTTTCTTGTATGGAAACCCCCTTAAGGGAGAACAATGTGTAATACATAACGCTTACACTAAAAGTATAATGAATCTATTCAAGGGAGAATATTTGAGGTTATTTGAGCAAGATTAGGGTAGGATGTGTCTTGTTGTTTTAATAGGTAAATCCTGAGGAAGAGAACAAGACATGGTTTATTGTCCCCCTGCACATGCTCATTTCTTTGCATGCCACTGTATGTGTGCAGTGTGTGTGTCTGGTATGCATGTTGTGCTGGATGTGGATGGCGCGGCCTTCTCTTGTCATCACGTACATTCCAGGAGTCAGGGGGCAGACGAAGCCCTGAGATGACACTGCAGATCCAACTATTAGCCTTTCACCTGCTGTTAACAGCAACTTGGCTAGACACAGGGCCTGCATTCCTCTGCTTTGAGCCAGTATTAACACACGGTAACATACATAGAATGAGATAATCTTCAGAGATGTAGCTCGAAAAACCAGGGAACAATTTGTTGCTTTGATTCGCCTCTAATTCAATGCTCGAGCAAAGCTGTCTTTTTAATTTGGAAACCAGTAAAAACTTCATCATCAATCCACATGTGTTTGACAGCAGAAGCACGACTGCAGGGCTATGCTGAGCACGTGCACATGGTGCATGAAAGAGATTGTGGGTAGATGGGACACATTTCATATAGTTTGGTCCCAAAATGGAAACCCACCAAGGTCAGAGACGGCCAGCAAGAAACCCAGAGTCAATATTTATGGATGCTGAACATGTGGCACACTTCTCTACCCACTAATTTGAGCAACAAGTCCACCCCCAGATTATACGGCCTTTCAGAGATCACAAAAGAAGCTCCAAACCTTGCTTGCATGTTTCAGATATTGAGAAGCACGTTGAGGTTGGTCACTGACTAGAAGCTCTGCATAATTTTGCAAATTGTCATAAAGTGTGTTTGTTTGTGTTTTAATTTTTCTGGGTAATAGGGGACAACAGAGCTTCGATCAGGCTGCGGGGGCTGCTCCTTTATCAAGGTTTGCAGTTTGTAATTATCAGTATCATTGTTATAGATATCACTTTAATGATCATATTGGGAATTGAATTTTGTTTGGCTATTATTAAAACAAAAAAGGGAGAATTCCATAATTGGTTTGAAATCCTCTATAACCTGTCTCAGAAAAATGCAAGAATTGGCTTATATGTATGAGACACATGTCTTTTAAAGTCAAAATCATGTCATTGCTGCTTGCTCTCACACATACTGAACAAAGGGAAGTCTAATGCCTGGTGCTCTGACTACATAACAGTGATAACACCACACGGCTATAAAATCAGTATACCAGTACGAAACATTTAGCTCCGTACGGACCTCACACTTTAACAACTTATAATAGGAATCTTATAAACACATGCTTCATTTAGTGAAATAGTTGGGATGAGAGGCAGCTACTTCCATTTAAGAGAGAGAGAGAGACATAAATACAGGGATCTGCCCTTTGAATGCAGCTCCACTCATAAAGACACCATGCGTCACTCAATTATATGTCTGCATGATTAGAA
The DNA here is from genome assembly GCA_037974645.1 of Hollardia meadi. Taxonomy (NCBI): domain Eukaryota; kingdom Metazoa; phylum Chordata; class Actinopteri; order Tetraodontiformes; family Triacanthodidae; genus Hollardia; species Hollardia meadi. The sequence continues at coordinate 3,849,681 of JBBPCS010000238.1, forward strand.
GCTTGGGCTACATAAACAGCCAGCGTCAAGATTTACATTTTACCGTTTAAGCACAAGCAGCTGTTTATGGGCAAAGGAAGGAAGGCAAACACACAGCAAGTGTCTATACATGAAAGGGGATCGGGAGCTTGCAGCTCTCCAGGAAACATGGTCTCAATTAATAGTTGTTTAAATGTAGATCTAATGCAGTACTTGCAGTAATAGTTGAATGCTTTTTGTCCTCTCTATTCTAGTGCTTCTGGGTTTTAAACATGTGAATTTGTGTATGCAGCCGAGATAAACAGTTTAGCTGTGTAAAATGAAGTTTTTGTCTTTTAAAGATTCAGGAAACCAAAAAGACAAATAGAATCATCCTCATAGAAGTGTTGTGACCTTCACAGGCAAAGATAAACTGACAGTGTTGTCAATCACTCGTTGATAAGATGAAAAAACAACACTTCACATGCTGTACTTCATATGCAATGTCAAGCCATAAGCAATAACACACACTGTAGACTCACATTGTCTCCAGTCGTTTCAACTTCACAAAATCAGATTAGACCTTTGAATGACGTAATGAATTGCTCGCTGAGTCCGGAGGATTTATCACTTGTGAGATACTGAGAAGGTCAGAGCTCATGTAGCTCATAGAACGAGGCCATTATATATGATAAATATTCACAAAGATATTAAACATCAAAAGCTATGATTATGTTTTTTTTTGTATGTAGATAATATTTACAGTAGGTAAAGAGAAACACATTATTACTGCGAATGAATCAGAAACTTCTGAAACACATTTTCTGTTTAGATTTAGGTTCAGGCTGTTCAGACATTTCTTAAATACCCAATCAGAATTACGAATGTTGTGTTCCCATTTCACGACCCAGCTACGTCAGTTACTATTAGCATGACACTTTTCTTTCACAGGCACCATTTGTACCAAATAAATTTCACTTGTATGGCCATAAAATATACATGTGCGGCTGTTTTGCAATGGATGAAATGACTATGTGTAATGTGAATGTCACTCATAGTGACATAATTCACAGAGAATTATCACTGGACTATGCAGCTCCCCTCAGCTTTAGGCAGTGTTTTACCAACCTTTAGCTGATGGTTGTTTTTATGACCTGCAGCTTCAATGTTTTGATTCACTCTCTTGGCTCTCACCATTGTTGATTTCAGCTTCTGCAGGCAGCAGTTTTCTGTGAAAAAATTTAAGTGTACCCTACCAGGCGTACTGACACGGCAAAATCTTTGCCGCCATGGCTGAGAAAGAGAAAATCACAAAAGAAAACACTTGGGCGAGTAACGCGAATGAACAGCCAGAATACTTTAAGTTACTGTACATTAGCCGTAAGCTAACGAGCAGGCGAGGGTGTGTGTGCTTGAAGCCAGTTCAGCTACTGCCTGATGTCAACACTCACCAGAGACTCTGTATCTCTTTCTCCTTTTTCCTCTGTCGTCCGTACATTCATGAGTACAGTACAGTACCTAAAGACCAGACACTAGGCACGTCTGCACCTCATATGTCCAGGACTCGCTGCTTCACACAGCCGGCTAACGGCTCCAAATAGGAGCTGAATCTGATGTGACTGTGGACGATAAGTTCTCCAGAAGGTTCGGCTGTGCCCTCTTCTCTCTCTTCCAAAGCTAGCTGGCTCAGTAGCTGAGCAGTGGCTGTGCCCCTACGCTTTGCCCGGTCCCCACCATACAACAGTCTGCAAAGCAGGACCGTGTCGCGGGGTTTTCGTGCGTGTCGTGGGGTACACGTGCAAACTTCTTGTTCCACAGGAAACACTGCCCTATACTTTCCCAGCACTAAGCAGCAAACAGACTTACATAGTTACTTATAGTCGAGCGTTTCACTGCTAAAAAGAGACCAAAACAGAGCTAAAACAGAGTGAGTTTTGGACTTTGCCAGGTAGACAGAAACATGACTCTGCTAATGTTCCAAAACTGCTGGATGTAGAAATAACCTACTGAGCTAACTAGATCGTTAACTAGCTAACTAGTTAATATCTTGTTTCTGCTGCCCCTAAGTGGCCACCAAAATTAGTTAATGTGGATTTAAGGGTAAGATGAAAGAAATGGTCTGTTGTTCACAGCTAAGCTACAATAGTGGTGTTTGCAACCTTTTAAGAGCAGAAAATTGCATGTTATTACATGCTTGCTGTGTTCCTGCTATTGCTTTAGCCTAACTTTCTGATAGTCTTCACTGCTGTGTTTGTCATAAAAACATATTCATCTTTTAAATCTATTCATTTCTTTCTCTTGATTTAACTTAGACACAGTTATAAGAAGCACCGTTCTTTGCAGCTGCAGTGTAAAAAAAACCAAAAACTACTACAACATCTTTATACAATACATACAGCTGTAGCAAAAATACTAACACTAGCTTTCACATGGTTGAAATTAGTCCGGAAAAAACCCATTTCATTGTCACATTTCATTATCATGGTGTCGTGCTGAGTCTGATCCCAGCCGTACAGCCTGGAGGGAGCAGAACAGCAGGGATGTCTGACAGTGGGAGAGAGGAGGCTAGTAGGCTATAGGGAGGACCTGATTGTACTCTGGCATCCACAGAATGACATTATAGCTGTGTGGTTTCATGATAATAATAATCTTCAGAGCAGCTGTATAAACATTTAACTGACATCCACTCCCTGGGCATGCAGTATGTATCTTTAACTCTACTAGGGCCAGTCTGATGCAACTATTCATACCCCTCCACCCCCTTCTGCTTGAGATACATGATCCATGTTAGTGTTTGCCATAAATGTCAATGAAAAATGATTGTTAAGTTTTTAACATTTGAAGGAAAAGCTCATCATGTTATGAGAACAAGCTTGGCGGGACGATTTACTGTGTGGACGTACACACAGAGCAGCGACAGTTGTGTTGTTTCATTTACTTTGAACAACTGGGAACCAGTTTTCCAAAATTTGGGACTCGACAGAGGCCAATAAATTTAGACAAACCCTTGCTCTGGCCCCTCACAGCGTAGCTTTTTTCCTGGTAACATTTGTCTTAATTCGTGGCAGTTTATGTAAATATTTATGTCACTAAACTAACTGTTCTGTATACAGTAAGCCCCCCAATCTTCCCTGGAATGCGATTTAATTGGCGGTTTCCTCTGTTTATCCTGTTTCATATGGTTATGGGTGAGCTTACTGTAATGAATAATCAGGTAGATAAAATGTGGCCTTAAATTAAATGTCCTCCTTTAAGGAAATCAAATGAAGGTTAATACCCGTTTCATGCCCCCCGTCTGTAATTCACATTCTCTCATCACATGCCAGATTACCATTATGTGTCATTTGTAATACAATAAACAGACTCCAGATGGCTTGGATTCTCCTGAATATACACAGAGCAACAGAAGCTATGGGGAGAGCTGCTGTATTTTACTGTGTAGCCACTTTGCCCTAGACAACCAGGCTAGCTCTCTTTCAAAGGCTAGCATATTATATCCTGACATCTAGCTTCCCCTGTCTCATTAAATGAGACAAGAAAATGAGGACAACAATTAAAAAAAGGTTTAGAGAATGGAGCTTAATTTGTGTTTTGTCAGTTACAATAAGAGTAGATGACTAAGTTTGAACAAACGCAACCATATTGAGACGTTTTTTATGCACTGTTCCTCCTTGATGTTTGAATATGTCAGCTCGGCAGTGCAGCGAGCTATATCAAAGTAGGTTCCTTGTTCCTCACACATCTTTGACATTGTGCAGTAGAGCAGGCCATGTCAACGCAAGGCAAGAAATGAGACACATCTCCCAATTCATCTTGTCATTGCATGCTGTGATTTTTCTATGCATATCGTGGAGTTTTTGCCACAGCATCACAAACAGGCGTGTGTGAAGGCTGGTTCTGTTCCAAAACACAGTAAAAACATATGCATGATATATTAGTTGTCAGCTGCAGACTTACCCAAACACCTCTGTTATGATGGCTATCTCACATCCGACAGTGATTTATCTGCGATTATTTGGCCTCTCTGTGTTTGGGGCAAGGGACAAGAAAAAGACCACTCGTTCGGTTTATGCATGGATCATCGTGGAACACTGGTCCTCTTGTCAGTATGTTGAATTTTACCCCTGAATGAAACGTTCTGTTTTCCTAACCTGGTTAAGTAATCACATTACCTAAGACTCAATAAAGTGGAACAAACGGTAGCATATAACCCTGACTTCTTTTTATGTGCCTTGAGTGACAGATTGGCTTTCATCAAAGAGGCAACCAAAGAAGTTATATAGTCATTTTGCTATGCTAAGAATACTAAATTGATCCTCATATGTAGAACATCTGGTGAAAAGCAATTTCCACCCAAGTGTTTTAGTATTTCCTCCTAATTAATTTCACATGTACATGACAAGAGTGAGCGGCCTCCCAGAACCAAGGCACAAAAGCCAGCTTTGTTTCTCTGAAAGTCATCTGTGGTTCCTGGTTAAAAACTCACTGGAGCTTTGACGCTTGAAACCAATGCTGAAAGTAGCATTTTGGGGAGAAAAATCAAATCTTGGGGTTTACATTTACATTAGGCTAAGGGTTTACATTTACAGTACATTTGACTTGTGGGGCAAGCGGAGCATGTCAGTTGCACGAAACAGTCGAAGGCGAGAGAGAGCAGGCACAGAGCCTGCACGCGAATGAGTGAAAAGTAAGTGCTAAGTCACCAATCCAAGCCATAATGAAGGAGTGTGTGCTAAAAATGCTGTGTATTAGAGGCAGTTCTTGGATCTGTGCATGAAAATCTTGAAATTGCCTGTCTTGACTCACAGCACCTTTAAGTAACAATTATGTCGAAGCAGTGGAATGAGAAATCCCTGTTAAAATAACTTTTCAATTGATGTCCCTGATATGCATCAGCTTTGCATGCAGGATTGCCAAACATAAAAGTGTTTCTTGAGGATGATCTTTTAATGTCACGTCGTACTTTATATAACAACTGTCTGAGAGACAGGCGTCTAGGCTTGTGAAGGTGATGCTGTGAGACACAACACCTCTTGTTATTACTTGTCTAGATGACAACTCTAAAGAACTCCTAGAAGGTTGGTGTCGACAGATGAAAAGTTGGCTTGATCAGATTAATCATTAAAGTAAGAGATATGAGCATAGCGCCGCATTGTTTTTAACACAATCTTGAATGCCGCTCAATCTGAGATGTCTGTTTGGATAGCGTGTCTGAGACCACCTGGATGAGTCTGACTTTTGTTTGTCAAAACCGCACATTTCTCACCTGAAGGTCTCTTCCTTACAACGGGTTTCCCCCCCCCCCAGAGAGTCAGCGTGTCTGCTTTTCATCTCCCCAAGCTCTTCATCTTGAGAGGAGATGTGATGCATGGCTACAGAAGAAATAACTGTCCGGAGGTAGCTAGCGGAGGTCTTGTCTATACATAGGCGAACAAGAATGGGCGGTATTTACCCACACAGATGCAGAGGTGAGATACAAGTAGGTGTTTACAGGAATGTTTGAAGTTAAAGGGAGATGGTGTGTCGCGATTAGAGCCCTGAGCAAGACGGACACTGTAGGTGTTTCTGCTTACACAGAATGGAGGGTCTTCATCCCTCCTTATCTTTTCATTTCTTCCCATCTGCTATGTGTTTTGATAGCTAAGCTTGACTTTCAACTCAATTTGGCACCAGGGAAGCATAACATATTGCCATTCCAAAGATATTCTTACTATGCCTTTTTTATACTACCAGTGACAGGAAAATAGCTGCTCCTGTAAATGAATCTATTAGGATAACCTGACGTTCATAGTTGTGTTTCTGTTTGTGGGATAAAGAGTTCAAGAGTTTCTTTTGTCCTGAAAGATCGCTCTTACCTCCTCTTTCTGTGAAGTTTTGCTGCTGCACCCAGCACTGCACTGGCTGAAGTGAAGAAGCCCTCCTTTCTATTGTAGCTTCAAAGCATTTTTCCCTAGGCGGCAGAGTTACAGGTTCTTTGTGGCAAGAGTTATTTGTCAGAGGGTTTGGAGACTGACTTGTTTCACTCTGTTCTCTGAAAAAGGCCCGTGCGTGAGTGCTTTCAGTCTAAAGTTACAGCCATGAGCCCCAGTATTACAACCCGATGACTGACAGGAAAAATGGGGTGAGCTCTTTTGCTGGACTCTAACAAAAACACCAATAAGGAGGAGAGGGAAACAACAGATTAGACTACTGATCTCAATCTGCTCTCCTTTGGTTATTGTGAAATAATAGCTCTGAAAAGGAAGTCATTTAAAAGGGCCTTTAATCAATTCTCCTTTGGAGCATGCGGCATGAAAGGCTGGAGTAAGAGGGAGCGTGCTCCTATAGCCTGAACATTTTGGTGTGGGGGAAGTACAGGAGAGATGGGCTCTAATTTGTGTTCTCATGGTGTCCAGGCATCTCCAAAGGACTTGATCACCACCACAGCAGGCCTTGATGCCATGTGTGAGTGGAAATGCTTCCAAGGCTCCCTGGTGGTAAAATCACATTGCCAAAATGACCACCAACTCTAAATGAAACACTACCCCCTTTTTAAAAGGTCCCATTCAAAACCCAGTGGGTTTTTTTAAAAGGCACATAAGGTAGCAATTTCCCTCAAATATGGCGTAGCCCAATAACTGTTGAAGTAACTGACACCATGTCAGGGCGAATGAAAGATTTTTTTACAAGATGTATGAGGCATTAGCTATATCTAAGATAGTAAATATGGTAGTAAGGAATCCTATAATTGTATGCAGCCTCAGGAGTTTCACTGTACTAAATTCTTGCCATCACTGTAATTCTTAACCTCTTTTTGTTTTATAGTTACAGCCAGAGTAAAATGGTCTGTGTACTGAGTGAGTACTTTGTTCATTCCAAAGCATGCACAAATCTGTTTTAAGTTCAAGAGAGGAGGAACCCTTTAATTTAAACCCTAAAAATGAAGTCATTCATTCCCTGCTAAACTGCTCTGTGACCCATAAGGTTAGGTAAACAAGTGTCCCTTGCATTACTGTCAAAAAGACCCAGCCTCTCGCTCTGCCGTGATGTAAACTCCCACTATCCTGTTACAGTTGCATGAGGAGAAACTGGAGGGATTGGCAGAAAGGAAGAAATGTATTCATGTGTGCTTTTTTTTTTATGACAGAGGGACGGAAAGTCAGTACCTGAGGTTGTTCTCAGGAAGGTGTCCTACAACGAAAAACGCTGTCTTCTTCCAAAGTAGAAAACTGAAGAAGGGAGGACAGACCACAATACGCTGAGCCCAGCAGGCCTGCTCAGATCTATTACCAGCTCCAGCTCCAGCTCCAGCTCCAGCATGGGCTGGAATGTGAAGAATCCTACTGGGCTGGGGTTCTAGTGCAGGGGTCCAAACCTCACATTGCCGCTCACACTCATTTTCCCTTCACTTTTAGGATTGTATTGGATCGGTGATTGTAATGTAGCACAAACTTCTACGGAGTAGTAGTTCTAGGGATGGCTATGGACAAAGTTGCGACTTTAGTCTCACTAGATAACTGTATTGATACATCCTGAATGTTGGAAAGATCTATAGAAGAGATTAAGATTAAGTACAGAAAAGTCAAACAAAGACATTTAAACAATAATAATACAAACAAGAAACATTTGTTTTTTTTATTAAAATAAATGAACAGCTGCAGCTTTGGCATTAGGACAAGAATCATACCCTGGATATCACTAATGTGACACTAATTGCTTCTTAGTCTGTCAGAGGACAAGAGAGAGAAAAGACAGAAAGACAGAGGATGAGAGAAAAAGGGGAGAGAGAGTACCGGGTGCTGACTGAGGGCAGTAATGACTGCCAATGGAATGCCTACACCCATAATCCTCTCTGTCACCGTTGACAGATCCTCTTGACCTCTGAACTCCTGACGTAAAGGAAGGGAAAAAAAGGAAGTCACAACTTAATAAAATTACCTGGTTGTTAGCGCTTGTTTCTGCGTGGCAGTTGTCCTTGGTTGCCGGACTGTTTACATGCAAAACATGTTAGTGACAATCTCTAAATATTCAATTTGAGAAGCTGTGAGGTAGAGTGTAACCTCCTGCTGTTTTGGATATGCCTTTTGATTGTTGATCTGCACATGTGTGCACTCCAACACGTGAGGTCAAAGGGCAAGGATTTTGTAACAATAGCAGTGAGTGTGAACACTGAGGTACATGTAGGTGATATTTCACATATTTCTCTTAGGTGGACACTGTAGTGCTTTCCCCTGGTTTGCCTGGCTAATCATTACACAATATACAAGTATCTGACAGTGTGTGTGTTGGAGGCACACTGTGATCTATATTTCAGCAGGCGGGTTTGGTCTGAAGACATGGGCCAAAGCTGTCAAAAGCTTGTCATCGATTCTCTCTGCCTTGTCATCAGTCTTATCTGATCACACTGTGTTTCTTGCTCCAGGTTCTCCTCCCTCATGGCTAATGCAAACACAGAATCCCTGTGCTCAGGAGGGCCTCCAGAGGCCCTCTTAAACAATTAGTGGGGCTATGTGTAGTAGATGTATTTATATATTTTTTCTCATGCTCTGGACACCAGCTTGTTTTCATATGATGTAATGCTGTTTGTAATGTAATATTTATCACCTCTGCAGTCATGATTGTTTTAAAATGTACTTTGAACAAAAAAAAGAGATTTGTGCTGTCAATAAATTTTCAGCCAAAGTACATTGCATGATAGATACGTGTGCTTTAATTATTACATAGTCTATCATCCCATTGTTGATTGATATCATTAAGTGAAACTACTTTCTAACTTTGAGACTCGCAGGATTTAGTCAGGTCACTCTTTATATTGCACATACCATGCCATGCTTGATACTCAGTAGCATTACCTTCCAAACACTGTGACTAGAAGTGGGATTGAATTTATTTTCTTCTTCACCTAGTAACCTCAGCAAACCAGCCTCAACGCCCATCTGCTGGCAAGTCACATGCTTGCACACTTTGCAGTGTGTGCATTTATTTATCAGGACAGTTGTGTCTTTATTATTTTATGTGCATCCTACAGATCATATAGGATGATACTACTGTGCAGAGTTCTGTGTGAAAGTGTGCCATCACCATGTTTCTGGTCCTTCCTCTCTTGTTGCTCCTGAGTCGGTTGCACTGACAATTCGTTTGACAAACATGCAATCACCGTAGTTACAGACAGCCCCTTTAGTTAGAGTAGAGTGCAGTGTGAATTATGGTTGAGATGGAAACCTTTGAATTATGGGTCAGCTCTGAAGTGCCTCTCGTCCAGGGAAAGAAGAAGAGCAGGAGGAGGAGGAGGGATCTTTACAGACATTGTGCCACAGAAGAGTGCTGACAGAGGCCTGGCTCGGCAAACTGCAGCAGAACCAGAACAACAAGAGGCTAACCCAAACACGGACCAGCAGAACCGGAGAAACCCAGCCTGGGCAGGGTCAGACAGTGCATCTCACCGCGGAACAATGAGGGAGGTTGACGGTGCGTAACCTCTCACCAGTCAATCTGCCATTTGCTCAAGCAAGCACTGCGAACACAGGCTTGGAAAACAGCATTGCAGGCATTCCTGCCTAATTGTACATTTGTCCTCTTTCAAAGGGAAGAAGTGTTAGACCAGATACAAAGAATCTTGGGATAGGGCGATAGGGCCAGCATCCGTCCCTAGCCTCCTGAGGGCTATTTAAAGGTACAGTAGGCTGTATTTTCCGCCGCACAGTGAGGCACCCACCCTTCCGCCTGGCTCCATATTGGAACCAGATGCTGCTGGATGCGAGGCCCCACTAATTTAAGTGGACAGGGCAGATGGAAGCGACTCGCCCTGCATGCATACCACCCCCTGTTGGCTTTCATGTGATGAAAAATCTCTGCAGTATGGAGGGGGAGGTCCACTCAGTGATACACCCATGCACCACACACACACACACACACACACACATTAATACAGCATGAACACACATTGACTGACGCACATGCTCCTTAACTTTCAAAAACTGTTGTACAAAGCCACAGAGACATAGACACATTACAACACAGGAGACACACGAATAGACAAACACACACACATGTTCCCTGGAAGATATGTCGGGACTATTTCAGATAGAGAAAATGGATTACACACCATGAATGAGTTATACAAAACTTTATTTTAAAGAGACCAGGCTGTGCTCCTTCCAAATGTCTATAGTGACAAAAACAATCTGTGGTGTAATTTAAAGCACAGAAAAAAATAGATATATGCACAAAATTAGTTTACTAGACTCGATTAAAAGGTTAAGGTGATGTCAACAAAATTCTGCACACTGAGAGCAAAGTTTTGACAGTCCCAGAAAATATGTGATTTTGTTGGAAAGCACGATACTAGCTGTTTGGCAACTTTCTCCTTAAAATTTATATTAAATTCCCTTCAAGATCTGAATAGGTCCAGAAAATTTGGGGCTAGCCTCAATAGAAAAACACCACCCACCAACTTACTTATAAAATTTCTCTTTCTTGTTTATATTCTAAACATTCAGCACGTGCTGACATATCTTCTCTCAGCCATGTATTATGCTGAATATCCCCACGAGTTAGAGGAGGAGATGGACTAAAGCCCTGTCAGCGAACGCTCATCACCTGGTACGAAGACACTGATGCTGCGCTAAGCCTGCAACCCTATCCAGCCATATATTACAACAGCACCTAGCAACCCTAAGAACTATTGTATCGTTCCTCGGTGTGTTACTGTGTGCATGGGTGCTTGTGTGTGCGCGCAAGTACGCACGTGGTGTGAGTGCATACGTATACATACGCGTATGTCTGCATAAGAAATAGCTCTCCATAGTGTGTCCTTTGTCTGGTGAGGTGACAGGTAATTGAGTCAAAGAGGATGGAGGAATTATGGCTGGGAAGCAATTTGAAACGTTGCAAGGCTTTAGAGCCAAACCCTCACTGGTGGTTAATTGCTGTGTGAAACAGACGCATGCGTTTCTTTTTCTGGGTCTAAGTTTGCATGGAAGGCAAATGTAGTGCTTAAAACTATGAATACAATTTTCAAATATGACAAAGCAAACATAAATCGTTTTATTTAAAACAAATTGTAAGAGAAATTCTCAAGGACAAGAACAGCTTATGTATACATAAATGAGAATATTGCCGAGTTTGTTTTTTTTAATTTTGAGGGTTTTTTTTAATTGTCATATATGATCCGGAGATAACCATACCATATGCATTAAAGGAACCAATCAACGGAGTCCCTTTGTACTGACAGTCACTTGCACACAGCCATTGTCTCATCCCTTGGGATCATCTGGTGAATGTACACTAACTGTGAAGAGAAAACTTGAAGATTGGACAGGAAATTTCCTCTTTGATAGCGCGTGTTTGTTTAGCTGGACTTGGTTGACCTGTGTTGACCCATCTCCTCGGGCTCAGCAGTCCGCAGCCAGAGCCCTGCCTTGCACCCACAGCCATCCAGCAACAAAACAAAATTCACTTCACTGCTTTATAACACACAAGTGGAAGAACTATCCAAACTGTTCCTTCTCTATGGCACTAACAGGGAATGTGTGTACATCAAAACAGGATGTAGTTGCATATTCCAATCTCAGAAAATTAATTAAAATTGATTATATATTGTTGGGCTCTTAAGTGCTCTTACATCGGTACTATACTTATTTGACCTATATGCAATGTAGTATGATTAATATATGTCCAAAAAATAGTATATGACAAAGCAAAGAATTTAAAAATACATCAGACTAACTTTGTACACTGTGTAAAAACTGTCATAGCTGCATGCCCTCTTGGTCTTGGTGAGTTTTTGGCCATTGCATTACCTTTGGACCTTATGGATTTTGATATCTCTGTTCAGTGAATATTAGATAACCCCCCACCCCCTCCAGGTGTACAGTAAATATGCCTGATCTGTGTGGAATTACGTGTGATTATCCGAACAGGATTCCCGCTGAGAAAATTAAGTAGGTGCCTCATTAAGAATCAATGTGCTATGGCCCCTGAATCCCTGTGTTAACGATAAGGGTGCCTTTCGATCCAAGAAATCCGAGCACAGCATCGACACACACGCACACACACATATGCATACATGCATTAACGCACACAAACACAGAGGGGTTAAGGGGTTGCTTTGTTATCATGGAGGTGCCCTGTGGCTGTGATTATGCTGTGTTTTCACGATCCCTCTGGTGTCCTAAAGCTTAGCTAGATGTCACAGCTATGGCAGGAATGCTCGAGCAAGGAGGCCAAAACAGGGTCACAGCTAGGATGTAAACATCAACATTTTCTTTCTTGAAAGGATTTAGGCCCACTTGAAGGAAAAAAAAAGAAGCTCTACCACAGCACAAAGCCTGATCCCTAACTCCACACCTGGCCTGAGGCACAGACCTATGACCAGCTTACCTCCAACTAATCCTCCATTTAAAACCATTTGTGGGGCACAAAACTGACCTTAGATCAGCATCTTAGTGCGGCCTAGGCTTAGTCAGCACTGGGTTGTTGCTGCGTGTAGGGATTGGGAGAAGGGCTTTAGCTTCAGATCGCTATCAGGGCAGACAGAAGTTTTACGCCCTCTCTGGAACTGTGCCATAGTGGGCCATGGACAATAGACCCTTTGTGCATTGCTGATTGGCAGATCTGCTCATAACAAACACTAAATGGTAAAGTAACTTTGGGAGGTGCAGGGGTCTGATAAATCCTGGTTTTAATTAAGACACAATGATGTCTTTTGCTTTGTCTCAAGATGTTTTAAAATGACAATTGAACATTGTGTAACGCATGATTGTGATGATTAGGGGAATGCTATATAGGCTAGCTCTGACTCTGAAAACAATAAATGGCTGAACAGACATAAAACATGCTTCTCTCTGTTTTATTTCTCTCAGAAAGAGAGCCCAGTCTTCCCTTCCAGCTGTGCGTAGATGGTTTGAATTAGCCCCACCATCTCCCTAGAGGATGAGCTGTAATGATGCAAATTTAGGGCCTTTCTGACAAGACCTTGACACTTGATATGTTGGTCAACTCCCCGTTCCATGTTGGTTTTACCAATCCATAAATATTGAGTCCAGAGAGACTGGAAAGAAAAGAAAAAAGAATGACTGGAAAAAGAAAAAAAAAACGACAAGAAAGAAAGATTGGGGAAAAGCCTCAATCACTTCTGCTGTAGTGTTACAGACCTGCAGCCCCATCTACTGTTGCACCAGACAATAGAAGGAACAGATGTCCAGAGGCACAGATGTCTGGGTTGAGCCTGTCTTCTAACCAAAGCAATACCCAGTTGGGAGGGAAGTGGTCAAAGGGAATGGCAATTGATTTTAGCCAGACTTTTTCTGGCATTGCCATGGGTTGTTATTGTTCAATACTGCTCTGTAAAAAACTAGATTTCAGTAGCTACATTTTTCTTTCTCCTTCATTTTCTTAGTCTCTCCCTCAAACATGTGACCGTGGTTATGCTAACACAGCATGGGATGTGAACCATTTTTAGGCTGCGGCCACATCATGGCATCTGCAACCCTTGCACTGGCCTCATGTGGAAGATGCAAAATCTGGATTTGTGTGGTGGATGGACATATTGAAGTAAATATTAAGAAAGGCAGTAGTTCTGTTTGCAAATCTAATGTCTGATATTTTGTGACAACTTTAGTCAGTATGCATTTAGTTTCTTTGCTTGCAAGCGCGATCATGTAAATAAAACAACATGAAAAACTGCTACCATACAGACACTTTCATGCCTAACAGTGTGGCTACCCTACCACCAAAACATAAACATTACTCCATATTTGCATATAAGCATAAACTGAGCAATCACTACTATTTGCCAGTGGTTTGAAATGGCTGTGTTTTCCTTCTCTGATCATTTTGACAGGCAGGTAATGAGTTCTTTCTGAGTGAAACTGGCCCAGCTGCAGCTCTGCAGGTGAATGATGTCTTCTACTTCCTGGCTGTGAAAGGGCTCTGTGTGGTCCTAGTTTCTTTACATCATAGCAAAAGGTGCTTGGATCAGGAACCTGTCATCCACGTTGCCATTTGATATTCAAGAATACTTAGTTGATTGTTGACATTACCAACTGACCTTTTATTGTTTTTAGTAGTGTGTGTGTGTGTGTGTGTGTGTGTGTGTGTGTGTGTGTGTGTGTGTGTGTGTGTGTGTGTGTGTGTGTGT
>JBBPCS010000238.1:3901981-3919304 GCA_037974645.1 Hollardia meadi
GCAGGTAGAGTGGAGCAGAGGTGAGGTGAATGGAAATTTACTAGGACCAGGTCTGACAGAGAGTGAATCATGACACTCTGCCTTATTATACAAAACCATTCTGACGACATAATAAAAAATGTTGCAAGTTGTAACTCAATGTATATTTTTCTATACTTTGCAACATATTTTGCTCTTATCTATGAACTTGAGTTAAAGCTTAGGTCTGTGTGCACAAACGTTTAAACAAATGGGGCATATTGATTACATGACATGCGTCTTCAGCTTCCAAATCAATACAACATCTGAGATTAGTCTGCCACGTAATTGTTAAATATTCAAACTGTATATTGGGTGTGTGGTGTGTTTCCTAAGCAGCAACAGTCAGTTTAGTACATGCTTTAGTATATTTAAATATTTTTTGAGAACAAGCCTGGAGGCTATTATTAAATAGAGTTTCTGTTCAAAAGTTTAGAAATGCTAATCTTCTGTGCCAGAAGAGGTTGTTTATCTAAAAGCCTGTTCAGTATATCATTATTATGCCAATGACACTTGCACATTTTATTACTGATCACACTAAAACTAAATTGACATCAACTGAGTCAAGCAGAGCATGAGTGCCACTTTTTAAAACAATCATCTGAGTGAAATACCAACTTTTACCTTTTACTTAACTTTTTCAAATGTGTGACAAAATGAATCATGGGTGCCTCAATTAGATCAAATAATTAAATGATTCAAACATCCCATTTCAACCTCCCTGTGTTTGACTCTGGTCACAGTGATGGTGTAATCTCAGCCTGTACCAGGCTCTCTGGAAGTGTGCCCTTCTCTGTCCCAGTGACAGATTTCCCCATGTGAAGTATTTATCTAGCCGGAGGAAGTGCTGCCATCTGCTCTGCAGAGGGGTCCAGAGCTCCACATGCTACCTTCACTCACACACACACACACACACACGCACGTTTTCCTCTCTCAAGGACACTCATAGGTGCATATAGAAATGGGTGATTTGTGCTTAACAAGCATGTGCTTTTAGATTGCACTGAAAAAAGCATCATGTGGATGCATGAACACAGTAATTCTGCATAAATGCATTCAGTTCAGTTCAGTTCAGTTCAGACCTTTATTGTCAAAAACACAAACACAACATAAAACATGACATAAGACAGTGCAACACAACCTGACCGGATACAACCAAGAAAAGAAAAATGCAACTGTTCGTGAAAAAACGCCATTGGAATGGTAGCAATGATAGATAAAGTGCTATAGTGCTGCTGAAAGTGCAGTCAAGTCAGCATTCTCCTTAATTGGACATGGTGGATAGGGTGCCTTCTGTTCCTGGTTCAGCCTCCGTTTTATATGAATTATCTTGTAAATCAGCATCACTACATAAATAAACTGGAAACATTAATAGTAAAGAAATACAAGACAGCAGCTTTTGATCTGTCAGATATTTAAACTGTCTGGCGTTGCATCTGTACAGAATGTTATGAGTCCTCACATCCTTCCCAGAAGTTTGTGTGTTGCTAAATTCTGAAATAATCAAACCAGTCCAATGTTAATATAGGCTACAACTATGATATAATGTATGGAGTTTAGATTGTGAATGTATTTAGACTTTCTGACTACTAAAATAAGAAGTTACTTCCAATTGTGCCCTGTGGCCATTCGGGGTATTGCAGCTAAAATTTCCCCTGTAGCCCAAAAAAAGCATTTTCCCAATAGACCACCATTATAAAAGAGACGTCTGTCAAACTGTTGACAAACCTCGGACTGCAAACGAGGTCAATTATGACTCTTTCTATTATGAATTTTTGATCCATGGAGGTTTTATATTTGTCAAATTTTCCTTGAGCTGAGAGAAGCGATCTCTGACCTCATCACAATGTAGTCTGTGGGCTGAGCGGGAACTCGGGAGCAGGAGAAACACTTTTTTGGTGTATGCCCCAGGCGAGGGTTTCTCATTGGATTGAATAGGTGGCATCTTTGCATCCGGTATCTAGTTCTTCTCTAGTCTTTGACTACATTCGACTACATTCGAGCACAGTCTGTGCTCGCTCAAACCTTACGGCATTGTTTGAATGCAGATGAATAAAATGCTGGATCATGGAAAGTGGATCATGGCATATCGCTGCATATTCATCTTCGGTGAGGAAGCTCTTTGTCATATTTTTCCAGTGTGTGTACACTCTTGTCTTACAGGGTTAAATTTAGAATACATTTACACTGCAGTGTCCTCTCTCAGCTCAGTCCTTGTTGTTGTGTAAGTTTTTTGAAAGTAGCATTTCATACTCCCTTTCCTTTAGATCTAACTTCACCTTACCAGCATCACCTTTAGAATAACACCTGTAGGTTCTTACTCAAGTGCACCTCTAGTCCCAGCCATGTTAACGCCATTGTTCCCTCTTCGACCTACAAATGTCCTGGGATCTGGGGGAACTCTGTCTGTGTGAGTTAGGCCTCAGCCTGGCAAAGGGAGGTCCTGGCAGTCAGCAGGGAGTAAGACGCTGAGTGCGACTGAGCTCACATGTCACACACGGCAGTCAGCCTTAATTAGTCCAGGAACTCTGCAGAGGGCGGCACCGCATTAATTAGCATAAAGTGGCCGGAGGGACTTGCTGCACCCGTCGAGCTTGCATCGTTTAGCATATTTAGCATAACTTCAAGTAGAGTGTGCCTGTGTGTAGGGGTGTGGGTGGGTGGGTGGAGGGGGCTGCAAATGCGGTTTTAGCCTTGGGTGCTTGTTATACATTGTACAACATTGAATCCATGCAGGTGTGGTGTTTGATGTGTATGGTAATGTGTATGGAAATTTTAATCTTGTGTCTGGATGACTGGAGCTTTTCTTTTGCTGCTTATTACTTATTCGTTATTCACCTTGACGAGCACGTTCAGTGAAGACATGATGAGCTCAGCTCACGATAAGACGAATCTTGAGCATGAACGACCTTGACAAACAATCAAAACCAGGAAAGAGTGGTGGGTCAAGGGTGTCTCCGTGTTGGCAGATCCCTATGTGACTTATTATTGACCGTAGCAATGCTAGAGGAGGCTAGTAGACTCTGAAATGTGAAAAATCCCGCTTGTTTTCTAAATTACATGTGAAACAGGAGATTTTTCATGCATTCATCCACCTAGACACCTTTAATATTTAATATTTCTAATGAAGGTCAATAACTGACAGTGTACCCCACAGTAAAATATACAAAACTAGACAGAGACGCAGGCTTTGAGGATTTGAGGATTAATTACAAAGGCTCAGCAAACGTAAATTAGGATTTTGGCTAAATTAATACACCGATGTAATCTCAATGTTAATTAATAATTATGAACATTTTTGTCTCGTTACCGCTTATTTGAATATGCCTGCAGTATGTGTACATGTAAACACAAACACTCAAACATACAATAACCAGGCTGTTACCCATGTTACATGTTTGTTTGTTTTTTTTAAGTGCACTTGCTTTGATTAATGTAGTTTAAAGGACGACGCTGGCAGTATTCTATATGTTTGTTGTTGTCAAAACCCACGAAAAGATCAAAACCAGCAATGTGTTAGTCTGTCTTTCAGTACTTCATGACTTCCCCACCCTGTCTGTGGCATTCAGCCCAAAGCCCATTTATTTATACTGAAGACGTAAGTCTTTAAATAAGGCTTGATCATTTTAGAAACTAGCAGCGTGCTGTAGCTCTTAAAAAACATTCCTCAAGCAAGTGTAAATTGTGCAATTTTCGGGACTATTCCCAGCCGTGGATGAACACATTTATTGAACGCTGAGTGTTTATGGCCTCAGGACGTATGTGAGATCAATTCAAAATAAACTGCAGTGTACATGTTCATTGTAGTGAAGGCACATGTTACCCAGTGCAGCAGTGTGTCTCACTGATGTGTTTCTAATAGATTTTAGACAAAAATAAAAGTCTATTTGCGCAAAGGAATGAGCAATATCAGGCTACCGAGACAGTACTTGTTATTAGATGAATTCATAGTTGGTTTTGGTCTTTTCATGGGACATGTTGACCCTAAGAAACATGGTTATCCTTCCTCCTTCGGCACAGGATTTCTGAAAAGTTCACGTACAATAATGAACAACAGCTGGTATTGGTAATGACATGCTGCCTTGTGTCGTCCAGCTCAGATCTCGGTGGAAGGCTTTGCCAGGTATCTGAATGGGGAGGAGAACAGCATCATCCCTCCTGAGAAGCTGGACCAGAGCGAAGACATGACCTATCCCCTCTCCCACTATTTCATCAACTCCTCACACAACACATACCTCACAGGTACACACATCGGGGCGAAAATCTGTTATGTATGTCAACTCTTTCTGTCTCTGTCTGGTTTGCACTCACACACACACACACACACACACACACACATCAACTCGATTTTACTCCTGACTGATTGCATGTGCTCATCATTTATTCTTCTACACATGAACGGATCACTTGTTCATTTAGAAATACAGTGATGGTTGCACATCATGCATACACCCCGGCTTTATACCTTGCAGGTCAGTCAATGAAATGCACCGGTGCATACGAGGCCCCCATCATCCCTGTGTTACCCCTTATCTAATCAAGTCGTGCCATGAGACTCAAGTCATTGATATTCATGAGTTAAATATTTCTTTAGACTGGTAGTCACAGTAACTGGCTCCTAGCAGTGCACAAGCATGGCAGGCACAATACAGAGGCCATTTTCTCTTTAATGGTTATTAGAATTCATCTATTCAAATCTATTTTGGGGGGAAGCGGAGAGCACTGAATCTTTCAAGTGGATAAAATTTGGATGGATGTCTAAAAAAAGAAGAGCAAATTAGAACAGGAGGAAAAACAAGAAAATGAATGGAGGAAACAAAATTAAGAGTTGAATGATGCCACCTAAAGTGAGAACACATACCTGCCTCTCGCTTTGACACAGTTCCCACCATGTTGCAGGAAAGCATGCTGCTAATGTGAAGAGGTAATTGCTTCGCTAATGGTGACAGGGGGATGAGATTTGCCTGCCAGTTGTATTTTTTTTTTTAAACTGCATGCAAGCAACTAATGCGGTTAATGAGCTCTTGAAACGTGGGAGCACATGCTTTTGTAGGTGTCCTGGTACTTTGGGGATCAATGCAACAGTTACCTCAAGTGGTGTTTGTGTTTATGTGCGGAGTGCAGCCGGCCAGCTCGCGGGGAACTCATCAGTCGAGATGTACAAGCAGGTTCTCCTGTCAGGGTGCCGCTGCATTGAACTGGACTGCTGGAAGGGTCGCACCACAGAAGAAGAGCCCGTCATCACTCACGGCTTCACCATGACAACTGAAATCTCCTTCAAGGTAACACTAGGAGAGCAGAGCGATAGCAATATGGGGAGGTGTTGGCTGGGGGGAGGGTACATGCTGAAAGGTCTTTGTCTACAAGACACAGAGGGGGGTTCTGGACAGATGATGTAATCCACATGTACGCATGATCCACTCACTGCATCAAATCCTGATTGGTGTACGGGTTGGGTTATGGTTGAGTATTGACTGTATAAAGATGGACAACATGACAGCTCCCCAAAAGTGAAGCCAAAACATCTCCAAATGACGTCACTAGTGCGAGATGGCAGCGCTCGTATCCAGGATATTTTGACCTCGTTTTTTTTTTTACAAGTGGAGACGCGTCGTCCATCTTTATTTATGTCAATGGGTAATTGAGTATTAATTGTTAAACGTTTTTAGATATTTAAAAATACGGGCTACTATTGATGAGTTTCAGTAGACATGATTTTAAGATGGGTGGCACTTCAGGATTACAGACAAGTTATGAGCAAGAAGATGGCAGCCATCTGCATCTGGAAACATATGCACTCTTGTGCCAAATGCAAAAACTTGTTGCAGGCTAAAAAAAAGAAAAGTAAAAGAGATTGAGAGAAAAAGGTCCAGAGATGCATGTGCCGTCATTTTCATCTTCATATCATGGGTTAAATGTATGTTTTGTTTGTGCCTTTAACATTGTACTCCTTGAGATTTCAGTCCTGGTTGATTTGGTGACACTGGTGATTGCTGGTGGAAAGAGCAACTGCGGTTTAATATGTATGAAAGCAAACACTCACAGAGCAGTTACTTTGTCAGAAATACAATAGAAGAACAAGTCACGTACCTGTTTACAGTGCAGCCGCACAAACTGACGCTGTTTAAATAAAGAGATCAGCCAATAATAATTACAACTGCGATCAGATTTCATGCTGTACAAGCAGCGCACAGTAAAAGCTGCATTTGGTTTCACCACTTTGCAAAACAGTCACCCCATGTTTTGCTGTTGAACGCATTTAATTTGAAGCAGTGGCAACAGGAAATGTTCCTTTTGCATTAGCAGTAACTTAATACAACTCTGATATGAAGTAAAAAGAGTGAGCAATCAATGGAAGTCCTAAAAGATGCGTAGACAAATAGAAGAAGTGCATTTATAGGAGGAGGACGGTGTAGGGCAGAGTAGGTGTCAGGAGAAAAAGAAATAGGAGGAGGAATAGAGGGAAATAGAGGAAATTTAGATCTAATGAGAGTAACAAAATAGATGCAACAAGCTTAATGCGATTTTCCTGAGAGTGAAATACAAAAAGAGAAGAGTTGTGAAAGACAGGAAGGACGAGAGCTACAGATGGAGAGGGTTGAGTTACACACTTTTATTGGAGGAGATGGCGCAAATGGAAATGAAGGCATTAACTGAACTGACACTGTTGTTAATGATGGCGTAATTGGCTTAGACGATCAGTGGCTTAGAAATCCAATATCTGATGTTGAACTGTCTTCACTGAAGTTGAGCAATGACACCGCTTCATAGCTCAGCTCCCATTCCCGTAAACATCCTCGCTATGTGGGCTATAAATGATTGAGCACACACTTAACAGGATTTTATTTCACATTATTAACCAGAGAACGTACCATCATGTTCATCCTGCGCGCGCATTTGATACCCACAGCCGCATCTTTCATCCAGCGTCAGTCGCCTCAAAACACCATAATGCCATGCAGCCAGACAACATCGTGCATTTAGAGTAAGGCGGGGTGTAATTTGTTTTTCTTATCATTCTTGCTTTCTCCTACAGTTATTGATTTCGACAGGTTCAGGCATGCTCTCTGGGGAGGGGCTCTCGGGCATTCTAGGAAATATATGGAATCATATCATTGTAAATGGATATGATTCTAGCTGCTACACGAGCTAGAGAGTGTTTTTAAAATGCTTTACTTTCCCTGTGACTCTACAGCAATTTATCGCACAAACCAATAACCGATTATTGTTTTTATTGTGCATTACATCATTCAAATAATAATAACAACATTCTCTCTTAGGTGTGTGTATTCAACATAATTTATAGCTATATTATCAAGTACTTTTCTTTTCCGCTTATGTTTTTGTAGGAGGTGATCGAGGCTATAGCAGAGTGTGCCTTCAAGACCTCGCCCTTCCCCATCATCTTGTCTTTTGAGAACCATGTGGACTCGTAAGTCATTTAAAATCAGGGGTGCAAAGTCCACAGTATGATTGTCAACCTTATGGATCAGTACAAACAACAATAGGCAGGTCAGGGGGCGAAGCTCTCAATGGTTGTTTTATCTTTTAATGGCTCCAAGAGGCTTCTTAGGAGTAACATGCATATTCAGTGTATATTGATGTTTCGTGGAGAAAAACCATGATGTTGTGTGTGTCTGCGTTTGTTTTTGTGTGTGTGATAATTCCCAGACCAAAGCAGCAGGCTAAGATGGCAGAGTACTGTCGGTCAATATTTGGAGATGCATTACTGACAGAACCTCTGGAGAAATATCTTGTGAGTACATAAGATGCTCAAACACACAATGCACACTCACATACATGTGCACGTGCTCACGCGCACATTCACACTCTCGTGCTTTCTTCCTTTTAACACACACGCACACACACACATTCATTCATTTGTGCACATACACTACTATTTCTCTGTATTTATGTCTCTTTTCATCTCCCTCTCCATCTTTCTCACAAACAGCAACATATCGACATGCCCTCTAGCACCTGGCAAAATGTGTTGTCAGTGTTTTTCCTCTCGCTGTCACTCCAGGCATGCTCCTAAATGGCCTCCTCGACTTCAGTCTCTGTTTCTCTCGCTCTCAAGTTTTCATTCTCCTTTTCAATCACAGACACACACATACATACCTGTGGCTGTTTATGTGCCACAGAAGCCAACTTTTAATGATTCACAGTCATTTCTATTCCCCTGCATCGCCCTCTCTGTTATGGTGGGGGGGGGGACTGCAAACGACAACTATGTAAGATTAAAAGGAAGTGTTTTACGTTGTAATCTAACCGTGGCTTTTCTTGGCAGCCCTTTATCTGTCTCTCCTCTGTTGCCATGGCTACCAGTCAAAAGCTTGCTTTGTCTCTTTGTGGCCAAATTCTTTTTTTTTCTCCCCTAAGGCGTCTTTGTGTGAAATGACGCAGGCACTTACGTGAGGGAAATGTTGACACTTGTTGCACAAACTCTCACACACTCCGTCGACTCTCTTGGTGTCTGGTGCACTCATGAAAACACACCTCATATACAATCCTGCACACATATGTACTTAAACATAGCACTTACTCCTCCTTGCTCGTTATTCACCAGGGATGTCTTGTCCTTGTTGGTACAACACTGCAGAGCAGCTTCTGTAAAGTTTCCAGCAGCACTTCTGACTGGATTTGACATTGAGGCATTATCACGGGGAAGCCTTTTGAATGGACTGGCAGAGGGAAGGATAAGGAGAGAGATATGAGGAGACAGACACCAAGGGAAAAGTGAGAGAGAGAGAGAAAGTGCCATTGAGGAATCGGATTTCTACCAGTGAGCATGTAATAACTGGGAAAGGTGAGTGCAATGACAACCAGTCCCCTCTGGCATGGAGACAGCCGTGTATACAGTGTATCGAATGGGATATCAGCTCCGTTACTCCATAGGGACAGGGACAGATAGGGTAATATGGCTAGATTGGTTCCAGCTGAGCCTAAGGTGACAGTAAAGAGGATTACAGTTCTCTGAGAAATTCAACCTCCTCTTGTATCTCCACTCCACAAAATCATTTGTGCTGAATAGGAGAGACTGTTTCTTTTGACTTTTTTTTCCAATTAAACTTAAAATAGCCTGCCCAAAATTGGCTAAATTACTTAAAAATTGGATTCACCGTGAACATGTTTTCTTGTTTATAACGTGGCTCGGACCGCTGCATGTAGTATGCTGACGAAGGCCGTATGGCCAAAACATTTTCATTACAAACTGTGAAAAAAATGTGAAATGTTGAGAAATAAAGCTATTTTTCTTGCTGTTTGTTCCATCTTGTTGAGGCTTAGTTTTAAGCTGCGGCGAGAGCAGAATGGGCAAGGTGAGATCTACCTGCACACAAAAAGCAGGTGGGATTGAGAATAATGTGGGCAGCAGACCAAACATAAGCTGTAGGAGCTAGCATAGCTAGAAGGCTAACAACAACATTGCACTAATTTAGTTGATACACCTATAATCAATGACTTTGTGTCTCTATGCTCTAAGCCCTTGCACTTAATGTTGGTCAGGCAGTACCCCTCCAAGGTAAATGTATATTCCATCACAGGTCAGATGTCAGGGCTTGAAAGTGATGAGAAATAGAGTAAATACTCCTAGAATCTCTGTTTTTAGAGCATTTCCTATCTCACTCCCTTAATACACCTGAGCAAACCAAGGTTTGGGGGTTTGGTTAAAACGCTTAATCGACTCCATCCAGGTAAACTGTGGTTTAAGAGGTTTAGTGCTGTTCATGTGAGCGCAGTCAAGATTACACCCAGTGTAGAACTGGTTCCATTTTAAGTGGAAACAGGCAAACAGGACACCTAATCTTTATTTTATCACACCACAAAGATAACAGTAGAAAGGTGTTGATGGATGTGTGTGTGGCAGCTGGGGTATAGGACTTGCTCTTAATAAGTCAAGTAAAAGTAAGAAACATTTAAAGTTTGGTTGTAGCTGATAAATTGTAAACTCTGTGGTTGTGAGTGGTTCTGTGTGTATTCAGCATCACTGCCGACCTCCTCAATAATGCATTATTAATATCCCTAAACACAGTGATCCAAAAGCAATGTACCCCATAAATAAATCAGAGATCTGCCTACTTCTCGCCATCGCCTTTGAGAGGGTGAATGTTTGTGTTTAACGCTCAGTTTCCCCCCCCCCCCAGGAAGCTGATTTTAATGTTGAAAGTGTAAACTTTGGGGTTGTTACATCAACAGAGTTCATAATGCTCAGTGCAGATCATTGTGGTCACTAACACTCTCTGCTCAGCAGAATCTTACATAGTGAATTTTGAGTAGAATAAGATTTTTTTTTTCTAAAGCTCCCATGAATTTGCATTTTAAAAGACTCTAGTAAACAACTTCATTATTTTCTTCAGGTTATCAGCCACTTTGTCTCCAAACTGCCATAATGGAGCAATCTCCAGCCATACAACAACATTTTGGAACTTGATAACCCGTATTTCTCCATCCTTCAACAGATCATACAGTCATACAACAGAATATAATTTTTTTCTGCAGAATCCTTTCTCATGAACCTCCTCTGTGCCTCTCTTCTTAGTACGTAACCTTATTATACTTTTATTTTGATCCCTCTGTGTTCACCGCTTTGTTCGCCCTGACAAGTTGGAGTCTGGCGTGCCACTGCCCAGCCCAATGGAGCTGATGGGGAAGATCTTGGTGAAGAACAAGAAGAAACACCACAAGACAGACGGAAGCACCAAGAAGAAACTGTCGGAGCAGGTTTCCAACACCTACAGCGATTCTTCCAGTGTGTGTGAGCCCTCGTCTCCCAGCGCAGGTACAGCACTCCCATTAACACACAAGCACACACACTCGCATCCTACAAACTGAGCTATCAAGTCACGCTGGGATCGTAGAGTTACGCTGTTTCAGATGTAAAATGTAGCTAAAACCGTCTGGGTCCGTCTGCAATAGTCAGATGGACCCATGCCTCTGTGCCATCCAGAAACTGAACCACTGCAGCAAAACAGTGCTTTTGTTTATCATTCATCATTTTCATGGCCCTCTCCATCAGCTGAACGTATTATTGGCTGTTGCATACAGTTCCTGTCAGGCATATACACTGCTAGTCACTGAGGTGTCTTAAACACAGGCCAGTGGTGCCCCGCAGTGTGTTGGTGTGTGTGCATTCAGCTGTGTGTGCGTTATAACTGCCAGGTGAACTTTACACATCTCAGTTTCTGGATTTTTATATTTGAACAGCTGCTCTCTAGTTTTAGTTTTCCTAATCAGTCATATCTGCACTGGGTTTGGCTACACTTCGTATGCTTGGGCATGTTTTCTTTTTTTCTACTTTATATTTCCCAGTTTTCTTCTTTGTACATACAACATATCATTCCGCTGTAAATTATAATACACCATGCGATCAATTACCTGTAACTTTCTCTGGTAGCTGAGCTGCTCACACACTGCCCTCTGGTGTAAGACCATAAGCAGCACAAGTGATTGACTAAAATTCATTTATTAAGTCACTATAACAGTCATTCACCAATTATTGAAGCAATCCCGGATCAGTATGGGGATGTAGGTTTGGTTTTTGAAAGGGGCACAGAGGGCAAAAAAAAAAGTCCAAACCGATCTCACTGTGATTAACTAAACTATATATTTCTGTGAGTGCTCAGGAACATTTTACGACAACGTAATTTAGTGTGTGAACATTTTGTATGAACTCTCAATTGTGGCAGCTGGAAAACATGGTTTAAAGAAATCTTAGTGAGTCACAATTTAGGAATACCATTTTGAAAAGTGAGGAGAAACTACACCATTGGGCCACCGTGGCTGTTACCTGTTGTTCTTTAAAGAGGCACAAAGCTTTTTACTGTCCTTTATCGTTTATTATCCTACATTGGTATCGCAGTTATAAATTTGTTTGACCTTGATATCGGTTTGTTGCTGATGAGTTGTTGTTTTTTTACTCACAGGTTCAACTAAAGAGGAGATGGCAGATCCCTCGCAGCCATCTGAGGGTGCCGAGCTCAGCCTGAGGGCGCAGGGCAGAAAGTCTATTGGTGAGCCATACATAGTACATGACCTCAGACTCTGAGGGAAATAATTGGTAGTGCTCTCATCAGGCTGGCTGCAAAAGCTGTAGGTCAGGTTGACCATTACGCTGCTAAAATTAATTTCCTCAGTCGTTGTGACCTCAGATTTAGTGGGAAATCTTTAGTCGATCTCTCATTATGTGGGCACAGAGGATGGGTCAGCTAGACCAAAACAATATTAAAATTAATTTCCTCAGTCCATGAAGGTTGTAATCTGTCAATGCAAACCTTATTTGTGTCCCTGCTTTAGATGTAATGGAGGATTGTAGATAGAGATTTGCTTAAAGGCAAATCAGCTTTCAAACCAGCCGGTGCAACATTTTGAATTGCATATGTGGAAATGTCATTTAATTTTGCGCCTTTGCAATTTTCACACACTATTCATTGTATTTATCTGCGGCCGTATTTGTGACTCATGTTTCAGGTGAGGTGGAGGCAGAAAGTGAGGATGATGATGACGACGATGATGACTGCAAAAAGGGTTCAATGGATGAGGTGTGTATCTATGAAGTGACAGTTCAAATATTAGAAATAACGGAGATTTATAGCTCAGCGTACTATTAGCATGTCATAGGCTGATGCTGCCCTCTAGTGGGCATATGTGATTATGCTTCTTTTTTTTTTATTTACTGTGTGTCTCCAAAGAGAGATTATTTTGGGTGTAAGAGGCTCATGAAACATCCTTCTCATTGTTGTCAGGGGTTGTAACAGAGCTTTTTTCAAGTCTTCGTGTGTGTGTGTGTGTGTTTTCATGTACAGGGCACAGCAGGCAGTGAGGCATTTGCCACAGAGGAAATGTCCAACCTGGTCATCTACATCCAGCCAGTGAAGTTTAACAGCTTTGAGGCTTCTAAAAGTATGTAAGATGAATGACTGAGGCCATGTGAAGAACTCGTACTTACTGATCTACTGATCAACATAAGACATCGTTCATCATAAAGATCCCCTTCACACATGTATTAAGAAAAAAGTATAATTACCACAATAAAATCTTAAACCTATGACACCTATTCCTTCTCTCTCAATAAAAAATTTAACTGCCGAACACAAGATGTCTCCTACCTGTAAAGTCTACACTGTAAAGTCCATTCTCAGTGTATGTGCCCTGGAGGCTTCGAGTTTCCACATCACACTTGTGTACGCTGAATATTGGACGAGGATTAACTTCCAAATTATTTACTGAATGTCACAAATCCATAGGCCCCGCCTCTTAAATCAGATTTTCAATGAGCACAGAGAAAATTCACACTTTCAGCAATGAATGTGAAAACAGCCTTATAGTGTCAGACTCTGCACACACATCAGTCCACACAGTGAAGCTCAAACGTTCAACTGGAGGAACAAGAAGAAAAACACTTTTTTGACTGGACGCTGACTAAGATAAAATGTTATTTGTATTTTTAAATGACAATGTATCAGCTCCATAAAAGAGCTATAATCATTTGTTTATGCAGCAAAGGGAAATAGTGTCTCCAGTCTGTTCACTGAATCACTGTGATCAACACATCACCATATCTGCCCGCAGAGATCAATCGCAGCTACCAGATGTCGTCCTTTGTGGAGACCAAAGCTTTGGAGCAACTGACCAAATCGCCTGTAGAGTTTGTGGAGTATCCTCAGTTTTACTGAGGCATGTGTTTTGTATGACTATAGATGAAGAAGTAGTCGTTCAGTAACAGTACCAGTTTCTTATGGAGGCCGTGCAGCATTGTCCTTAACCAGCTCTGTTCAGGTACAACAAACTGCAGCTGAGCAGGATCTACCCTAAAGGCACCCGAGTGGATTCATCCAACTACAACCCTCAGCTCTTCTGGAATGCCGGCTGTCAGCTGGTCGCTCTCAACTTCCAAACCATTGGTGAGGGACGATAGTGAAATACATTTCACTATCATTTTTTTTTTTTTATTGTGTAAATCCTTTATTCCTACACACTTATGTGGAAAAACGTGTGAATCAATCCCGTGTTCCAAAGAAGCTGAAACCCTTTTTTAATGATTGATAAATGGTAGACTAAATAATACATTTTATACAAGTCTGTTTTGTTCCAGTGTTATTAATTTGCCAAATAAACATTTGTTATTCTGTCCCTCACTCCACAGATTTGTCCATGCAGCTGAACCTGGGCATGTATGAGTACAATGGCAAGTGTGGCTACAGACTCAAACCAGAGTTTATGAGGCGGCCGGACAAACACTTTGACCCTTTCACTGAGAGCACAGTGGACGGGATAGTCGCCAACACACTGTCTGTAAAGGTGTGTGTTGGTATTTTTGTGTCTGTGAAGCTCTCTCTCTCTGTGTGTCTGTGTGTGTGTGTTTGATCTTTTTTTCTCTCCCTCTTCCTTCCTTCAAGATCATCTCAGGCCAGTTCCTGTCAGATAAGAAAGTAGGCACGTACGTGGAGATCGACATGTTCGGCTTACCGGTGGACACCAAGAGGAAAGCGTTCAAGACCAAGACATCTCAGGGCAATGCCATCAACCCAGTCTGGGACGAGGAGGCCATTGTCTTTAAGAAGGTCAGATTGTGGCTTCTATAGGTTTAATGAACTTTACTGGCCAAGTATTAAGACATGGAGAATTCATTTTTGTCTAGCTCTCAGTAGCTTTGTATAGACCTTTACACAGTGCAGACAGTGAATTTACAGTTGAATACAAACATAGACATACATTTGTAATGATTGTATGTCAAAATTAAATTGTAAGCTAACCCAGGGTACTAATACAAAAGCAAGTTCTGAAAATGCAAAGGCATATATATATATATATATACATACAGTATGTACAAGGAACCAGTTAAAAAGCTTGAGAAATACATGGAATGTAAATATTAAATATTTTCCGAAGGAAATGTAGCAAAACAGCAACTTAGCGGTGCCATTTTAGTGTAACGATGAGTGCATTTTCCTCATTTTGTCTTATTTCACAGGTTGTTCTGCCCACACTTGCTTCATTAAGGATAGCTGTGTTTGAAGAAGGAGGAAAGTTCATCGGCCACCGTATCATTCCTGTGTCAGCCATCCGTCCAGGTGACAGTTTTGTTTCAACACAGCTTTTATCATTTAGCATGATTTCAAGCGTCAGTTGGCCATTGACTATGATTAATTCCGATGGTCTTGTCCGATTAAGGTTGAAAAGAAATTGAAGTCTTTAGAATACACCCTGAGAACAAAAATACACTGTAAGAAACACCTGGGTATATGTTTACATTTTGGATGCTTTGCTGCACTTCTCCTGATGCAGTTTGAGCCCCTGAATTGTTATTTCTGAACTGATGAACCCTCAATTTGACACACCCTGCAGGCTATCACTACATCAGTCTGAGGAATGAGAAGAACCAGGCCCTGA
Source organism: Hollardia meadi (assembly GCA_037974645.1). NCBI lineage: Eukaryota > Metazoa > Chordata > Actinopteri > Tetraodontiformes > Triacanthodidae > Hollardia > Hollardia meadi. The sequence continues at coordinate 3,917,390 of JBBPCS010000238.1, forward strand.
CTTTGCCTGCCCTGTTTGTCTATGTAGAAGTAAAGGACTACGTCCCAGACACATTTGCAGGTAAGTTGCAGGTGAACATATGCAAACCAAAAGTGAAATGTTTCTGTCCAGAAATCGCTGCAGGTTCAGAGTTGTGCTCCGCGTGTTCTATTCCTTAGATGTCATTGAAGCCCTGTCCAATCCGATCCGCTACGTCAACCTGATGGAGCAGAGAGCCAATCAGCTGGCTGCTCTCACTTTGGAGGAGGGAGGAGAGGAGGAGGGCGACAAAGAGGTGTGTGTACCTACAGTATAAGCTCTTATCTCTATCACACATGCAGGGCGTCGCTCGTGTATGATCACTATTGTTTGTATTTATGTGTGGAATCAGTTGCTTCTTGAGATGAGCAGCCCTTCAGTCTGCTGGCCACTCTCCTCTTTGTCAGGAGTTTAGAAATTCAAAACATAAGGTAGGAAAATTAAGAAGCTTCAGAGAGTTCCCTTTCCTGAGCTAAACTCTACAAAGATGCAGTTTAGAACAAAGCAGCATAATGAGGTTTTTAGTATTAACACAAGGTACTTTGAATCCCCCAGCAGCATTGTAGTGAAAGCATTATGAACCACAGCTTGCGTCCAGCACAGATCCCCACAGATATTATCAACAGACTTTGTTTTGGCTGTTTTTCAGTCCCAGTCGCCCCATGATAAATTATACTGCACTCACAGCTGTAGCAGCATTGTTGCTGCATGTCATCAAACCTCTTCCAGCAGCCACCTGCAGCCTCTGACTACAGTTTTTTGTTTTTTTCCGGGGAGAGGTCTGTCATGTGACTTAGTGTACTTTCACTGTGCTGTGATTCAAGATGTCTGCTTGTAATGAGTGGCAAATTTAGATGCTAGATGTCAAAAATCAACACTGCACATACCGCCACTCATTGTCTAAAAATCTGTTTACTTAAGTAGTCTGGCTGAAAATGATACATGTAAAGGCTGATAACACTTAAGTGGCTACTTCAGAGCCACCTCTACTTTGGTTTTCCAGTTTTCTGACCATGTTGGAAGTTGAGAGGATTTGATCTGAGCTCAACAAACCAAATCAAATGAATATTATATGACCGACAATGAAATGTGTCTGTAATATAGCAAAACAGAAAGGAATATTTGACAATTCCTTAGACCTCATATTGATCCTCTATAAGGCTATGTTGCAGGTCTAAACCTGACTTTAGCTTAATGTCAGCTTTAAAGGTACCCTGCAGAGATTATGACCACTAAAAACATTTCAATAATGTGTTGCACAGTCCTGACCATGGTTTCATATTATTCAACTGATCAACAGTTAGTGGTGGTAATGTTCCAACAAAAGCAAGGCAAGCAAAGAAGAAGACTTCTAGCAAGCATCATGTACAGTAAATGTAAAAAAAAAAAATGCTGGTTTCACATTATTTAAAAAAAAAAAAAAAAAATTGCCTCTGAAAATGTGTCAGGAGGAATGATATATATTCAGCACGATTAATAGGCCTCAAAGATATAAAGAATGTGATTTAGTGGAAAACAGCGAATGTAAACCTAACTTTACATCAAAACAACCACCGCGTACCTTTAGCTCTCCAAAGAATCTCTTAACTACTTTTAACACTGAAAGCATATACTGACTAACCGCTGACGAACACGAAAATCAAAAAATACATATTGTTCCTCTTACCTGTAGTGCTGTTTATCCATCTAGATTGTTTTGGTGTGAGTTGCAGAGTTTTGGAGATATCAGCTGTAGAGGTGTCTGTCTTCTCTCCAATGTAATGAAACTAGATGGCACTTTGCTTGTGGTGCCAAAAAATACATTCAAATCACATTTAGTGATCAAATCGATCACTAAATCAGCCTTCTTCCACCTCAAGAACATCTCCAGACTCCGGCCGTCACTCTCAGACTCCAC
>JBBPCS010000238.1:3924624-3940483 GCA_037974645.1 Hollardia meadi
TGGAATGTAGATCGACTGGTAAATTGAGAGCTTTGCCTTCCGGCTCAGCTCTCTCTTCACCACAACGGTCCGGTACAGCGGCCGCATTACGGCTGACGCCGCACCAAACCGCCTGTCCATCTCACGTTCCATTTTCCCATCACTCGTGAACAAGACCCCGAGATACTTAAACTCCTTCTCTTGGGGCAGCAACTCACTCCCCACCCGGAGGGAGCAATCCACCGTTTTCCGGCAGAGAACCATGGACTTATGGACATAATTATTGTTTGGCACATACTGCACATATATGGATGAAAGACTTACAGCTGTAGTCCACATGCCACATTTCCTGTTAGCTGCCTATTTATGGCCACCACACTTGTAGCTAATTCCATAGTTGTCTTTGCTGAACATGTGTGCCATCATTACAGGAAGCTCTTGCTGAGTGACAGATTGATTAATATATAAAAACATTTCTGTCAGTCATTTCCTTTTATGTACTTTACCAGAGTTTATGGTACCAGTCAGGGCTAGTCAGTGCTCCCTCACAAACAACACATATAAAACATAATTTGTATAAACAAGCACATACTGTATGTAGCAGTGGGGTAAACAGATATGCGTGCGCTGACTTGTGTTGGACTGGATAAAATGCTGTCCCGAAGCTTAGACGGGCAAACATAGACTAATCATATCAGGTACATGAATAAATTGCAGCCATGATTATGCTGCCTGTGCACGTGTTCTTTTGTATGGTGTGGAAAAATAAATGACTTCTGCTCCAGTACACCTGCACAATGAGCACAGCTCAGGTGTCATAAAGGTTAATTCAAGCAAAAGACAACAAGCATAATGGAGATTGTGTTTCCACGATCTGGCTGTTGTGCAATTATGATCAAAATCTCAATAAATGTAGCTGAAATTAAAGGGGAATATTAATCAAAGTAATCAAGAATTATAAGCAGATATTACCCGTCTCACTCACTCTACTCAAATTATGACGTTCTCTGTCTCTCTCAATCTAGCTGGTTGAGAAGCTGACCACTATAGCAGAGGAGTGCCAGAGTGCCCAGCTCAAAAAGCTCAGAGACATCTGTGAGAAGTAAGACACAGCATGCACACACCTTCACACAAACACAAAAGAGATCCTGTGTTTTTATTCTCTCTATCTCCGTGTTGCTCTATAGAGAAAAGAAGGATCTTAAGAAGAAAATGGACAAGAAGCGGCAAGAGAAGATCAACGAAGCCAAATCCAAAGACAAGAATGTGACAGAAGAGTAAGTGTCTGCTTTTTGGCCGACAGTCCTTGTTGTGTTTGTGTGACCACTAGATGTCACTAAATACTAAAGATTTAGCTCTGTTGGGACTCCTTGCTTGGTTTGACTGTGGATAAAATTCTCCCCACAGAGAGAAGCTAGAGATCAACAGATCGTTTGTCAATGAGGTGGTGCAGTACATCAAACGGGTAAGAGAGGATATGGCTCCGTCTGATAGAGAATCATCTCTAATGATCAACACTATATAATAATATGCCAAAAAAAAAAATGGCATTCAGTTTCATTCCAAATATAATTCCAATTTGTATTGACTCCCATGATACATCACGACCTGAAACATTTGTAGGTAAATAACCTTGTAGTCTGTGTGTGTGTGTGTGTGTGGTTTTGTCTTTGTGTGGGTGCGTGCGTGTATGTATGTGCGTGCAGTTGGAAGACGCACAGAGTAAAAGACAGGAGAGACTACTTGAGAAGCACAAGGATATCCGCCAGCAAATCTTGGATGAAAGGCCAAAGGTAAGACATTTGTTAAGAAAATGTTCAATGAAACTCAAGTGTTGATTGTGAAACTCTTGATCTGTGATGTGTTTGTTGACGGCGTACACACTGGTATTTTTCATTAATTCCTTCACATGCTTATCATAGCGCTTTTTTTAAGTTATTGACCAGTTGTACGGCATAATTACCCATCAGGGTGTCTAGGGTGCACGCCCAGGGGCCCAGCATGCCTTTAGGTCCCTGCATGTGAAAAAAATAAAAATACAAAAAGACATTTTTCAGTGGCAACAAGTGTGTCTAAAAAGAGACAATCCAGTATGACACATTTTTGATCAAAATTTTTAAATAGATATATTAAGACCATTGTTTGGTTTATTGAGAGTAAATATGTAGATGTCACACAGATCTTAGGTCAGTGTTTTGCTCTTTAAATCATGGATGGACAACACAGAAGCTTCATAAACTGTGAATAGAAGCTTTGGCTTTCAACCAAACCCTCTAACTGAACGATGGATGCTCAATTACACCACTGGGGGGCGACCTGGTCCAGGTTTAGTGAGATATGGCTCTGTAGTCCTGCTGTTGATGGAGTCGAGATGTAAACCCATCATGCCACTCCGTTAAAAGCTACATAAACATGTAGTGAGTTTTAGCATGACTGCTTTTCCTGCCTGAGTTGCACAGTTCCCAAGCTTGTCATTGTGACTGTCATTGTAGGACGATTGTGCAGCTGAAGAGCATGGTAAGACCATCGTTGCATCCCAGTGTTCAATATTAATACAGCATCAGTGTGGCAGTATTAATATGCAATCTTTAATACACCTGAGCCACTGACTGGCAACAAGTGAAAGTGCATTGCATCTCTGTAATGGCTGAGACCTGCCAAGAATTACTACGACTACATAATGCTGTATGAATTATTGCAAATGTTGTGCATTTTTCTGCAAAGAAAGACAAACACTGTGTGGCTGCATTACTGTATAATTAGGTGTAGTCTGCATAGCATGGCAGCATAACATCATAACAGGGGCAGCAGATTGGCCAGTGAATAGTGAGACCACAGCCCAGTTGGAGTGCTCGGTGTCTGTGTCCTTGAGAAGAATCCTAGATACCAACCAGAGAGTAAAAGGAAAAGAACGACACCATTTTGGGTCATCAATAAGGTATATCAAATCAACTGAATAATATATTCTATTAAAAGCATAAAAGTCCCAGAGATATTAGTATCTCTGGACCCTATCAGGAGGCATAGTTGTCTCACTATTTGTAATATGAAACCATTCTAATATGATAGCAGAAACATGTATTGTAGAGCTTTCACATTCACTAAACACAAAGGCAGTAAGAGCCCTCTTCTTTTGATGCAATTTTCCTCTTTCTTATCTTGAATCTAATGCAGCACAAACCACATGACACAGCGCTGCCAGCATCATCAAAATGACTTCGACTTGTCAAGGAGACGGTGTGATCATGTTTTTACTCATGTTGTAAAAGGAAGAGCATAGAGTACATTTACCTTTTTTTTTTCATGAGGTAGTGTTATTATCAGAAGTGTTCTTTTGGCTGCATAACCACCCACTCTGATAGTGACAGCTCCTTGTTCCTTTGAAAGCACTTGGAGTTGAGTGTGGGAGGTGCAGTATAGACATCCAGCCCAATCCCTTAGTATGAAGGTCTTTTACATTTTCCCTCAAAACCGAAAGTAGTGACACTAAAATGCTGGCCACAGGGTGGTACGTTAAAAGCAGAATGGGAGAGTCAAGTCACAAATGATTGTATTTGCCTTGTTAACCATCTGCTTGTTGTGTAAATCACTCACTTTTAATGTGTTCCCGTGGTGGCCCTCATCATCTTTTAAGAGTTGCTAGATCGTTCTTGTCAGTAACACCAAAATTACAAGTCAGTCAACACCGACTCAATATGAGCTGTATGAAACAGGATCATCAGTGTCTAATGAATATTGTTAATAAATGCCATTTCCGACAGAGTTGTAACTGATTATGCATCACCTCACCCCACTGTCACAATCGCTTCATGAAATTGACCATGGCAAATTTAATTTGCCTGAAGGACAATTACTATTACATAATAACCAACCATATCTGCAATATCTGTTCAACAACAGTCATCTGTATGTAAAATATGCAAGAGGTGTCAGAGGACACAACTCTTGAGACAGCTAGCACAGAATCCCCAGGGTTATGTTGGTCAAAAAATTCAGGATGCTCCCCAAAATGCTGGAATAGCAACCAAAGTTAAGGATACCTGCTATGACTAGCCCTACCAGCCTCTGTCATAATTTTTCTTTCATTGCACCAGGTTTTAGCTGCCCTGATTTCACGTTTCACTTATATTTCACTTTGTTTAACCGTGTTATTTACTCTTCCCCATAATTTTTTTAATTTTTTTTTTTTAAAGCACCTGAAGAGGCATTATCTGTCAGTCAGTTCAGTCAGTATAGCCTCAGCTAACATGAGCCCACCTCTTTACATATATGCTTTGTAAAGCACCCCACTCCCCCAGCAGCATTACAACATACAGCTGGGTTAAATCTATTTTCCAGCTCTGCCTAATAGCATGAGGAAATGTCCTCGAGCAAAATGCTGAACCCAAAACTGCTCCCCATGAGCAGATCGTTGGCCTTGCAGCTCCAATACATCTGTGTATGCATGTGATGAATATGAAGCGTTGTAAAGCACTCGCCCAATTAATGCTCTTTGTGAATGCAGTCCATTCACCATTGTTCAAACTGGCCAAAACTATATTTGAGGCAAAGGGGAAACCCTGTATTATTAATTAAGTCCTTGGATGACGACAACAGACAGACACACAAACATAGAAAGCATAAGGACTGAAAGACAGGATGTGGAGAGCTGCAGTTGAGGCAAATGGATGAGACCACAGCTAATACAAAAAAACTTCTGTTGTGTGTGTGTGTGTGTGTGTGTGTGTGTGTGTGTGCGTGCGTGTGCGCGTGTTAGTCTTTATGAATCAGAGAAAGGAAGATAAAAACATGCTGTCTCTCTCATACAGTTCTGACCCAGTTCCTCTTTTGGACTCAGAGCCGCCACTAATGGACAGCAACCGCTACCCCTGGTAGACCCTGAGCTAAGCAGTCCACTACTACTATTAGTTGTGTGTGTATACACATGCATGTGACATATCAACCGAAAAGCTGCTGTATCTCTGCTATGCACCTAATAGCCTCTTGGTATAAGCCTTAATAGGAATCATTCCCAAGCTATTTAAAGGAATGTGAAATATAAATACAAATAACGCTTTTGTTAGTAAGATTCTCAGGTCCTAGCTTGTGATAGTTTGAGGATCACGTACTGAACTTAACAAGAAGGGTGAGAGAAAAAGAGAGACATGGCGAGGTTACTCCCAGCATGTGAACTCGGGTGTCACTCTCCTGTTAATGATCCAATCAGATGCCCTCCAGGAGTCAGCAGAGCGCCAGCACGATGGCCAACACTTTTTCGGCACACCTCGAGACCCTATATACTTGCATGTTGCTTCTTTTCATCTGCCACCTGGTCAAGTTCACACTGCCATATGTCCACCTTTAATTACTCACACCTCGTGTTAATTGTGATGATCTTTTTATCAATTTCCAAAGCAAGTTATAGACCCACTAGCGCCCCTCTTCTCAAATGTATATTCTGTGACTGAATCATGCAGCAAGAACAAGCAATTTTTCACTGTACAGCTAAATATAAAGAGCTATTTAACTATTTAATTAGATATGTTGAATGTGCGTTGACTAGCATGTCCTTGAATACTCAGAGCGAGTGAGAAATAATCTGAAAAAAATCTATAGATTCAAAGAAAGGCTGTTTAAAACATTTTCTTTACAAAACATTTTCTTTGTCTTTCATGGATTTTCGACTCAGGAGCGAAATCTAACTTGTTGAAATGTGGCTAAACTACAAAGGACAGATAAAATGAATGTCTAATGAAGAGACTCCAGCCTCTTTGAAGATTTAATGTTTAGACTAGGCTAAAGGCTTATCAGGCCAAGTTGCAATTCCTAGTCATCCCTTCACACACACCTTTTTTGGCTGTGAAAGAGTGTGAAGTAGTGATAAAGCAATATGTTCCACAACAGTGTGCGTTGGTGGATGTGTGCGAGTGGTGTGAATGTGTGTACTTTGGTAAGAGAAGTGCTGATTCGTTCTTACTTGGATAAAAAAAAAATGTGATGGTCTCACCCCACTGTGCAAGCCTTGAACCAACACACAGAACCACACATACAGTATATGCACACACACACACACACACATACACACACACACACACATTTGTTCGTTCCACGAGCAGGAGTCCTGTGCGGTCGTCATGGAAACTCAGGTCCCCCACTCTCCCACCTCCCCACCTCTCATATCCTCTTCTACCCTTCATGACTCTCTGCAATCTGTTAATTTGGAACTGAGTGCTCGTGACGCAATCCCAGGGACAGTTACTGGAGGTGGAAGAAAGCAGCAGGAGCAGAAGGGAGGGTGGGACAAAGCGAGGGGGAAGCAAACAGGTTGCAGGAGACTTAAAGGTCTGGAGTTGAAGTGGAAGAGAGCACGTATGTGGCCGCTCTCTCTCCCGCTGTCCCTTTCAATGTCTCTCCCTATGACTGGTTGATGTAGGGGTGGCCACTATGTTCCCACATCACAGACTTTGATCTGCATCATCTCTGCCTGGCAGGTTTGCATCAATAATGCACTTGGGCCCATGCGCACACACGCACGCACACACACACACACACACACACACACACACACACAGACACGATACCCACAGCGAACATTGTGCAAACTAGAGACAGTGAAGAAAAATCCATTGTGTATGTGTGAATGCGCGTACATGTTGCATGCTTGGTTACACTCCTGCTCTATTATGCTAGCTGCTATTTTAGATCATTGCACGAGTGTTCATTATGTATGCCCACATGTGCTAATGAAGCTCTCCACGGTTATGTTCTGTCTAAAGAACATTCACTGCTGAACCCCTGCTGGAAAGTGTCTTGTCTACGGTATGGTTTTGAGGTTTCCGGCTTCAGCGTAGGCATAGACAGTAAATAAAGAAGGAGAGGGCAGTTAGAATGGGAAAAGAAAATAGTGTCACAGATAAATGTCAAGGTGCAGTATGGTAGCTAGTACAGTTTTTTTGGCTAAATAAGTAGAGTTTGGACTGTATTGCAAAGTTTGTTGAAAGCATTTGAGCACATGAGAAAAGTCAACATATGTATTGTATGTATTGTATGAAGCATTTTACCAAAAAATTAGCATATATAAATAAGACTGTTGGTTTTCAGTCTAAGTCTTAGGACTAGTTAGACTGAGCCAATACTTGCTTATATGCATACAGTATGTTTACGTTCTTGAAACTAAAGAGAGGAACAGGCTGTAAAGTTGCACTAGTCAATATTTATATATTAATGGATCAATGACTATGTGTGATGTGAAAGGGGTCGCTCATAGTGACAAACCCCGAGAGAATAATCACCTAAATTCTAAAGTTCCCCTTAGCTTGGTTAGTGTTTTTGTGGCCTCTCGCAGCCCTCATCGACCTTCCAGTCGCGGTAGGCAGCTGTTTTTTTGTTTTTTTTTAAAAACCCACAGTACGTTACCTGCACACCACCAAATGGCAAACATACTAATTTAACCAGCTGGTGAACATAGTGGAGCATTTAGTAGCATATTGGACTTCATCTGGTGGCCAAAAACATGGTGCTGCTTGTCCGCTGGATGTGAAAATAGGCAGCAACTTTACGAGGTGATGTTTGTTTACACCTTTTTGTGCTGCCCCAAGTGGCCAAAAAATAAAGTAACGCACAAAGGCTTGAATAATTTAACAAAAATGACAAAACAGACACTAAAAACAACCACTCTTGTTTGTCCATAGTAATTATACAAATGCATCATGTATATGTATGATATATAAAATGTTTTAAAAATATATTACATATTACTTTTAGCTAGCATCCACATCTGGATTTAAAATATCAAGATACCACCAAGCATATTTCACAGCTAACCCTCCCTTTTGAACCTGTCCTTTTAGGGGAAACGCTCATTACTGCACATGCATGGTGGAGGTATGCAGGAATGTTTTTTTTTAAAAATTCCTGGACCTGAAGAGTTGAACCTAAGAAAAATGCCTGCAAAGCAACAGATGAATTATTTTGAGAGGAGTGGGGAAAGGGCACTGACACACACTCACATACAGAGAAAGAGGGATCGTAGATGAAAAAGAGCATGAAGTGTGTACTGAGTAGCGGCTGTGTCCGTCTCTGACTTTCATTACCTGTGTTCTTCATTCTCCTGCACATCCTCACTGCCACAGTTCATTTTCATACTTATGAACAATATAGTGGAAGGAATTTAAATGAAGGAATGGCACTCTGACCTGCTGCTCTCTCTCTTTCACACACACACACACACACGCACATGCACACAACTTACATGCATTACACAGTGAAGCTCCTTTTTCTTCAGAAAGCCTGTAATGCTGACTGAGTGGTGACCCCGTGTCTTCTCTTGGACATGGGATCTTTGAATTTGTCTAAATGGGCTGTGTGTTGAAATGCAGTATATCTCAAGCTCAGGACACACACACCTTTACAAACCACACAGTCTTTAGCTCTGCTTTTATCCACCTCACAGAAGATGTCGAGATTAACTGAAAATGGTTTGAACAGCAGCAGCAGCTAGCTGAAACATACATTCAAAGGCAAGTCAGAAAAGCACATACTTCACCTAGACCTCCTTATTGTGACTGTACGACGAGGCACAGATAACATACAATAGCTACATAGAGTAGACGCGGAGCGGTGTGTTTCTGGTTAGAGGCTTTTTCGTGGCGCTGCAGCAGGCGTTATGTCACGGCTCAAAGCAAAGAATTAATTTGGCTCTTTGGAGGCCTTCTCTGCTTCCCTTGATAGCTCCTCAAAACGAGGACAGCTGGTGAAGAAGGTCACAGAATGCTGTATTTTAAGAAAGGCAGAAGTGTGCGTGCGTGCGTGCGTGCTTGTGTGCGTGCGTGCGTGCGTGCATGTGGTTTGTTGACAGATGACAGGTCTTGAGACCAGAGATGAGAGACAACTTTAAAAGGGCTGGCTGGATAACTGCCGCTGGTTGGTGTCCAGACACAAACTGGAGCACACACACACACACACACACACACACACACACACACACACACAAACACACACATACTGTAAGCATGCAACATAGAAGACACAGCAAAAGCACATACACAATTAAGAGGCAAATTTACACTTTTCTAACTTTTTTTTTTTTTAGTCAAGGGTGTCTCATGTTTTCAACCAGACCTGGTATAGTTATGTATAGTTTGTTTTTTTCACTCAGTGACAAATTTACCAAAACTTAGCTCTGTGTGAGGTCCAGGAAGCATGAGCAGCAAGTTTCACTGATACCGTCACTCTATTTCCTGTACTCTAATCTCTTCACTTCCAAACTAATAAGATGTCAGATGATCATAAAGCCATACATCAGGGACATTTTTAAAAGACTGCAGCTCAGGCTGTCTGTTCTCTAATCCATCCATCTTTCTATCATTCCTTGAGCTTTTTATCACTTAAACTGTCCCCTCAGTGAAAGTGCAGTCGTCATCGCTCAGCAACCCCAACTCCAACTGGCAGCTGTATGTGCTCACTCCTGAGCTGTCGATTACATGCAGAGGACACACACACACGAATGCACGTAGATAGACACATGCACACGTCTTCCTGAGAAACTGCCTGGTGCCCCTCAGACTCCTCTGCCCCCTGCTTCCCACCTCCTTCACATGTGCCAGGCTGTCATCAGATGGGAGAAAGATGACAGCTTTAATCAGAGGGTGTTTGTGCCTCAGCAGGCAGGGCATAGGCAGGCTGCACATATGCACACACACAGACACACACACACACAGTGTGCTGACTGTCCCGCCCCTAAGTAGGTCATGCACAGAGCAGAGCAGGGAGAGGGAGACTGAGAGAGCTGTGGTGCATCTTTAGCCATCTGGTTATGATGTGCTGGATGTCCGCTCTGTGAGACCCACAGAGATAGAGTGAGAAATAAAGAAAGAAGGAAACAGAAAGAGAGAGAGACATGCTCCAGAGAAGGTGACCTTAAGGATGCTGTGCTTGGTGGGGGCTCTGCTGTACCACACAAACATTAGAAAGACACAAGTTAAGCGCTTCAGCATCAAGTACAGTAGCTATTAGTGTCATCTAGCTGATTGAGTGTGGTTTCACTCTAGTTTAATGATCAGCTTGTAGTGCGCACAGCTTCACTTTCAGAATACAGTTAATGTTTGATACTAAAATTTGAATACACAGACAAGTAACAGCTGTAAATACGGATGACAAAATAGGAAAAGAACCTGTGGATTTCTGTGGCATTATATTGAATGTTACCAGTGTATGTATTGCCTTAAAGATATGCACTGTACAAGGTGAAGATGATTTGCTAAAATGAGTTTATACTAAGTTAAGACAGCTTGGCAACAGGGGAGATCTACTTTTACCTTTGGTTCGGTTCAATACTGAAACAGCACTTTTTCAATGCTTTAGTTTTGGTATCGTAGACATGTCTTTAACCGCTTTATTGAACAAAATATGCCAAACTGCTTACTTCAACAGTATTATAAAGTAAAATATAAGAAAAATCCTGATTTAGATCAGGATGCATCTTATTAAATAATAAGTAAACCATCCTAAGAATCAGAGCATTCAATACCACATTTCGATACTTGACACTTTTCAATGTTCAACACTTAGAGACACTTTTTGGTCTTCAATTAAAAAGCTAGTGAGGTTTGATACACAGCTCATACATGATCCAACATCAATCTAATTTACTGTATAGACATGCAATAAAGTGCTGTTACTAAGGCAAGTACTAAGTCACAATCAGGTCTCATTTTGCTATGCAGTGCTCTCAAATTAAATGGATGTGGCATCTCATAAACTGAAGTGGAGAGTGCAGAATGCTGGGTGGCAGTCCTTGACCTTCATTCTATCTCCTCTCTCTTCTCCCTCCTTCTTGAATGCGCTTGTGAGTATTTTTCGAACGGCTTCACAGCAAAACAGCATGGCAGCATTCTCCTCAACAACTGAGCTGAGGAACATTAAAATGGCTCCGTACAGCTTGGCTGGTGTAATCCAGGTCTCCGGAAGCCCAGAGATCCCAAATTGATTTGAAAAGATGTTAATAACACCCTTTGTTAAGATGAAATCCACTTCAGACAGGGTGCCCGCTAACACTTTTAGCTAGCAGCAGTGAAGATTTCAGCTTAAAAAGGATGTAAATCACGTCTTTTCAAATCAATTTTTTTCCCTTTACGTTTTAAAACACCTCTTCAGCTTCTTTAGTATTTTTAGGAGAATGCTGCAATACTGTTTTGCTGTCAAACTTCAAGAAACTTCACCCGACTTTCCATCAGCATGGGGGCGAGTAGATAATGACTGAATTTTCAATTTTGGGTGAACTCTTCGTTTAATTCATCCAGTGTTGTGTTCCGTAGCTTTTTCTATCAGAGGTTTGTGCAGGAGTGCGTGTATGTTTTAAACATTTTGCTGATGTATAGCATCAATATTGCCGACTCCGCGTTTGCCCTGAGTGAGTCCATAATGATTTTCTTGTTCACTTTTGGGTTAGAAGTTGGGTGTGAGTTTGAAGTGGGCCCCTATACGATTGCCAAAGGCCTCTCAGACATAAAATGGATCCCAGAGCAGTCCTGTCAGAACTCAGGTATATTCGATATCTCACAATGCTGACATGACTGTATTGAGCTGTGAGACTCTGACACCATTCATCTTAGCAGATTTTCTTTTAATTACTGCTCTCCCGTGGGAGCCAGCCGGGTAGTTAAACAGAGAAATCAGCATTACAGCAATTATTGGCTCACAATGAAATGAATACAATCTTGTCATCTGTAATCATTGGGGGCGTCTATGCCTGGGAGAAAACAGCTTCTCCTTTCTATTTCTCAGTGAGGGGAGGGAGTGTATAGTACATGGATGCAGAGGGGATCCTGGCCTCCTTTAGCGGACTGAGGTACCTATTCAATGCTGAATGTCAGTCTATTGGAAGTTATGGAATAAAGCAGAATTCCACAGTGATTCTTGGAAACCTTTAAAGCTGCTGTAATCAATATTTTTATATGAACTATGGGCCATGTGGCTATGTGTAATGTGAAAGTGGTCACTTTAATGACAAACCTACAGAGAATTGTTATGCAATTCTGCAGTTCCCTTCAGCTCTCTGGAGTGTTTTAGTGTCTTTCGGCTCTTTGTTTTGGTTTCGAAACCAGCTGTCACCCTTAGTGCTCTCATCAGCATCTTTTCCAGACTCAGCAGGCAGCCGTTTTCAGCTAAAAAGCTCTGAAAAACCTGCTCTATGCTACCTAGCTAGCATCAAACATCAAACAGACACAGTTAGTGACTGTCTGGTGAACACAGTGAAGCATTTAGCAACCAAAGGGTCAGATATTTCCCTCAGGACTTGGTGGAAATCAAAACGGAGCTAAACTCAAAGTGAATGTTGGACTAATATTTGTCAGGTTGCCAGAAACATGACTCAAAATAAATTGGAATGTTACCTAAAGGTACCCTGTGGAGTCACAATTCAGCAGCTGGCCATGGTAGCGCACAAATTATAGCAAATAGCCAGGAAAGGCAGAGAGTAAGAAGACTGCAAGCAAGTAAAGATAGATGTATGTAAAGGGTGTAGCGTTTCGTTTCAACATTAAACAGCAGATATGGGGTGTCAAACTCTTCATTTTCCTGCAGTCTAGTGAATTTGAATTTGAATCTCATTACACAGTATATCTCGATCTAGTTCCATTATGGTTGTTCATTATGACACGATTACTTAGTTACAAGTAGGAACTACATATTTTAAAAGCTGTGTTTGTTGGTGTGTTCAAGAAAACTACTTGGCCCACAAACTATGTTGTTGAGGAAGACCGTTAGAAGGGTTAAAGATAAAGGATAATGTAAATTTTTGTAGTTGCAATAAAAATATCCCGCTGATGTTTCCTGGATTCAACAAGTCCATGACATGTGGTTGCTACTGAGTGTTCTCCATTGCTGGTTGTTACATCTGTCAAATTGTCCACCTAGTCAATGAATATACAGCATGTTGGAAGCCTGTGATTGTTCACTTTTTTCTCTTCTGAGAACTACTTTATCCGAGTTCATGCAAATAGGCCCCCTGAGGCATTGTTAATTGTGTTTTTGCATCCATACATAAAATTGACTTGACTTGAACAATAGACAAGTAAAACTAGCTGGTAAACTTTCAAATCCACGTGCTGCTTTTAGCCTTTGTGTACACTGACAAAAGTCAGGTAATCATGATTGTTAAGAGTCTTGCTCAAGGGAACATTGCCTGTGAAACTGGGGAAAACTCATTTAGTTTCTAATTTGATGTTCTTGTCATAAGCTAGTGTGACTAACTGTCTAAAAAGTTAGTTGTATGACAATATTGACACAATCTGCCCAGTTTTCTGCCTTGACAAGCTCTGTAAGCGTCTTTTGTGACCATCAGCACATGTATAACATGTCCAAATTACAGACTTAATCTTCTTGTTGTATTCTCTTTCCTCGTGGAAGAACTTTTGGCTGATGTGTGTGTTCTTCCTCCACAGCTACAGAGCGATCTGGACCAGGAGTACCAGGACAAATTTCGGCGGCTACCCGTGGAGATCCAAGAGTTTGTTCAGGACAGCAGCAAGGCCAAGCTAAGTGACGGTGGCGTACGTGGAAAGCTTGTTGCTTCCTCAACAACAGAGAAGCTCAGCCACAAGGCATCGCAGTCAGAGGACGACATGGAGGAGGGCTCGTCGGAACGAGTCTACGACACACCCCTTTAGAGATTCAACCTCTGCGCTTTGCTTCACACTGGGACACTGATTGGTGGATGTTTGTGACCACAGATCTAGGATGAGACTGCCCCAACTTTGATCCTAATTTTAACCAATGGGAGGATTAGTTGAAATCTGAGCCTGGATTGGTGAGTAGAGGTCCTCTCTACGTAGAGTGCAGTCTTGTCTGGAAATCCGTTTGGTGTAAATAGTAATTTTTTGTGTATTTGTATGTTCCCTTTATGTTGTTGTCTCTTGGCCACAGGATGTGTTGCGAAGCACTAACTATTTGCAGGAAATAACTTACTTGAACTATTGCACAGAGAGAGTAGTTTCTTTCTATTATTTTCTATTATCACGATGTTGACACTTGTGGTGGTCAGTGAGGTGTGCGGTGCCAAGGTTTTGAATTCACTTTGTCATTTAAGTGGAGTCAGCTTGTACTGTAAAGAAACCACTGCATACGTATTTAGCCTTTAAATCTTCCATGTTTATAAGATTTAGATTCACCCTTACATATTTGCACTGAAGGCTCACGATGTAACTATCTAACTCTTTAACTTTTACCCAGAGGCACTGGTGGCTTGCTGGTTCTCAATTTTGTTCTCACAGAACTAGGCCTATGTGTTGCTGCTACTTTGTTTTAAAATCCATCATTTTTTAACCATTATTTGGTTTGTATGATGTTTTGCATGGTAATATTATGCAGTGCTCTGTCATTCTTCTTTTTTTTCCCTTTCTTTTTTTTTTGTTGGCTAGTTTTTAATACGTTTGCGTTGTTTGTGGGCAATTCTGCCCAGAGAGAAAGTGAAGGAAAAGTGTGTTGTATAGTATCTGCATGTATTAGAACAACTGTAAATGTTACAGTAGCTCTGTAGCAGAGATGTTTATTAAATGTAAATCTATTTTCTCGGAAACATTTAAACTAAACCTACAAAACAGTGGTGACCCAGTGTGGCTTAAACACAGTGGCGTAAGCTGATTGGGACTAAAATAAGTAACAACACACCCTTTTCTTAGATCCAGCAGTAGCTGGCTCAAGTTAACAGGTTGCACATTGTGCTCTTTGCCTTTGTCCCTTTAAACTAAAACAGTCAAACCAGGATATTCAAACAGAAGAAGAGGATCCTGCTGTAGCTCTATAGAAGTGGCCTTCTTAACTGGTTCATTGTGTACCTACAGGGGAATGTGTGTGCCGCTCCCCTGTACACAGAGCAGATGCCCCAGGACCAGTGGAAATAAGTCACCCACTGACGTTATTCTCAATATTCACCCATAATTGGTAGCTGTGGTTTGAAGTGGG
Organism: Hollardia meadi; assembly: GCA_037974645.1. NCBI lineage: Eukaryota > Metazoa > Chordata > Actinopteri > Tetraodontiformes > Triacanthodidae > Hollardia > Hollardia meadi. Next base: position 3,939,544 of record JBBPCS010000238.1, read on the forward strand.
GAAATAGTTCAGTTATGTGTAAACAGACACCAAACTCAGTTTATATCTGTCAAACATAAGCGTTGACTGGACAATTTCCTCTTTAACTAACACACTGTCCCATTCAGCAACCTTAAGGAAGTGTTTTTAACTTCCTAACTGTCCAGTGCCATTTAACTCACGGGTCATTTGATATGGAACCATATTTCAGTTGAAAAAAAAAAAAAGTTGAAGGATTACCTGACATGTAAGTACAAATTACTTAAAACAAACAAAAAAAGATATTGATGTGAGAGTCCTGTGCCTTTGAATAGGTTTGCCTTGTTTGATGTTGAATGTGTGAAATGCATCATTGTTTAAATTGCCATTATATGATATGAAACTGTCTGATATTGAATAGGCCGTGTGCACTTTTAAGTACAGTACCACTACTGAGAAATGCTTGTGATGAGCAGTATTTGACATGTGTCTCGTAAGAAATGCGAGACATCCTTCTTTTTTTTGTCTTGCACCACTTTATTTAACAGCCTCCCCCCACCCACCCGCCCCCATCAACTTACGTGAATGCACTCTGGAAATGTAAATGTATGTATGACAAAGGATAAAACATGAAGTTGATAAAAAAAAAAAATAGTGTAAAGGGAAATTTGCCTGTAATTACAATAAATGTGGCTATTATTGTACTTTGCTGGATTGGAGTTGTGTGTCTTTTGATTTGTCGAAAACCGTGTTTGTTGTTTTGTCTTGTTTTGTATGTGATATATTTGAAAATCATTTGTCAATCATTTGTCAACAGTTCCCTCTTGTTCATATCATGTTTTTGTCCTTAATTGTGGGTTGTGTTTGCATTTTGTTTGCCTTGAAATTTGTCTCTTGTCATTGCCTTGTCCATCTTTATGTCAATGGTCTGTATCTATTTTATGCATGCTCTGTACTGTAGCCTGCTTGGCATCTCAGCAGA
>JBBPCS010000238.1:3940583-3956753 GCA_037974645.1 Hollardia meadi
GTGTGTGTGTGTGTGTGTGTGTGTGTGTGTGTGTGTGTGTGTGTGTGTGTGTGTGTGTGTGTGTGTGTGTGGTTTCCAGACTACATAAACACTGTGTCCTTCTCAGTCTCAACTCTTCAGCAGAATCCCAACAGGCAACAGGAGATGAGACAAGCCTGGTCGCCCATAACAACCACTGTGACCATTCAGAGGCCTCCATGCATACCGGCAACTAGGAAGTGAACTAATTAACCCCGAGTTCAGGACGGAAGGAGGGCGGCTTTTTAATAAGATTCTCATGGTTATATAAACAGTGATGCCCTTACAAACTCCCAGGAATATTATCACCATGCGTCTGTCCATCTGCTGCCAGTATGAGGAGGAGGAGGAGGAGGTGGTATCCTGTAACTGGGCTTTAATGAGGCACATCAGGACAGCAGAGGAGGAGAGGACCACAAGGTGCTGCTGAGAAGGTACAGTAAGCAGACACACGCACATACACAGACACATAACCGCAAAGAGACATGAACAGACATGCTGTTCTACTACTTGAAAGGATCTTCACTGACTGCTTTCAGTCCTTGGCCTCGAATTTAATCCCAGCCCTCTAAACTTTGCGTTAAATATCCTAATCGAAACCTAATCCTAAACCCAAGACCTAACCCTAATGTAATGCTAACATTAAACCATACCTCCTTAATCTATTCGGAATCCAGTTCATTATAAGACCATGACCTAAAACCTAAAATGTCCGTCATACATTCAGAAATGCAAAAGGGATTTCCCTTCTAATGTTACAGCAGGTTCAGTCTATGTTTGTGAAGCAATACATTTATCATGCAGTGGTTTACTTTCAAAAGGTTACTCCACTGATTCTACAAATAAATATCAATTTACTTGTGAAAACAGTTGTTTTCTGCTCTGGAGTCTTTCTAAACTTTCTAAAGTTTGATTGGTTGGTGTGGAGACACCAAATTTTAACATAAACTGGGAGCGTGGAGTCTGAAATATGTGAGCTTTGACCTGGTAGGGAGGCTGTAATAAAACCCTATTGAGTTTCATTATGGGATTTGTAGGATCCTGTGTTTTACTTGGTCCAAGTCAGGATATCTCTGCCTCTGCTCCATTCTTTTTTAACTTTGTTCCCCCGAGTTTATAGACAAGTGATACTTAATTGCTGGAAAAGCCCTTTGAAGAAAAATGCTTCGCCATTTTGCACAGTGGATGCATTTCCTGTAGCTCCTCAAAGACCGCTATTCTTCCCTTCTACAAGCAGTTACATTCAATGTGTCCATCCTGTTGCTGATTTACAGGAAGAGCTTAGAGAGCAAAAGTTGTTTGAAAACAAAACAAAACAAATCTTTATCCTTCTATAACTGACTTTATTTAGATTCAACTTAACATCACTCTGTTTATGAATGCATGTCATTAAGATTAATGTATGCCTAAAAAGATTGGTAATCATTATAGAACTATTTCTAATATTCCATGAACTGATGCCACTGAAATAAAGCCTCTATATGAAAAACAGCAGCATTACAAAGGGAGAAGGGGGAGCCAGTGTTTGTTTTATCAACGCATGGTGGCCACAGTAGTCAGCTGTTAGAAAAGTAGGGAGGAGCTGGATCTGGTTCTGCTGGATGACTCACTCTGTCAAACCAAGGCACACTCATTCACTCATTTGCGCGTACACACACACACACACACACACACAAAACACACACAAACGCGCGCGCAAACCCTCAGTCACGCGCAGGCACGTTTGGTGGTGGTGGTGAGGGGGGAGGGGGGAGACGCGCGCTGCCTAGCTGAAAGAGGGGCTTCTAACCAAAGCGCATCAGGGCCGTTCATTCTCCACTGGAGGGCGAGTGGTACAAGAGCACCGGGACACTCCGGCAGCAGTTGAGACGGAGCAGACAGTCGGAGGGAGACGGGATAGAGCTGCGGCAGCTGGATGAGACAGACAGACAGAGACACATACAGAGAGAGAAAACCCCGAACCGGACTCCTCAAAGCATCGTATCTTTCCGCCGTTGGATTAAACCGCCCGTCCCGACCGCCGCCAACACCAAAAATCACGTAAGAAATAAAACATAAGGTTATCTGAAACGCCTGTCATAGCTGCAAACGGAATATTCAGAGTTGCTGTGCCGACCGTTAAACGCGTGGTACGTTGAATTCCGTGTGTTAGTTTCGCTGTTGGACGGATGCTTTTTGAGACGGGACGTTTAAACTCCCATCACGCTAGCTTTCACAAGCTCACTCCCAATCCTGCTCGCATCATTCAGACATCACACATCCCCTCACTGTCTGTCACACACACATACACACACACACACACACACACACGCACACACGCATGCAGCTGGAGACAGTAGCCCTTGCTAGCTAGCTAGCCAGACGCATTTTGCAATTTAATATCGAAATTGCTGTCGCTTTGCTCGGCGCAGTGGTTTCTCGCCCAGGTAAATACGATACAGCAGAAAGCTGCTGCGGCGTCGGAAAACTTGATGAAATGCATAGGTTATTGATGTTTCCACCGGAGGGGAGGCTAGCCAGTGGAGCTAGCTGTAGCGGGACAGATAAGAAGCCAACCGGCCAATGCGCTGCCAGGCACAGCGCACACTGCACAACTGCATAGTGGCTATGAAAGTCAACGGACAAAACGGCTTGCTGTGTCTTGTATTTACACCGATTTGTGTATGTGGTGGTTTGCTGCACTCTATCCTGTTTTAGCTGCCCCCCCCCAAAAAAAACTTTAATATTATCTTAATTTATCTGGAGAAAGAGCTCATCCAATCGCTGCTAGTCGGGTAGACGGCTATGTGAATCTGGGACTTGCAGCTGCCATGCATGCATACATCCCAGAAAGCAAGATGATTCACTGTCGGGGCCAACAGAAATTACTTTCAAAAAGGACGATTATTTTTTTTATATAAAAAAAAAAGTAATATCAATGTTAATTCAATGAGCAGCAACATATGAAAATAGTATTAGATTTTGGTGTTATATCTATCAAAATGTATGTTGTTAAAGTCTTTTGGTGCATTGGGTCAACTTGCATCAGATATTGCTACTGGCACAGCTTCAGACAGCAGGTTCTTTGAAAACCTGTTTTTATCTCACACACACCCAGAAGGTTGAGTGTTATTTGTTCAAGAATAGCATATGGGAAACACCGTAGGCTTATTTGCTGTGCAAATAGCTCATCATTACTATGTTCAAGGTTTATCCTTGTTTCTGGGCAGTCGTTAAAATTAACTGATGAATGGGTGTCAGGTATTCCACCTGTCCACTTATACATTATAAGCCTTATTTGAAGAGGAGCCCTATTTTCTTCTTGTGAAATGCAGCACAGGTGCATTACAGTTTATTCTAAACAATGTTTGGGTGCTGTATCTAATCTCAACAGGCTTTTGGTCAGTGACCGCAAAGAGTGCTATGCCTGTTATTGTAAAATTGCTGAAGGTTGTCCCCTAACTCTCCTTCCAAAGTGTGTCCTCTGCTGCCAATGAAAGATTGCAGCGATTATTAAAGAAAAACACATTCTGCTGTGGCTTATTGACATTGCAGCGTAAACATTTCAATAGTGATTATAGAGGCAAACATTACCCTCCCTCACACAATAACAATCCTTTACCTGTGGCTTAAACCCAGACTTTGGAGCATTTTGATGAATAGAGGTGGACTAAGAAGCTTAAAGGCTAACTGAGGGTGTGCAGATGTTTTATTGTTTTCTTTTTTGATCTAGATGACATTCCCTGTGTTACGTCTTTGGTGTACTCAGTGGTCAGTGCCTTTTTATAAAATGATTTTGTTATTTATGTTTTGTTTTTGTAATAGGATGGCTGCATGATTAGGGCTTTATGTGTAATACCTATCAGTTTTTGCAAATACTGTACTGTGATCATGATTAATATCTGCTATTATTAGTTTTAATAATGAAAGATGATGATTTTAATGATTTAGGGAACAAAAATCATTGCACTTTTTTTGCCTTTTATACATAAAACAACCATTATTACATTCCAAACTTAATTTAATTTTGGTCTTGCTTATATTCTGTACTGGCCCACTTTACACAGTTTGCCTGGCTAATTTTGATCTGTGTTTAGCTTTAAGAAATTAAATATTTTCCTGGCCTGCACCTGGCCTAGTTGCTGTTTTGCTCTTAGGTGAAATCAACGTAGCATGTACAGCTTGAAAAGTATAGTAAGTGTCTGCAATGTAGCCGGTGGGGGTGCTATTTAATTTACTTCAGAATTGGATGTTTTGAAGGTGCATTGCAGTACTTTTTTCAATTTCTCTGTGCATTTAGCCAGACAGAGTAACAGTAGCTTTGCTTTGAGTCACAGAGAGGCCAACAACAAAATTAGCTTTCAACTCTTGGATGAAAAGGCAGCCTATAATGGAGAAGAAGGAAAGCAGAACTGCAACTCCAAGTCTTGTCACACACATGCCAAGCCTAGTAATTGTTACAGTTTCAGGGTTTTACATATGTGACTGTGGTGCAGCCATAGATTAGGTTGATGAGGTGGTGAACATGTGTCTATGGCGCACAGCTCCCTCTCTTATCTTCTGGAATGCTTGTATTTCTATGGTGAGCTAGAGTGTAGATTTAAACTTTGGTCCAACAGCAATGAAGTGAGAAAATCTAATTTTCTCTGTTTGTATGTTTTAACACGCAGTGGCGTACTTGCCAGATACTGAATTGCTTAAAGGTTAGAAGTTTACTCTACTGGGACTTGAGTTGGAATCCATCCCTCTGCTTGTCAGTTTTACTGTACATATCGATTGCTTTGTTTTCCTTTTTGAAGATTGGCTTGCTACCCCGTTTGTTTCTCTCAGCAGCCTTGACAAAGCTGTCAGTCACGGGTGTTTTAAGGCCTCACAGAGAAATCTACGTACGAATGTGGAAGTGCAGATAGACAGCCAGATGGATGACCAACAGACAAGCAGCTTGGCACACCAACTGACAGGCCTAGTGTTGTGGTAGTATGTCGAAAACATGATGAATCACAGCCTTCAACGTGTCTGCCTTTTTTGTCTGACGAGCTGAGGCCGTTGTGAAGCTGTTTGTCAATATTTTTATTTACTTTATGTTTTCATTGGCAGCGGAGTAGTGGGATGTGGTAAATGCTTGCCTCTCTGTGTGGTTCATCTCAGCTCTTGCCCTTCCTACTGTATAGCAGGGTTTAAGACCTCAGCCAAATAAGTCCAGATTCAGGCCTCTGTGATTTATGAAATTCTTTCCCCTTCTTACTGTATGTCCTTTTTTGTCTCTGCAGGCCAAGACATGAGCTTCTCCCGCTAAACGTTATTGATGCTGAACTGGTGAGTTTCTGGTTTGTTCACTGCCAGTGGTCACTGCTGCAATACCCATTTCTTATTTTGTGTGTGTTATTTTTATTCAGTCCCATTTACGTTTTGTCTTACAGCACCGCTGGCTAATACCATCTGGTAGCAATTGATGAAAAAGGCTTAGTTCCCAGTATGACCTCTTTAATAGTAGTTTCTTCTTTCCAGAGCAGCTAGTTCACGATTGCATATTAACAGCTTGGTCTGCATTAAGTTAATTGATTTAAATGTATGCATAAAGTATATGAAACATATGGCCTCATCCTGCCTGCAGGCTTACCTGACAAGTTATGTAATCTGGATGTCTCAGTGTAAAATTTAATGTGCTTCGGCGTGCACAAAAAACAAGGGGGGACCAAAAAACAGCAACCACGAAGAAGGCGAGGAATTACAAGGATTTTCATGCCATATAATATTAAGCATAGATATCCACCTGACTCTTACTTTGCCTTTTTTTCTACTCTGTAGTTAAAGTCTCATTAGAGAGTACAGATATGTTTTCCTTCGTCGTGTTCATCACTGCAAACAAGTGGCATTAAGAGCTGGAAATGACATTGTATTGGATTTGTGCTGAATGATGAAAGCAAGAGGCTTAATTTTTCACAGGATCTTTCATACGAGAGTGACGTGCAGGGTTCACCCGTCCACAGTCAGACATTACTCATTGATAAGCAGGCTGCGGCTGCTGCTGCTATATGTGCTCCCTCATGACAAGCTAGAAACTGTAATTGGGCTGAGAGGTGATTGCTCTCTGTAATATGTAGTGTACTAATGATGTAATCTGTATTAATGATGTGATGTGTTCGCATGACTGCTTGTTGGCTGGGCCTGCTTAATTTTCAGAGGCTTTACAATACATTTTTTTTATAGATGAGAGATCATCATCATATGACAAGTTACAGTTTTTGTTTCAAAAGAAAGAATTTGTTTTAGAAATGCTAACACAAGTCTAGTTCACTGACCTGAATCCCACAAGTGACCAGATATTAACAAATATTAATGTAAATAATAAATTACATCAGGCTCACACAATGCTGCCTTCCATTAAGCACCTCTATCAGACCTTTCCAAACCCTGAAAACTAAAATGCTATTCGTAGTAGCAAGGGTTGGGTTGCTTTCCGGTTTTTCCTTTCCGGTGTACGAGCTTCAAGCGGTTTTATTTTATGCAAACAAACTAAGCTAACATTTGTCACTATGAGGCATTCTGGCATCTTAAAAAGTAGCCTACATCACCTATGTCCTATGTCAGTGGCGCTAAATCCAACTTGTAATGCATCAATAAGCAATATGACAACGTGATTTACCTCCTCAGGTCGACAATACCATATATGACATCAAAGTTGTAACATTATACAACATAGGAAATATCTCTGGAATGCTACATGCTAGAGCCCAGAAAGATACCCGTTCCAATGATTGCTCATATGCGATTGTATTCCTTTGAGAAGCTTCATAATCCCACTTTATTGTTATTGTATGCATGTTTGTGTTGTATGTTATTGATAGCATACTTGTTAGCTGTCCACTGGCAATCCCAAGGATATGTGTGGCGTCTCTGATCTCAAGCGCAATTTGCAATTACTGAGGTCTATGTACTCATTTGGCTTAAACCTGCAGAGCGGGACTTTTACAAATTTTGCATACCTAAATCAATTCTTAATGCCAGTGTTTGCATAGATCCAGCACCCTGTAATGCTGCCTTACTCTTAGCTGCATGTACAGACCTTAACATTTATTGAAAATATGGATCTGACAGTCACTTGAGGCAGAATCCAGGTAGAGGAGGCGCCTCTAAAACCATAAAAACCAAAACTGCTTTTTATCTGAATTTTTTTGTGCATTTCAGTTACAACTTAAAGGACTGTATGACTAGTTGTGATCTACTTAAGCCAAGCTACAGTAGACTTGATTTGGGTTTAGTTCAGTTTTGTAGTTGAAGAACATAATCTTTGTAGGATCAGGTACACAACAAGGTCACTCAGAATGAACACTTTATAGAAATCATTAAGGTCACTCATAGAAGAACTTTAAAGATACTAAATAAAAACTGTATCATTGTTGAATGTGGTTCCACTGGCCTGTGAAACTGTGAAAAGGCTCAGTAAATCCCAGCATCGCCCTCTGCTCCCCGCGCTGATGAGCGCCACTCCATCAGTCACGGCCTCAAATACAACACAACTGTTCAAAACCTGGCCTCAACCCTTACTGGTCCATATGTTGTAGATTAATATGCGAGCATAGTGTCAGTTGCCGCTTAAAGAAAGAGAGAAATCAATGACGAGAATGTGAGTCTTCACTACAAGGGTAAGTGTGGCTGGAGGGGAAATATAATGACAGGGGTTTTCTCTGCAGACCCTTCACCAGCAGCAGAGAGAGACCGGAAAGCAAAGGAAGATAGGAAGCCGCTTTCTCTCACACCAACTGAGTCATCAAGTCAATATTTACTCTTCTTAACAAAAAAATTGGCAGCATGAGCTTAGCTGATTCAGTAGCAGGCAGCAGGAGCATCCTGGTTTTAGTGGAAGAGGCCTGAAGGAGTAAGAACAACACTTCAGTGATAATAATTGTAGCTCGGCGACACACGTGGCTCTAAAAATACATTGGAACTGAACAGGAGAGCTTTGCCCACCCCATACACTTTGTTTCTTCCCTCTCTCCCTCCATCCATCCTTCTCCTTTTAAATTCACACACACTCGCAGTGTGCACATTCACGTTACCCATGGCTCATTCCACTGTGGGGATACATGTGAACGCAATTTGCACTTCCAATTAAACTGTCGACCTTCGCTCCAGAATGCAAAACTTGATTTTGCACCATCCTCTCCTGGATAGCTATTATTACTCAGCCAGCCCAATAATAGAGGGAAAAGGGCTTTACAATACACTGATGAAGAACATTGAAGTCAGCAAAAGGAATGAATGAATTCATCACACCTTCAATATTTGAGTGTGCGAATTAAGAAACCTTCAGAAACACTTAACTGTTGATCGTTTGTATGTTGTCTGTTTGTGTTTTGTTTTTTTTCTTTAACGTGGTCACGTAACACTGTGGTTTCCTAGCTGCCTAGCTTCGTTAGGCAGCATTTATGTGTTTCAAGCGAGACACGACTTATCCAAATTAAGAGAAAGGGCAGTTTGAAAGAATAAGTAGAGCCTAAAGCATGTTGCCAAACCTCCAACACATGACTTGCTTGCCTGATCAGATGACTAGATAAACAGCAGGAATGTTGCTTCTTCCTCCGTTTTACAGCACTGCTCATGTCTGTCTTGGAAAGAGAGGGGAGGTGACGTGCGTGCGTGCGGCAGAAGAGCGTCTTTAATCAGGCCACTACTGTACGAGATAACAAGTCCAAGCAATTATGTAACATTTAGCAGCTGAGCTTATCACTTATCCTGCCCAGCTAAGTTGAAATGCAGAGTACAGCGCACGGCACAATTGTCTCTATTTTATTATTGACTTGCATAATCTAATGGCTGCAAGGTAATGCCTGGTTTTACACAGATATCAGTGGAACAGCGTGAAGTATTTAATATTGGTCTTATTTGTGTCTGTATTTGTTTTATCTATTGAAAATTTATTTTAATGGTGTTTTTGTGTCGAGTTTACAACTCATAAAATGAATTGAACTCTAGGAGTGAGGAAAACAAACAGATTTTAGGCTGATTATAAACGCAGCATAACAAGGAGTTCTCTCACATGGATTTCCGACCAGTGCCAAATATTTCTCAAAGGCCCTCAGCCATTTTTCATCTAACACCTTTCGTATGTCGTTTAAACAAACCACAGGGCTTAGCACATGAATCCAGTGGATGGCTATCATAACAAGCTGTGGAAGTAATGTAAAGTTTAGAAAAGTGTCACAATCAAAGCAAATCATAAGAAGGGTGTTGTAAATATTACTTTGGCAAATGCTGCTGGACATTGTGTTTCCCTATATGACACAATTATACCACATGAGGGGAAAAAAGGGAATATATCGCATATTATATTTACAGTTTTTCCAAGCTGCACTTGCTTAATCTAGCAGCTTCAACACGCATTGCCCACATGCCCCATTATTGACTCAGGTCTCATAGAAAGACGTGAAGTTACAGAATAGAAAAAAATCAACTAACATAAATAAATAAACTAAATAAGAGGTGATCAATCATTCCATCTTACTAGAAATTCCTGTAGCTATTTTTACAGAAGGCCTTGAATTCTAAAATCCTTTAAAACATGCACTTATTATGTAAATGCACTGGCAATTCAGTTTTAGGTTTGAATTAAGATCCCACTTCAATGCAAGGTCATGCCTTAGATCAGAACAGTCTAAAAAAAAAAAGTTTTTTATTCTTTTTATTTCCTCAGAGAACTTGAAAGGCCACATTAATCATCAGACCATAGGTCCCTGTCTCAAGGATTGAAACTTTCCTCAATGCTACCTGTTTCGAGAATGAAAATCCATCAAAACATTTAAACAAGTTGTAATTCTTAAAGTTGTTATAGTCCAGGGTGATTTGGCAATAATATTAATGGTAATATCCTTTATGCAGTCATGTGTTTTACAATGTGGAGTTGGAGGCGTGCAGCCTGTCACATTCTGCAGCTCCCTGTGACTGTTCCTTCTTGTACTATTACTCCTTTTCAAAAAATGAAAATGATCCATTGATGAAAAAAAATGCAGAAAATCACAGTTGTCTCGTTTTGTAGACACACTTTTGAATCACCATCAGCACCAACTGCAGTAACAAATGCATTGCATTTCCTGTGATTTCTTCAATTGAAAATAAAAGCTGTCTCACATTTTGCTTGTTGAGTGTTTTGATGTTGAGCAGCAGCAGTAGGAAATGTTTGGTTTCCAGTAGCAGTAACTCAGTACAGCTCTGATATGGAGATAAAACAGTCAGCAGTGAGGCTGATATTGATAAAATGCCTCATTTCCTGTCAGTCATTTGTGCGTAGGTAGGCAATTTGAATCCAGCACGGCAATTACGGATTCTGCCATGAACAATTAAAACCAATATACTGAATAGGGAGGTAATACGTAATGTAAATACATTGAATGAAATTGTATAAAAAACTGGGTTTGATTCACAAATATCTTAAGTGTTAGAATGTGAGTGAAGACAGTCGGCCATCGTTCTCCATGGCAAAAGGAGTGTTGTTTGCTCTGTATTCTCGCTATGAGTCACTAAGTAGAATAACTCTCTCTCTCTCACCTTTTGTCTCTGCCTGGATTTTATTCTCTCTGGCTGCCTCTCTTTGGCCCTCAGGGAGGTGGCTCCTGACAGCATCATAGAGAGAAGATAAAATTGAAAAGTCAAAGTGTATGTGAAATGTTTTGGTGCGTGTCTGGCTGCCATTCTCTCCTCTACAATTGCTGTCTGCTTCTCACAGGATGCCTCTACTTTTGTGTTTAACTCCCATTTCAATTTCACCTATTTTCTGCAGAGAAGTGTAGTTTAAAAAAAAAAAAAGTATTTTCTTTTCCCCAAGCACATTTCACGTGGTAAAAAAAAAAAAGATGCAGAAAATGCAATCATCATCATGAAATACAAGCTACAAAACCTCCAGTCAGAATAGAATGTTGGGGAATTTTAGGCAGAAATGGAAATGCTAAATGTTTCAGAATTTTAAAACCATTCATAAATGTTAGGAGTTCACTGCAGATAAAAGGACCAGCTGCAGATATGCATCCAAACGTAGTGGCTCGCAGCATATTTATTTATTTCAAACAAACAAAAAAACAAAAAACAAAATTGGTATAGAAACCAAGCTGATAACCTGAAACAACAAAAGAGTGGATTGTTAGGACGGATACAGAATCTCACAGAAATGTCACAGGCAGTAAAAATGTTAAAAATAGTTGTAGATTTTAAAAGAATTGACATTTTGGAAAATCTGCATCATCAATTTCTTGCTGAGAGTCTGATAAGAAGATTGATACCACTCTTTGTCTTCACACAAATATGTAAATATAAAGCTACCGCTAGTAGCTGATTAGGTTAGCTTAACACAATGACTGGAAACGCGGGCGCAGTAACTTTTGAAATCTCAATGGTTGCCTGGCAACGTCAGTGAAGACAAGAAAATACATAATGCACAGTAAAACCAGCACATGTAATTTCTACACTTGTTACTTTTGAACAGACCCATGCTAGCTGTTTCCATCTGTTTCCAGTCTTTGTGCTAAATTATGCTAACTGGCTGCTGGCAGTAGCTTCATACTTGCTGTACAGAGATAAGATCTTGTCTTCTAACTCACTTTTCTAGATTTGCTTTGATTGGAGAATAAACCTCACTATTTTTAGGTCCCACTAGGTCTCACGGCTTCAGCACTTTCCAATGTGGTGACCCTACATCAACCCTCTCAGAAACCCCGCCGCCCTATGGGACGCAGCTGCATGATAAACAGGGAGCTGTGTTTTCACAGAGTGCTTCCCCGGTCAGAGAGTTAGTGTTGTTTGAAGTCCCCTTCACAGTGACTCTCAAGAGCAAAGAGCAACATAGAAAAGGAAGAAAGATGACATCAGAGACGACATGAGAGTTATCCTCTCAATACCCTGGCAGGTGCTGTTCATGGCAGCAAAGCAGCCAACAGTGAGTCACACAGAGAGCTCCGTGACAGGATATGGGTTGGGTCGATTTCCTGAGGCGGAGACATATGCCTTTAGCTCTTGACTCTTCTCTTCTCTTCTTCACACCTAGATGAGACTATAACAGACATTTCAGTGGCTCTCACCCTTCCAATCATTAGTTATTTACTTTAATTAGCACACGAAGACATATTCTAGGCATTACAAATATTTCCAACCATATTTTTCCTTAATGTATGTATAAAAAAAAATTGTGCACCTGTTATTTTTATTTTAGGCTATTCTAGGTTGCATGGATAATGTCACTTCCCCTGTTATATCCCATCTTGTGATACCTGTGGGAGTGTGTGTGGTTGGCTGTGTTAACAGAGCTGTCCTTTTAATCAGCACCCCTGTGTGCTTCCCCTGTAGAGCTGTTGCTTGTTGAGTGATGACGGTGGAGCTGCCACTGTTTACACTCTTAAATTCTCTGGCAGGCAGGGGTGAGATTACCAGCCTCTTACCTGTTGCCCTTATCAAAGGAATTATTACCACACTGCTGGATGTTACTTGAAATAGCACCCTCTAAAAATACATACACTTAACACACACACGCATATAAAGGGTAGAGAGAGCCTATCAGGAAGGAAAGTGCATCTATCCTTTGTTTGATATTGTGTATCCATCACTGGACTATACTGGTAGTGGTTAGAGATGGGACCGATCTGATACAACATCTGTATTGGTTTCCCATCCAGACAAAATTCACTAATCTGATATCGGACAAATGTCACCATTCCATGTACCGATCAAGATTCCAAAGTCTGATGTCATAGCTCCCTGGCGCCAACACCAGTGGAGCTGGTGGCCAAGGATGCTACGCAACATTAACACTTACTTGTGGCAAGTAAACTCTGTGCTCGGGCAAGTGAAATGCCTCATGAAGGTACCCGACCAGGCAAGTGAAAAATAAATGTTATGTTTAATGAAATGTTATCTGAAAATAAACTGTGTACTGCATCGACGATGCAGTGCTTTTCCAGCTGAGCAGCGCGCGTGTCCCTTTGTAATCCAGCCTTAAACCGCAATGTCTTTCTGGAGACTTTGCAAAATAAACCCATACTGATATATCCAATGAGTCCAATGATAAACCCAACACTGAATGTCTGTGATTATTCATTCAACTTTTTCTCCATTTTTTTTTTTTACACTTTACTAGCAATATTACAGCGCCCCACTCTGGTCGGAGGACGCCATCATACAACTCCAAGGCGTGCACTAATATCTTTGATTGAGACTTGAATAACATTATCATTATGGACTATATTAATTTCTGCATAAATGCCACAATAACAGTCAAAGCAATAAATAAATATCCCAACTCCAAACTCTGGATCACTCCGAACTGAAGTTCACATTCAGCCTCATGTAACCTTACACATAATACCACCACATAATAATAACAATAATAGTAATAATTATTTTTATTATTAGTAGTAGTAGTCGTGGAAAAAGTGGATCAGTGCATCTCTAGTAGTGGTGCTTGCTGGGAGTTTTACATGGTAGCACTTTTGCACTGTAGTTTGCTTGCTACTATATATATGAATATAGAAAATAATAGTGTAGTATAGCTATATTTCTCCTCAGCAGCATCTCAGAAAACTGCTGCATAATGCTCTAATCTAGATTAGTTCAATCTTATTTTGATAGATGGAGGATGCATGGAAGTCTCTGACCAAAATATTGTTGCTTTAAAAGAATCTATTAGTACTGACAGAGAAGAGAGACGTTTACTACGTTCTGTCACCTGTCTTAATCTAAAGGTTTTCCACAGGCTCTGCACTGAGGGGAATCGGTCACCTATGGAACACCTAAGATATCCCATAGAGCTTTTCAAACATGCGTGTACTGGAAAACTTACCCCAATTTCTGTTATGTCTCATTACTTACAGTATTTCATTTGTTTAATTGGGAAGCAGCTGTTTTTATTTTTGAATTACGTGTATGTACTTTCAGTTTGTTTTCTGTCTAGTTTGTTTTATACTACAGAAAGGATGCGTGTATCTATCTGTCTGTCTGTTATTTAATTACGGTAGCTGTCCATCTGTCTCTCTGGATCCCCACTTCAGTGTTCTCACCAAAACGCTCAGCAGAACATAAATACTGGTCCCTGCATACAATGACACGGCTTCCCTTTTTTGGTGTACACCCAAACTGATCCTCCTCTTCCTTGCTGAAGAGGCCTGTGAACAGCTCTCGGCCAGTGAGGCCACTTGACTTGTAGAATATTTGATCCACATAATCTGCCCCTGTGGGAGAGGCCATCCACCTGAAGAGGTGAGAGACAACGAGAGATGGATGACGGATAGGAGTTTGATCACTCGCAGGATAGAATGAATGGAGGCTCAGCATTGAGTGGCTCAACTGGCAGATTTCCTGTCGAAGAAATATTGACCCCTTAAAATCAGCTAATGCTTACTAACTGATTTTTTTCTTGTTTGTCGATATATTACAAAACTACAAAACTTCCGTTCCTTCAAATGTGATTGTATGCATCTAAATACCCTAATATTTGTTGTATAGAAGTTGATGAGGTGTCTTGCTGCCCTTCATATTAATGATTCATAGTAACTTTGAGGCACAGTTTGTTCAGTTTGCACCACTGTTAAACGATTACCCAATCCATCGATTCTATTCCTCAACGAGAGGTAAACGAGAGAGAAAGTATAATGGTGTTCAAGGAAACCAATATACAATCAGATTTTTAAATCATTGTGGGTAGCAGTCATTAAATTGTGCCAAGCGTAATAAGATGGCATTTTAACCAGGCTTCCTATAGAGCTATTTAATTCATAAACCTGTTTGTTTGGCTTTTATTCATAGTCTGATTAATAATTAAGAATGTTGTATTCCAGTCATTTCTTTTCAGCTTGTTGCCTCAGTGATACAGTGGTATATTTTTGGTCCATGTTTTTGAAAACAACAATGCGTTGAAACCTTTTTATGGATGTACATGAGATTCAGATAGTTGAACATTGCTAAACATGAGCTTCTTGGATAACTTCTTTAGCATGTGCTGTCTAGTAGTTTGATAGCTGTATTTTTTTTTTACAAAATACATTAAAAACTGTGGTTGGTCATCAAAATTTTAAATATATTTAAAACTAGAATACATATTCATTTATTTAGTAATTAATATTTTAGTCCCTATGTAAGCATCGTGAATGCTAAAAGTTAAGTAGAGCATTGTTCATGTTAAACAGTTAACAAGTCACTTTCGTTTCTTCAAGATGTGCCCACAAAAAGATCGTAGATGAGCCTTCTGCAAGACAAAGCGAAGGGGCTGGTCACAGAATACATTTTTCAGAGATTTTACAAAAATCTAAATTGATAAACTTAGATAATCCCACATGTAAATACAACCTGCAGAGCGGCAGACTCTTTTTCACTTAGTTCTTGAAATCCATCCTGCCCTGTCTGTCTAAGTTTATCTTGCAAAGTGATTGTATAAAGAAACCATTACCGCCACAGTTCCTGCCTGCACTGGGCAAAGCAAGATGGAGCTATGGTGATGAGGTGAGGAGAGACACTAGCCGAATCACAGTCACTGCTAAGTACAGGATATGTTAAGGAATTTGTCTTGTCTTTGCCGCGGACACAAGGAATATGAGATAGCTTGCCAAGTAGAGGATTATCCTCCTTTCCATCTATAGTTTTGTTCTTGTTATGCTCCATCTCTCTGTCTCTTTGTCTGTCCCTTTGACCCAATCTGTGCTGTAGTTTACATTTACATTTTAAGCTTTTAGGACACTCTCTTATCATACCTAGCGCTCAAAAGCTACAGCAGAGCAGATGCAGAGGTGGTGCCGTTTGTCTACTTTGCCAGCTCATTTCCACCACTCTCTCTGATGAAGGCAGCCTTTCTTAAGGGAAGCGGCTTCCTATTACAAGTTTATTGAGCAGAAGCCGGAGAAATGATTGAAATTCTGTACAAGTCAAATAGAATAAGGAGCACGAGTGGTTGGGGGAATGTTATGATGACACCCCAGGGTGTGTTCTGCATGTGACTTAATTTCTGACGTCCTGGTTGGGTTTAGAGCGATGACATGAATTGAGGTAAGGTTAAGGTTAGGCAGAAATTGGTTAAGGTTAGGGTCAGGGTCAGGGTTAGTATTAGGCTGTACACAATGAATGAAAGTCAATGCAATGTCCTAACAAGGATAGCTGCGCAAACGTGTGTGTGTGTGTGTGTGTGTGTGTGTGTGTGTGTGT